>VZRJ01012097.1:2247864-2609154 GCA_013397565.1 Ptilonorhynchus violaceus | reverse complement strand
GGGGAAGGGCCGGGTTGGGATGGGAGGCTCTGCCCCTCCCCCAGCCCTCGGAGTTCTCGCCCATCCCGACCCGAACATTCCTGGGAAGGGGATACACCCCCCACAACCCCCGGGCCATTCCCGATGTTTCTCCCCCCCGAGCCAAGTTATTGATCAGTTTTCCTGCGAACTTCGGGGCGGAACATGCAATACCCGGCGGTGGCAGGGAGCGGGCCCGGTTCGGGGCGTAAAATAAGCTTTTTTTCCCCATTTCACAGTGTCCCTCTTTTCCAGGGCTTATCCCTGTCCGAAACCCTGGTGTAAATTGTGTGTTACATCAATCAGACGGGCTCGCACGGTTCATGCAATGTGTACTGTTTTCTTGGTGGAGAATTTAAGTCCTGTAATGTGTGGCTTGTTATTGTTGTGCCCTCGAAAGGGTTAAAATTTATCGTGTTGTTCCAGGTGAATTTAATCTTTCATCACCGAATTTCCTTTTAAGGCAGCTTGACAGAATAAAAGTCTCCTGCTCGCTTGTCTTTATCCCCAGAACAGCAAAACTTTGTCTGTGCTTTATGGCAGGGGCTGGTTGCTGCAGATGACACGTGAGTCTGGAGGAAAGTTTGGTTTGTAGGTCGCTGTGTAGGAAAGTGAAGTTTGCTGGTGAAGTTTTTACTACTCTCCAGTGTGCTCAACTTCCTCGTTTTCCTGTCTGTGTAAATCAAATTCCTAACTGATTTATGGGGGAGGGGATCACAAAACGTATCCCTTCCTTATTGTTAAGGCATGGGAGGCATGATCAGGAGAACCAAGTCTCTGTTGTGTTAAAAAAAGAGTGTTGTGGGCTTGTCTGACTGGCTTTGCTGTCCTGCGGTACTAAAATAAATGTGTGAGCACGTTGAGTGTGTTAATGAGGTTCTTTGGTGCTGGTGGTCTCTACCCTTTGGGTGGTGTGAGTTGTGCTCCTTTGGCAGCGAAGGCACCATTTGCAAAATTGGCGTTTGGGGTTTGGTTGTACCCGAGCTTTTGGGCAGTTTGGGGCCCTTGTCTTGCTCTGAGCAACCTGAAGGCTGGTCCGTGCGAGGCTTGGGGTGGTTTTGGGGCCTTCCTTTGGACACGTGTGTTAATGGGCTTTTTGGAATACATTTCAAATGAGGACTGAACCTGCAAGCTCCGGTGTGTGTCCTTAAATTTAAGCGAGTGGGTATGTGTTTGTGGATGAGCTGTGAAAGGTTTCTTCCCCTTATCCATTGAAAAAAAGGGACTGGTGTTGGTGCTTAGGGCGCAGGTGGTGCCCTGTAATTGAGTGTAACAAACTTTCTGTGGTTTTCTCTAGTGTTTTTTTTTCTTTGCTTTTGGTTAAGGTCTAATGGAATAGCAATGTGTTGTATTATTTGCCTGAGGTCGCCTGAGCCGGTACACTGTTGCTGTCTTCAGTTTTCTTGGGGGTAGTTGGGTTTGTCTCCATGAGAATTGTGTCTTGGGAACATGGTGGCCTGCCTCCCAAACGATTATTGGGAACACCTGGAAAACACTTAGCTCTCAGTCTTTGAGGAAAGGAGAAGGAAATGTAATTTAAATGTATGAAAGGAGTTGGGATTTGGCTTTTGGGCTTTGTAATTTATTTTTAAGACTGTACAAGAGTTCATGATTTTTGTTTGTTTGAACGTGCACAGCCATAATGTGTGTGTGTAGCATAAAGAACACAATAATTACAGGAGATTCTGTTGCTTAAGCTTTTTCCCCCGCTTCAAACAGGTAGTTAAGATTTTTTTTTTTCCCTGTGAGTTTCTTTTTTAATATGAATACTTCTTTCAGTTTTACTCTATATATGGTAATTATTGATGTTTGTGTAATGCTTTGAAGTTGTAAGGCAGGGTATAAGCGCTAAGTACCCAACAGCAATATTTCATAGTCATTTTCCCATCATGAAAGAGTTTGATGCTAAAAAGTGCTACAGCCCTAAGCATAAAGAGGCACTGGATAGATTAGGGGAAATGGTCAAAATTGCTGATAATGTTGTTTTCAGATAATAGTTTTAAGTTAGGAAGAACAGATCTGAATAATGTAAAGCAAACTCAGTTATTTTACTTAACCTGATTTAGGTCTGGAATTTAATTGAACATGGACTTCACGTTTGAGTCAGAATGTGTTTGCTGTTATAAGTTTTGTAGTGGCAGTAAAGACCCACATCCTACAAGGATGTAATCGTGCAGAAGTCAGGAAGTCCTGTAAAACACACAACTTTGTGAACATCAGCGCTCTGGTTCGGCTGAATAAGCTCTGCAGCTGCCTGTGAAGTTGCTCCCGGAAGTTGGGTGTGTTTTGTGTTAGTGGTGGGCAGTAGGATGTGAATCTCTCATTATGCTGATGCTGTTCACAGCACTATTAAGTGTTTTGGGGAAGGCTGAGGTGGTGGCAGGTGTGACATCTTTTCATCACTAATTCCTCTGCTCTTTGGGAGTCCCAAGTGATAGCCACCCCGCAGTTCTTGCTTGCCTTGCCTGTCTCTTGTGTCCCCCCGGTCCCACAGCGCAGAGGATGGTGGTGCCCGTGTGAATTCCGACACCTCGCTGGCCAGGACGCTGCTCGCAGGCGGAGGAGACACAGACACAAACCTCCCGCCCGCTCTTCCCCTTCCAAACCGGGATAGGGTGGTGGTGAAGTGGTCTGGTCTTTGCTCTGGAGAGGAGGGCAAGGACAGGGTGTGCTGCAGGTCGCTGTTGTGTCAATACTGCAATATTGTGATACTGTAATGTGTCGTACCCAAGCGTGTGTGACTCATTCATACTCTAATTCACATTGTTTCTATTGAGTGGTGTGACACCGTTCCCTGTGCTGACCGTCCTCACTCTGTGTGTGTGTTTGCACATGCGTGCACACGGAGTTTAGGGTGCGATAATGACTGTCTTTAATGCCCTAAACATCAGCTCATGCAAGTAGCTGCAGGTTGGGAGAGAAGTGAAAGTGTTTGTGCACACTCTGTAATTATGCACGTTTGGCTCCCACAAAAAGTAACTGCTCTGAGAATACACTCATTGCATGCTCATTTTTAAATACAAATTTAAGTGTTTGTTTTAGGTGAAGTGTCAGTAGCTTCTCATTAGGAGCTATGATTGACAGCTCTTCTCTGTTTTTGAGTTGCATTGCAGCATTAATGTAGTAGCTTCAAATTAACAGGTGATGAAGAAATCATTTCTATGTTCCTGCTATTGATTTAACTACCCCTGTCCCAAATACACGTGGTTTTCTAAGTGCTGAAGTATGAAGTTAGATGGTCTTAATTTCTGTAAAGTCGCTTAATGACAAGAGTGACTTTACTAGAAAAAGGTTCATCCACTGATCCTGAGCAGAGTAGATGGATACCGCTTTATTCATTTCATAATTGGTTTCCTCCGAGATAAAGTGTGACAATGAAATGAGGAATAAGGAATATCTTTTGATAGGAAATTGTAGGGGAATATATTGGCTTTCTTTTAATTTTGCAAAATTGAATTAGCTAACTGGAGGGAAGAAGCAGTGAAGATGAGGCAGCATAGCTGTCACTTTGGGAGAGTTGACTGCTTGAGTGAAAAGGTTTGGAAGTCTGGTCTGGAAATCACTCTGCCAGTTTGTATGGAAACTGTGGAGAACTTCTCCTTAGGGTTCTGTCTCTAATCCAAGATGAGAAGGCCCTTGTCTTCCTTCTCGTAATGAAAACAAGGCTGAACTTGTTTACACAAAATGCTCTGGAGTCTTAGTGGCCTCACTTGAGCTCAAGTTAAATGTTCCTTTGGTTCTGAAGGATCTACAGAACTGTAACTCAGCTTACGCTCTGAAACCTTGATCTTTAATACTATACCATGTAGTGTTCTTGACATCCTTTAGGCTTACCTTTTTGTATTGATGAGAAGCCCTAAAAGTTTTGTTTCCTTGGTAAGAAATAAGTGGCCATTCCAAGCTGGAGGTTGTGTAACTGCGGGGGAAAATGCACATACTGGTGGGGTGTGTAGGATTTTGCTGGCTTGGCTAGCCAAGGAGTGAAATTGCTGGTGTTGCAGCTCACCCCTTCTCACTTGCTTCCTTGGGTGGACTGATTGCAGGGAAGACTTTTGAGCATATTTCATTATCTGTAGAAATAGTAATCAAAAGGTTTGGTGAATTGGTGTAGCTTTCTGAAAAACCTACTGGAAGAAGCTCCGCAGTGGTGAGGAGGAAGCATTATGGAATTGTCTTGGCCAACGTATGCCACATCTTTGAAAGTCTCCTTTTGGTCTTTGAATGTAATTGCACGTGGCCTAACCCAGTGCTACGTGGAGATACTGAGGTCCTTTGGAATCAGTTAGCTGGAATGCCAGAAGCAACATCCCTAGGTATGCTATCAGCCTAACACATCATTTTTTCAGGATGAGTAATGCGGGCAGGTTGGGTGTCAACCTGGCTGTGTGGCTCAGTGCTTGCCCGTGGCCCTTCGTGGTGCTCTGCGTGTCCTCCTTGTCTCCAGGAGGGGATCAGGCCCCTGGATTTGTGCTGTAGTTCTGCTTGCTGCAAGCATGACTCTTCTTAAGAAGAGTATAAACTGGCATCTGCATCTGTAAAGTAAGATATTAATAGTCATATTTTCAAAGATGCTGAGTCCCCGCAGTTACATGTGTAGTTGGCAGTCTCTGAGTGTGTGCTTAGCATTTCTAAAAATCAACTCTTGTGTGTGGCTTGCCGGCTCTTGCAAACTCCCGTGAGGGTGTAGTGTCTGTTCCTGGGAGCAGTATTAGTAAAAGGCTATGTTGTGTACTCTGACTTGTGTTTATTGTTGTAATTCTGGAGTCTCCATGTTGCAGAGGAGCAATCTTGCTTGCTAGTAATGTCTAGCAGTAAAAAATCAGAATCATCCAGAGGAAACAGTTGCGTGGGGTTTTTTTTTTGTTTTATGATCCGAGGCTCAGTTCAGTCTCTGTTCAATGTCAGCGTGTTACAGACACACTCCCTGCACCGTGTGCCATATGCAGACGCGCCGAGTGTCCTTTGGATTACTGGAGGAGCATTACTGGAAGTTTTAGCTGGTGGGGTGTGAGTAATAGACCTTCCCATCCCCTTCAGTGGGGCAATAGCTCTGCTAGCCTGGCAGGGCGGGTGAGCAGCTGTCCCTGCAGAAACGCTGGTGCTCCTTTTAACCCGTTGTGGGTTTGGGGGATGATTCAGTCGCTGCTCCGGCTGCACGCAGAGCTCCGTCTCACCCCGCTGACGTCAGGCTGATGGTAGATTTTTATGAATTGGGACTGTGAAAGTGGCTGTCCTGCAGCAGAAAACTTTCCTGCTCTGTACGCAGCTACGTGCCTGTTGGTGGCGACCAGAGAGCTACAGAAGAGATCTCTGTGCAGCCTATTCCTGGAGCATTTTCCCAAGGTTAGGAGTTAAGGGTCAAATATTTACTGTTTGTGAAAATGTAGTGCCAAATACTGCGCCTAGTGCCAAAACCACAGAAATTGTCAAGGTCTAGAGCCATAAATAGAACCCGTCCTAAAAGTTGCATCCATTTGACATTAACAATGTTAAAAGTTCAGGCTCTTCACATGGGTGACCTATCGCCAGCAAATGGGGTGAGGAATTCAGTGGATGGTGGACACGTGCAAGGTGGATTTCAGTCCCTTGATTGTTCCCTAAAAGTACCAGGCAAAGAGGAGACAGTTTGATTTCCTGGAATAAGTTGCCCAGGCTGGCCGAGGAGAGGAATAACAAGTTTCATAGCTCTTTAATGGGTTTTGGACAGACTGATTGATGCTTGAGTGTCAGCATGACTTCTGAAAATATGTTTTTGCTTTGTAAAAACAGTATCAAAAATATTTAGTTATTTTTCATTTATTATTGATATTGGTGTAACTTACAGTCCTCTTGGACAAATGAGCATACTTGCCATTAATTTCAGCAGTTGTGAGAGGATCTTACCTTAAAATAGTGATTGATCTTAACAGAGATGAGTGAGTCTGACCCTCCCCCCCTGCTTCCTGGTCTCTCCAGCTCACAGTAAGCATGAGAACTTTTCTTCTTTTAGGTTATGTCTAAATTTGTGGGGAAAAAATAGTTTTGATATTGCATAGACCTATGGGGGAAATAACAAGAGATCTGGGTCAAAAAAGTAGGACGTGCAAGATTTAGAAGCTGTTGAAGTGTATTTATTTGTCCTATATTAGGTTAAAGGAAGTATTGGTGCTCTCAGTTTGGCAACGTGTCCTTCAGTCTGCGGTGTGCTGTAAAGGGAAGACAACTGTTAAACAATGAATCACCACTAATTTTTGTATGGATGTCCACATTCTTCTCTCGAGCAGAAATTTCTGCTTGGATATTAACACAAACACGCGTTCCTAAATACAGGCTCTTGGAGATAAATTTTAATTAGAAAGTGCTTTGTAAAAATACGGATTTTTGACATGATGATGTTTGTGAGTCTGTCGTGTATTTACTTTGCGGTTACATTTGTTCAGATTTAACGCTTTTTAATGTACTTTTAAAGCAAAGTTAGCACGGGTGTGGATGGAGGAAAATGAGGGACTGTTGTGCTGACATAAAATTATTTGTGCTAGAAACATCTTGTGTAGCAATGAATTAGCTGTTTCTCACTGCTAGTGCAACAAATCTGGGGTTTAGAGAACTGGGGTCTGTTCTTGCTGAACTACATGAATGTTTTGCTGATGCAGACATGGTACCTGATTTTCCACTTTATTTCAAATGCACAACTAAATTTCACAATCTGCTGTCTTGTTTAGACTGTAAGTATCCAACACTGTGGAAGATAAATTTCATATTTCTGATGTTTTTTCAGTATGCTGAATTGTGACAAAACTTGAACAAAAATACAGTGAAACAGCCTACTAAGCAGTTTTGGTGAGCTTGATTTGATAGCAGGAACGGATATCTAAATGTAGCTGATTAATAGAAACCAACTTTTTTTTTTTTTCATTTTTAGCAGCTTTTGCCATTATAGTAAATATTTGTCACAATTGTTTGAGTTGTAAGAAAAACGCTTTGTATTTCTGTGAATGTCTTCCAGGGCAGATTGTGAATGGCCTTTGATTATGTTAGAAATACCAATGTGTTTATCTTACTGTTGGCAAAGTCCACGTTAGTTAGTTCTCCTACTGTCTACATGTGCAAGGTTATTTTGATATGGATTAGTTATTCCTAGTTCACCAAGGCCGTTTGTAAGATTCGTTCTTGCAGAAGGTGTAATACACGTTAAATACATTAGGAATTAAGTTCTAAGAGTCTGTTCTATTAAAACAAAAAACCCACTTGGCCATTGGGTCATCCCATTGAGATGCCTGGGCACTACAGCCCTCCCAGGTGTTTTATTTTCAAATAAAATAGATGGGCATTGCTTTTGTCTTAAAAAATGAATCCTCTCCCTGTGTGGTTCTGTGGGCTGGTTGTGAAAGCACCAAGCTCATTATTCCCCTGAGTCTCCTCTTAGAGAGATACTCACTGCGTGTACGTACTGGGGCACGAAACTGGACTTTTAGAGACCCTGTGTTCGACAGAAACATTAGGAACAATTAAAAAAAAAAATCCAGGAAAGATGAAGGGATGGAAACTTTCAGAGGTAGCCAGGGAAAACACTCCTGGTGTGTTTTGACTCTCTCCTCGACGCTATGGATGACTTCATACGCGAGGCTCGGAGGGCATGCGAAATGCAGTGTCAGACTCCGGCTAAGAGAGCCTCCCTTACGTAGGCAGAGATTCTCTGTTGTGCCAGCAGCAAGGCTTGTGCGTGTTGGACACTGCTGCAGAGCTCCAGAAAGCTCCACTGATGGGGTTAGAAGATGTGAAATTTCATTTGAGTGCTTAATGTGCCTCCCGCTTTCCCAGCTGTGGCCTGTAAATACCTGCCTGCAGAACGGAGTTTTTTCAAGGTGAAAAAAAAAAAATGCACTGGTTTTAAAAACACATTCAGAGATCAGGTTAGTCAGATTTTCGTTTGTGTTAATGTTCCTGTAAATGGTGAAAGTTTGGAATTGCAGTGTGCTTCCCTGTGCCTGTTGCTGCCTACTTTTATTTGTTAATCTGGTGCTGTTGGACCTACTGCTGTTCTGTGTAATTAAAATAACCCCCAAGCCTCCCCCTGTGTGATAAAAAGACAAGTGGTGCAAGATTCTGCTGCTTTTTTCTTTCTAAAATTAACCCTTTCCAAGAGTCAGGGTGGCTGTGCCCTCTCCTCCTCTTGGCTCTGCTTCCTTGTTCGCATTGTCGCGGGAATGTGGCAAATTAATGTTGCATACGGGAGTGTTTTGTGTCCATCCTAAAAAGTTTGTATCCTTTTATTCTTACCCTTTCCTAAGGCTTTATTTGATTTTTCTAATCGTTCCTCTCCTGGTTTTTTCCCTGGGTTTTCTCTCTCCTTTTTGTCATTTTGGACTTTTCTTTTGCGTTCTCCCCATCTGTTCTCTTGTCAGTCCTTTGATTTAAATTGGTGTCTTTTTGTTTCTGTTCTCTGGGCTTTCTTCCCCTTACTCCTAATGTTATTTAAGTTTATATGCAGGACTTGGTCCTATGTAGCCCTCTGGAACCGGAGGGGTTGGGTGGGTTTGGATAGTGCAGCCTGAGTCAGTGGTGGAGCAAAACCTGCTGGGGAAGCCTCATTTTCCTGCCTGTGCCACTGGCAGCGAGCAGAGGTGAGCGAGGGGCCTGCCTGAAGGCACATGGGTGACTGGGATGGACACACAGGGCAGGAAGTGCAGAGGACAAATTTTGGCAGTGCCTTTATTTGATAAAAATAATCTTGGCTTTAGGCTCAAAGCATTGATCCAAGTCTTGACGAAGTCAGAGGGAGGCTTTGGAGGAGTCCGTGTGAGTGTTTAGTATAAACACGAGAAGCTGAGGAGTTTTGAGTGAAAACCTCTTGGCGCAAGGTGGGCTCGGCTTAGGGCTTTTTAAAATAAGGGATTTTATGCAACAAGTTTTTATTGACACTGTGACTTAAAATTAGCGAAAACAGAGTCAGTCATCGTGAAATCAGTGGCAGCCTTATCTTATTGTTTTTATTGTGGGTAGTGTTGACAAGTCACATGCCCCATTGTTCTGGGTGAACAAACAGGGCTTTGAGGCTGCGAGCTGGGACGTGCGCACAGGCGCCTTTGTCCCGCCCGGCACCAGGAGCGTGTGGAATTGTGACTTCGGAGGTGAAAGATTTGTCTTTAAAGACTTCACGTCTAGAGACTGCATGATAGATGAAACGCTCCCTTGCTTGATATCTAAGCACCATTTTTATTGGGTGCCTTGTTGTCCAGAACCTGAGAAAATGAACGCCAGTGACTTAACGGATTATAAACTCTCTCCTACCTTGTTGCCCAGGAAAACCTATGGATAGCAGGCTTGTGTTCTGGCTCTGAAGTGGATGTGCTTGGGACAGAGAGAGAACGCAAGATGTGCTTTTGAGAAAGTCAGTAAAATATTTTTGCTTGAAAGTCTTCCAGGTGTAAGTCCTTTCCACAAAGCTGTTGCCACGTGAGACAGTAATAGTGAACCTCATGTCTACTGAAGTTTTGTGGATCACCTCTAAATTACTCATGCTGTTGATAAATCCCTGTAATCAGGACATGTGTGGTGTAACTAAGATGGATGCAATAGAGACTGGCTGCAGGAGCAGACTTGGCACGTGGAGGCTGTGGATGTAGTCATCCAGCCGTATCTGGGGGAGAATTCCATTGAAATTGCTGTGAGTTTTGCTTAAGGAAGAGCAGAAAGATGAGTCTTCGCTGCCTACAGATTGTCATTATGTTGTTGTTTTTAGTACATTTAAATAATGGCAGTGTAGCTCATTGTCTGGTCCAGTGTTTTTAATTTGTAGAATAAGTGGGGGTTTTTGTTGTTGGGTTGGTTTTTTGTTGTTGTTGTTTCGTTTTTTGGGTTTTTTTTTGACAGCTTGCTTTTTCCTCTTTGGAAACTGGTGCTTGCAGTGTGTTTTATATCTATACAAGAATGTTCACCAAAATTATCTTCATTTGTCAGAGCTCCATAGTAGGTATTACCAAGATGCTTTCATATGTAGTGACACAAAAGGTGGTAGAAACTTTCCAGTTGGTAGAAATTCTCGTAGCAATCTTAACTGCGTGTCGACAGTGTCAGCTGTGTGTCCATCTGCTCTCTGGTATTAGAAAACCTCCCCAGTTTGGGTGGCTTGCAGGCAATCTGTAAAATACTGCATTAATTTTGATACAGGATGAATGGCAAACTCTTGGCATTCTAATGTGGGTGTAATACAGCACTGGAATATATTCTGTGGGTTACTGCTCAAGGCTTTCAGACTTTTTTTTTGAGCATGACTGCAGTTTGTTTACACAGTCCCTTCATAGGAACTGCTTGACAGAGGGAATTATGGAATTAGTTTCTGGTTATGAATTTTCTCTCTCTGCATTTCCATAGGCCTGTCTTGTAGCTCTGTGGTGAATCCCCAGAGACACATCTCCACTCCCCACACCCACAATTTTGCTTTTCTGAGTTGACCGAATATATGTGGATGTAACAGATAACTGTGTTTACTTTATTTTTCGTTTACATCACTGAAGATTTTCTGTCCACATAATGATTAGGACAGAAAGCTGGTGTCAGGATTATCTGTTATTTCTGCCACTGTGTGACCTTAGCAAATGGATTAACAAATTTACCCATGCACCGGTGATTTAATACTTAACAGGAGATTTTCAGACCTGTTCAGTGCCCTGAGATCTTCTGGTGAAAGGCTGTGTAGCAGTGTAAAGTGGCTTTTGTTTAATTTTTCAGCCTCTGCTTACTTGGAGTTTTCAGTTTAAGCAAATACTCCATTTGCGTTCATAGGTTTTGTGCATGTCTTTTAGTTTTCTTTTCTGTTGGACAAAACATGGTCCTTCACATTTTCTAATAGTGCCAGAACATGTTGAAATCAAGCTACTTGGTTCATAAATTTAGGTGTGTTTGTGTCCTTAGTAGTGTGGAAATGGAACCTTACATGAAGTTTTAAGAAGGTGCATTTTTTCTGGACCCTGGCAGCCTTCTGGGAGTGAGGCCAGGCTGAACTTTCTTGGTGGAGCCACTTCAGGAATGGGTTTTGGAGGACAGCTACACAAGCAGCCACTTGTCCCACCAGTGGAGGTGGGAAGGGGAGTGGTGGGATCCCTAAGCTGACGCTGTTTTTGGTGGAGCAGAGGCACAAAAAAGTTTTTGTCCTCTACCGTGATATATTGTGTCCTCTGCCATGCTGATAGAGGTTTATTGGGCCTAAAAACATAATTTCTGGAAGGATGTGTTAAAGCCAGCAGCTGTTTTGGTGGAGGGAGGGGATTAAAATCCGGGTGGTTTTGCTGCAGGAGTTTACGGTCTGACTCCACAAACACCTGCCTTGGTACCGGGAGGGTTGTGGCTTAACCATGGGAGTGAACGTGTCTAAGTTAGGTGAGGGTGGGCCATGAACTTCTTATCTCAGCTTTGCTGTCACACAGAATCTTCTCAGGCTGCAGTGGGCTGGCTGATAGTTCAGCCAGTCTGTACATACAGGCTCGTGTACTGACTGCTTGGGTTCATCCTTATATAAAACAGACATAAATGGTGACATCATCTTTGTCAAGTGCTTACAATTTCATTTGGGCAAATCCTCCTTTATAACTTCCTGAAAGATTCTTGTTTATAAGTTTAACAATAAACTAATTTACAAGCTCTTATGAAAACCTCTTTGTATGCCCTTTACTGGGAGCCAGTGGTGTTTTCCTTGTCTGAGGACATTGATTTCTGGTGTGTGTTTTCCCGGTCAGTAGAGGTGTCTCCTAAAGCACATCTTGATCCTGGCTGTCACAGTCATGCTTGTGACACTGATGAGCACATGTTCTCTGTTAAATTATCTTGTTTTCACATGTTGTTGGGATATTTTTCATCTGCTGAAAAAAATGAAATTTTAGGGAGTGTTTTAATACTGGGGAATCTCTTCAGTTTGGGAGTAGTACTTGAAGTTGTGTACATTTGGGTTTTGCTGTTATAGATTGTAGTTCTGTATGGTGACTTTTCTTATTTTTTACCATAGTCTACCCTGGGAAGTATCCTCTGGTTAATTTGTAAAGAAAGTCCTGCTAGCACTTTAATAAATACCTTAAACTTTGCAAAAATATATTTACACATGCTGGCAGTATGGCTTGAAGTTAAAAGTGGGAATTTACAGTATGTTCACATTTTTTTTGGAATGACTCCAGAAAGAAAGTGTCTCATTCCTGTTTAGTGTAATATATATCTATATATCAGCTGATATAGCTGTTGCTGTAGTCAAGCCCTAATTGTTTAAAAAAATATCACTTTTAAGTGTGATTCTTGGGTATATTTAGAAGAGCTGAGTGAAGCCTTTCGTAGTTGAACCATTTTCTTGTCATCTGAGGCAGTTTACGTGTTCTTCCAAAGAAATATATTATTGCTCCATTGAAGTCAATTCAGGTTCTCTGGAAATAATCCAGTGTTCAGGAAAGAAAAATATTAGTGTGCATGTTGGGGGAAAGGGTTTCCCTTTATTTCAGAATTTGCTTGTCATGTGTAGCAAATAAGCCATTTTCAGATGCATTAAGGCTCTGTGAAACTAATTTTCAGTGCTGACAGTTTTCTAGTCCTGGGTTAAGCACAAAGATTTAAATTTAGTGTTTCCAGGTTTTTTTTTTTTGTTTTAAATAGCAAGGGATATGTGTATTTGCTCAGTTATAATTTGAGTGCCCTGCATGTTTCAGGAGAACAGAAAATGAACCATTTGAGATGATGAGGACGATGGGGTAGTGGTTTTTAGCCAGTCATTTGTTTCAGTGTCTGAAATGTTTTGTTGCCGCTTTAAATGTTGGAATTTACGGAAGTAGCCTTTGCTTGGGAGTCTTAAATATTTGCAATGTGGTGTTTATTTGGTTTATGATGTTTTGTGCCGTTTGAACGCTGGTTTTTGTTTTAGCAATGAGTTTTGGCAGCGCACATTCCAGCATATGTAGCCAGTCATAAACAAACTAGAGACCACTAATGTTTTAGTCCTGCGGCCGTATCAGAGCGTGTAAGGTTAAATTAAAACTGTCTGTCTGTCTGTCTGTGTGCTCCTTGGACCCGTGCTCCGCTCAGGCCTTCAGAATGCTCATGTTAAAATTCCGTGCCTTCTGCCATTAAAGCAGTGGCTACCTTAAGTTTTGGCGACTTTTAATCTTTTCATCAAGGAGGGGTTTTCAGGTTTCCAGGCTCGGTTTGTGGCTGAAGACGGGCGCTGCACACCCAGGACCTGTCCGCGCTGGGCGCCTGCTCTCCAGAGCGCGTGGAGCTTCCGTGGTTTTTGCAGGATTTAATGCGCTTCCCGGGGGAGGGCAGGCAGGGATTTGGCAGGAGGCTGCCCTTCGGTAGCTGCGTGCTCTTGGAAATTACGCAAGCTGGGTCATTTAGCGAGAGGACTGTGAAGTGTGCAGGCTGCAGGAGGGTGGAGGTGAGGCGAAGAGCCCCAGGGTGAAGGGCTGTGCTCTCCGGGCTGCTGAGAGGTGTGCGCTGGGGTACCCAGGCTGGCTCGGGTTGTCACCTCAAGGGAGGTGTCCCAGTCGGGATGGCCTCTGGACGGGGTCAACAGGAGAAGAGGTTGGAGCCATCCCCCGAACACAGGGGTTAAGTTTCTCCAGGAAGCTGCCACCCTCCTGCGCCTCCCTGGGAAGTGCCCTTGGTTCTCTCCTCTCCTCGGATTTAGCCACCAAACCCATGGCATTTTTCCTACACCTGTTCAGAGCCGTTCTCTCAGTGTTGCTTCTGAACCAAATGCCATCTCTGCCTCCCCGCCATTGCAATCACAGAGTTACGGTTTAGAAATGTTGGGGTTTTTTTTAATATTTGCACATAGTTCAGTGTATTTTCCTAACTACTTTATTTAGGCTTTTAACATCTCAGTGACTCAAACCTCAGCTAGTTTTGTTTGGAGCTATTTCTTCCTCAGGCAGAAATCAGAGCTGAATTTTTTTTTTTTTCCCCTAAAGTTTGTGACGAAAAAGCTCTCTGGTAGCATTTCTGAGTTGTTGAGATTAGCTCTGAGTTTCCAGATAATGTAATTTTCTTTTTTAAAAGAGCTCCCCTCCCCCCTCCCCGGCAAGCCCTAAAGTATTCTTTGTGTGAATGTACTATATGATCTCTAATTATATGATCACATACCATTCCACAAATAGTGCAATACAATAGCATAGAATTATTTCTGGGATCTGGTAGAGGTCTATTCACTAGACTACCTTAAAACCCTGAGCTTGCAAGTTGTTTTGTGTAAATCGACTCCTTCGCCTCCCAGAAGCCCTGTTTACTGTAGCTCTGCCTTAAGCCCAGGTTCAAAGCTTGTTATGGAATCAGGGTTTGGGATGTCAGCCCTGAAAGTTGCCATTTAACTGCTCTTATACAGCACATGCATATTAAGTAGGATAGCAGAATAACAGTGAAATTGCTCACCTAGGTCTGCAGATGAATTACCATAATTAACTGCTTCTCCCCATGAATTGCACCTAACGAGGGCTGTGCTGTTGGCTGAAAATAAATTGCATAATGCATTGCTGTTGACTAAATTATTTACATACCTCAGAGAGGAGATGGTATAAAAAGGCTGCAGAACAAGTGCTGGACCATTATGAAAAAGAAATGGGGGGAGGGAATCACAGCACATGGTGTAGCCTGCCTTCTCCTGGGTCACCGAGGAGCTCTGTGTCCTGTTTGCAATACAGTGTGTGCCTCCATGGTTACATATTTATCACATTGCATTGCATAATGTATGTGTGGAGAAAGCAGAGTTAGATCTGTGCACACAGCCTTGGGCCTGCTCTTAAAAAGAGTGTGGCTGTGTGGTTATAAATTGCTAAAAATGACTTTTTTTCTTTTTCCCTACCCTGTGTAACTGGTCCCAAAATATATGAAGTCAAAAGCAGAATGTGATTTAACAAAATCAATTATAAACCAAACTGGACAATTTTTGAAATGCTTGCTGTTCTGTGTTTACCTGTGAAGTGTCCTTTGTGTGCCTGTTGTGAGGTGGTTCAGGATTTCTAGGTTACATCCATGGTGTGTTTTTCTTCTTATTTAGCCAAAAATATTTTTAAAAAGCCGTATTTGGATCTGCTATCTTATTGTTGTCTTGTGGAATGCTGTGCATTCCTATTTATTAATACTCATTAGAAAAGATGGTTCCTGTACATAGAGGTTACTTACACTAATTTACCAGGGGAGCCACATAATAAATATAAGTGTGAGCTGCTCCATGCATGAGCATCGGCAACACCAAAAAAACTGCAACAACCAGAGGTGGTGATTTGTGTTGGAATTTTCCAAAACAGGGCTTGTCACACTTTGTGTTTTCCATGGGTAAAAGCCAGCCTGGAATTGTAGATCTTGAGTCCTTCTTTTTTTTTTTTTTTTGGGTTTGCTTTGGTCTGGGACTTTGTTTTGGGCCTAATCTTGACAAAATCCTTGACGAAACTTGAAAATACTTTTTATTCCTGCATGCAGGGTTGTCCATCCCTCTGCCTCCGTCACAGAGGTGGTGGCTCGGGATGGACAAAGGAAACCGTGAGTGGGGTCGTGGCCCTCGCAGAAACTCAGTTGTTTATGTGATCACTTCTGGTTATGATCCCAGTGGAAATGTGGTTGCAGTGGGGAAAAGCTTTGTAAAAACAACTAAGCTTGGGAAATTGGATCACATTTATTTTCTTCTAAGTAGGCCAAAACATTTCGTGATAAGGTTTGTATTGCGTAGGCTCCCTTTTCTTGCCAAATAGGGTGGAATGGGTCAGCTTTTGCGATAACAGCAACAAGAAAAACTAGACAGGGGTTTTTTTTTTTTACCTATTAAAAATTTTTCTTGAAAAGCTTTATTTCCTGTTTGAGAACATGTGCTTGAAGCTTGGCAAAGATGTGATCTTTGTATCAGCAGGGGATATTTTTGGTGTGGTTTTGTTTTGAGTTTGTTTTGTTGTATTGGTTTTTTTATGTTGGTAGGGCTATTCTGTAAAACATAAATCTGACATAGGCAACTTTAGTATTTGCATTTCTAATAGACTGTTCAGGCTGGTGAGCCACTTACTGTGGAGAGGTGTGTAATATTAAAAAGCTATAAATGACAAAATAGCATTAATTGGTATGCAGGCAAAAGTGTAAGGATAGCAGAATAAGCTTTGAAATAAAATACATTAATGTTACCTAACATTTGTGACATACCTAACAAATTATGACAAAATATTTTTAACAAACATTTTTCTCTAAAATTTCAGAATGCTTTCAAGCACTTTGCACAATACACTTCATAGCAATGACTGATTAACGCTGCTGCAAATACACCCTGTGCAAGAAAATGCCACGAAGGGAAAGTTGTTTTGTGTGTTTGTGGTTGTTTTGTTTTTTTTTAATATTGTGTTTCCTATTTACATTTTTAGAGAACGATCCAAATTTAATTTACGGAAACAAACTGGAGATTTCCATGGAAAAGTTGTGAGATTTGCAGTGAAGGGAAAGGGAATCTGCTTATGATTAGTACAGTCCTTGAGACACACAGTGGACAGAGGCTTTTCTGCTGTCCTTCTGTTGTTGTTTGTCACTGAAATTCTGAGCTGTTATTTAGGAGAGAGGGATGATCAGAAAGGACAGCAAAGAGCTTGGAACCACCCTGCCGAAATATGAAATCTGAACTGGGGGTGTTGTAAATACATATTTCCTTTTTGAGGACTGGAAGAGGAGACCAGGAAGGGGAGAAGTTGCATTAATTCTGTTTTTTGCTCTCCTCTTTGGAGCACGGAGTCTGTGAATGCCTGAGAGTTCAGTGCCCTGCTTTAATGTGGTGGGAACTTCACCAGCTTCCTCGTTCTGTCTGTTAACAATCAACCGATTTAGGATCACGAGTGTGTTACGGGACACGGCCGCCTCACCTGACGTGGCAGTGCCTGTTGCCTGTGGGACTGGGATCCGTCAGTGCTCTGGTCACACCACGGGGCTTGATTGTGCCTCACTGTGTGCAGGTAGAACTTCAGTGGAAAAAAGGTGCCGTAGGGAATGGATAGAGAGAGAGGAAAGTGTGCGTGGAAGTACTGATGTTACGTTGTCCTTCAGGAGGAATGGTCGCTTCAGTAACCTGTGGCATCGCGGTCTTCGAATTTGGCTTTTTGGTTGGTTGAGTGAAGATTTTTGTGTGTTACAGAAAAATTGTAAGAGAAAGGTCGCAAAGGGAATAAATGAACAAATTTTGTGCAAAGCCTTGGGGCAGTGAGAACCTCCTATGAAGCATGAGTAAGTAGAAGGGGCAAGACTGTGTTTAGGGTCTAATTATAGGTATAGAACAATTGTAAATTTGTAGGTGAGAAAATACTGTACTTTTGCATCAGGCTTTCCAAGTCCCAGCTGAGCAGGGATGGAATTTGTCTTGGCTAACATCTGTTCCTTTCTGGAGTAAGTGGCTTTAAAGGAAGGCATGAAACTTTAATATGATTTCTGGTTAGCTCAATCTATCTCTTTCTTTGTATTTTCAAAACGTATTTTATTTTATTAGATTAAAGAAAATACAGGTTACCTATACAAGCCGCTGGCTCCTTACATAAGTAATCATATGATAAATACAATTAGATTGAACTTCAGCAATATTGAAATCACTTCCATAGGAAGCTGGCTGGCTGCCCAGACATCTGACGTCACCTAGGAACCACAGGCTCGGCCTTGGACAAATGTCTTTGGCACAGCCCTGTGAAAGTCACCGTGGCTGGGATCTGGATGGAAATAAGCTCTGAAAGTCTGAGTGCTTACGCCCTATGCCTTCCCAGGCATCTCCCTCCCCTCAGATACCTTCCTGCACGCCTCTGAGTATCCTTGCTGTCCACAGGCACAGGGAGGAGAACGCCAATCCTGAGCCATTAAGGATTCCTTCATCTATAGCGACGAGTTTCCACTCAGCCTTCCAAACCCTTGTGATGTGCTGCAGTAATGTGGGATAAGGGCTTCGTTGTGGCCAACGTAATTCTTGGTAAACAGAGACGAGGAATGATGTCTCATTAAAAAATGTAGTGTGGCAATAGGAAAATCATGTTTATTACCAGTTCTAGAGTTGTATAAATAGAGATGTGAGACATCTGCTGAGCATTGCTGTAGTAGAAACACTGAAATCGCGTTTACTCGAGTTAATAAATCTTGGAGCTAGGCAGGAGAGTGGTGGAGTGAGGGCTGGGAGCAAGGCAGGTGAAATGAGCAGTGGCAATGGAATGATGTGAGACCTTTTAAAATATATTTTCACAAGGAGGTAGTTGTATAACAATAGTCAATGTTTTACGATTTTTATCTCCTTGTGCTCGTTGAAAGGGCAGGACAGACCAGATATAACTAGGGAAATTCTTGAATCGGGCCATGAATTACACTTGTATTTGGGTGGTGAGTGTGTACTGGACTGGTGGAAGCGAGAGCTGCATCTGCAGAGCGAGAGTTATCCCAGCAGTGGGGAGCTGCCTGTGTTGTTGGGATGATTATAGGGGGATTCCCAAATTCTAGGTTTTTACACCTCCGCCCCACACACCTGCAGTATTTAGCCTTGAAAGATCATTAATGCTTATGATAGAGTAGGAGTTGGGTTTTTTGGTGGCCTTTTTTTTTTGTTTGTTTGATTGGTTTTGGTTTTTTTTCTGAAATAGTGTGTCTCAATAAAACTCTGAAAATGAGAAAAAGAACACTCCTTTTGTGTAGTGTAGTTTTAAGCTGCTAAGGAACAGAGTCATAGTCTAGATTTAAATCCAAAAGTAAATGAGTAATTTATTGCCTGTTAGACGTGAGCAAACAAAATCCCAGTATATTGAAGAATGTATTTGAATCTGTTTTCACTGGAAACCGTAGGCAGAAATCTCTCAAAATTGGTCACTAGTGGCCTAAACAAGGTAATGGTGTCTCCTGTGTGACCAAGTGTGTGTTCTTGTAGGATCACTGGTTTTACCTACTGGAGCAAGAATAAAATATAAAGTGCAAGTTCCACAAAGTGTAGTTTGACAAAAATACGCCAGTATTTCTCTTCGTAGTAACAAAGCTGAAATAAGGGGAGACTTAGAAATTGCATCAGGTGTATTTCAGACTGGTTTAATGGAGTTCTTGTGTTTTATTTTGTTTGGTTTTGGGGGCTTTTTTTTATACCCTGAGGTAGACTGCTGGATGCTTTTCTGCTGTATTTACCTAGTGATATTTGCAAGTTCTTCTGTTGACCACCACTTATCTCTTATCTCATGAATTTGTATTGAGGATTTTTTTGTTTGTTTAGCAAAAAACCATAAAATAATGCTGTGCTGTTTTCCACTCAAACATCTCCTTGTTGCCTGAGCAAAATTGGTTTTGATGGTAGTAATGTTACCTCAAGACCTGTCCCTTCCCCCTTCAGTGTTGGCTTTCCTTAATGAAAACCCGTTTTTCATCCATTTCCAGTTTAGCAACCAGTTCCCCAAACCCATTCAGCTTTATCCAAATCTGACACCAAACTGGATTCTCTGTGGAGCATCCCTCAATTTCTACATTCTGAGCCTACTGTTAGTATGATGATTTTCTTTAACGTTATTTTGAGAAATTTTATAACAAAAATCAATTGTGAACAGCTCAGGAGGAGCAAGGCAAGAATTATTTTTTTTTTTCTCCCTGAATCATTCTAGCTTGAACTATTTTTTTAAAATACATTTTTACAATGTGTATTTTGAGACAGAAAAATTATGACATTTTGGATATTGTTAAAACATACCTGAAGACTCGGTGACTTTGACTGCAGGTTGGATGTCTGCTTTCATGTTTTGTGGACACTCCTCTGTGTGGATGAAATGGTTGCATTCTGTTTAATTTGAATGATGAAAATTACTGTAGTATTTAGTGAACCAGTATGATTGCTGGAATGGGGTGGCATGGGAAGTCTGAGGGACTTCATTCATTATTTATGGGGCAATTTTTATTTTGTGGTTCATTATATTGATTTAAAATTAATTCACTGAGAGGTTCCTATAAAATGTCTCTGTGTGAAATAGTATTTATTTTACCTTTTAATGGAACGCTCTGACTCCTATGAAAGGCATGAAAATAATTGAAATAAATTACATGCAAATAACTATTTAAATAATATGGAAATATAATGTCTAGTGCAATTAAAATTCCTGGACTCCCATCAGTCTCCCTAAGTGAAGTCCTCATAATGGTGTTTTTCAGCTGCTTTTGCCTCTGTCCTGGTCTTGGGCTGTTCCATGTGAAATTTAGTGGCAATTTGGGTCAACCAGAGCGACCCTTTGCACTAGAAATGTGATCTGGGCTGTCCTTCTGGTGATGCCAGTGAGAATTTCAGGAACACTGAGACAGTACTGATCTCACTGCTCCCTGGATTTAAGGCCTCAGAGGGTTTAAATCCGTAACCCTGCTGGGGTCAGAAACTGTTGGACTGTCAGGGCTGCAGCTCCAGTTGCCGTTCCTGGTGAGGAGGATGCCCAAATCAGAGTGTTGGGGTGGGGTTTGAGCTGCACAGCAAACTCTTACTGGGATTTTGATACACAGAGGAGTAAGGAAGGCTCTTTAGGACCCTGGTTGTAGGCGAGAAATTAAACTATAACCAGATCTATCCCGTTCGTGGGACTTTCCAGGTCTAGTTTCCTTGCATCACTATGTTTTCTGAAGCTCAAAATAATGCCTTGTTCTCAACTGATATTAATCATCTTGCATGCATTGAAGTGTGGATCTGACTGTGACTCAGAACCATTTAAAATCAGACTTCATGTCTTATGAAAATAAGTGGCTCCCAGAGGAGAGAGGACTTCTGTTTTCATTTATGGCTTGTGATGGTGAGCTGTGCTCCGCTTTGAGACGTTCCATCTTGTATGGCCTTCCTGCGTGTCCCGGTTCACGCTGACAATGAGGTTGGCTTTGATCCCAGCCTTTACTGGGAGAAAATCCTGCGATGGTTTGGGTGGCTTGTGGACAGATCTGATAAGAGACGGTTTCTGATGTTTCGTCAGCAGGTCAGGCAGGGACTGACAGAAATACGACTGGCGTATGTTTTAAGCATGGAGAGGGAAACGTGTCATTGAGGGGAAGACAGCTCATGGGAAGAGTTGAATTGGCTTTGGGAACAGCCCTGGAGCAAGAAACTACTGAAGGAAAGGCTGTGAAGATTGATCTTTTGGGGGTTATTGCTGGAGGGTATGTGAAACATTTTGCTTTCATTAAAATAAATTGTATTTGAGTGTTTTCTAACTGGTACCTTATCTCTGCACCACAATTGAAGGAAGTTACTTTTTGTCCTTTTGGATTGCAATGGGTGCGTCTGTTTCAGGATTTTTTAGCCAGTTTCAGAGGGGGGGTTTAGTTGGAATGAGTGGTCTAGGATGGTTACTTCAGTAACAGTTTTCAAAGTGGGAAGGGAAAGTTAAATTCTCAGCACTGTTTGCTCACAGTGAACTCAGCTGAGAAGAGCATTTAATAGTTTCATTGAAAACTGTTGAAAGCTACAGGAAAATTTGCTTAAATTAATTCACCACATTAATTTCTAATTGACACTGGGTAGCATGGGTATACAGGCTACACTGTAGTGCCGCATTTAGGCGTGGAGTAGTGGATTCTTTTTAAAGTGTGATGTTCCCCATCAGAGGCGGCCTGTAAGATTGTCTAAAATTCTGACAAATGGGCAACCGATCTGTAAGACAAAGTTGCTTTTGTAGAGAAATCTATTTCTGGAGTATGTTCTGGAGACAGTAAGTTGGGGTGGCAATTTTTGTTTATATTGGGTATGTTCTCATGGTCCTCGTCCTTGCTGAGCTGGACAAAATGGTTACATTTCAAGGCAAAAAAATGTAATCCTGTTTGGGAGCTAATGCACTGCATTATTCAACTGGAGCCTCCACCCAGTTAAACGTAGTATTGATAGCTGCAGTACCATGCTTCAATATATTGAAGATTAAAATATGTGTGTGTTTGTGGGAGAGCATTCCTGCTGCTTTGTATTTGATCCATATAGCCATCATAGCCTATTTGTCATTTATCTGTCTAGTTTCAGACCCAGACATGTCACACCTGTGATCCTTCAGAGACCCCCGTGGTCAGTTATGCTTTGGTACAAAGTGGGTTTTGGTGGCCTTCCCCTAAAAAGTGGGAAACAAGCTGCATGGAAATTGGTGCACATTCAGAGCCTGCAATGTGATTTTGTGTTATCCTGTATATCCTGCCGTGGAAGTTTGGCCTCCTGTTCATTAGGGTATTCCTTTATTTCATTATTTCATTTAGGAAATTTGTTTTTTTATAGCACTAGTGGAAGCAAAAATCTCAGGAGGCCGTGCTGAGTGGCTGCAGTTATTTGAGGAAAATTCAGAATGGAATTTACCTTCTTTTCTCAGCAAGCAAGAACACAGGAGGTCTTAATCAGTATTAATTCTTGTGTCGTCATCCTGTTAATTATAACTTTCAGTTATGGCTTGGGGGGGTTGTGTGCCGGCTTACCCAATGGATTAAGAAAAGAGTAGCGGGTGGAGAAGTGTGGTAATGTGGAGAGACTCTGAATCTTTGAGCTGTTCAGACCAGCACACAAAGTCATGTGTTTGTGTGGAGGGGACTGAATTAGTTCTCCTTGCTTGTGCTGGCTGGTTCTGGGCTGTCTTGTGCAGCAGCCTGTGGTTGGATTTGGGGCAGGTGTTGGATTTGTGGTTGGATGTGTTCCTGATCGGCAGTGACTTTCTGTGGCCTTTTATTGAGCTGTGTGTTCCTGGAAAAGATAAGCTTGGAGTGGCAGTGGGAGATTCTGGTATTTTTCCATTGTCCTGAGCAACATCTGTGGTCAGCTGTACAGTTTCAGAGTGTTTAAGAACCCCAAATCTCAACACGACAGTTCACGCTTCCAGCAACAGTTGCCCTCAGTACATGTCCAAATGGAAAAGGACAATTCTATCTGCATTCTCTGTCCTGTTTTCAGTCTGATGGGGAGACTCAGATAAGCTACCTGCACTAAAAACATAAAAACTCAGGCAAGACTGGCCTTAGGCCAGAGCTCCATCTTTGTGCTAATGGATGAGGGTGCTTTTTGTAACTGTGCTTCTCGACTGCCTTGCTTCCAGGAAATCGGCCAGGGCATGACCGATGTGCTGCCTTTGGAGGAGCAGTGGTGTCTGATCAAACCTGGCATGTGCCAGATCACAGCTGCTCCTTTTGGGCTTCTTTGTGCAAATTCAATCTGGCAACAAAACTTAGTACCAGCTCATCCCTTTGTCTGGTGTGGTGGTTTGATGTGGTGTTTCACGTGCAGCTGACCTGGCTCAGCTGAAGTCCTTGGTGATTGCAGAGGGAATGGGTAAAGGTTCATATCTGTAGCAAAATCCCCCAAACCCTTGAGACACAAGCAACAATATTTGCCATTGTAAGATTTTCAGATTATTGCAGTGCAAAGTGTGAGGGGAAACCACCTCTGGTAGTCAGTGCTGGTATAATAAGATGTATTTCTCCAGTACCCTTCTGTAGCCATTCAGCTTTCAGACAGGAAAAGGCATGTAGGAGTTTGTCCTGGCAGTTCCACTGTGGTGCACCAATCTACTGCTGTGGGTTTGATGTGTTACTCATAAATGTGCTGGGTGAGGTGTATTTTACAGTCATAACCGTGGGTCCTGTGCACTAGGTACAGTTCCTTTGTGTTCTTAGCATGCTGGTAAGTCCATGGTTCTAAGCTCCTGTGGACTTACCTGCTGTCCTCTAGAATTTCACAGCAGCTGAAAGCACTTCCATTAAACTTGAGCATAAGTAAGAGGGAGTTTGCTCAATAAAGAAACAAACTCCATGATGTTTTCTGGGTGTGAACTTCTAACACAGGAGTGTGCAGTTAAAATAATTTTAAAGAAATAAAAGTTATTTTATATGAGTGGCAGACTCACATCTCCATACGATTTCCTCGTTGATTCCCCTGTTGGCAATTCACAATCTGTCCTTCAGGCTTGCACTGAATGGGCGAGTGTTCACTGCATTTTCTCCTCCTGACTATCACAGGTGCTTATTTGCTCCTCTCTGGCCTGTGGCACTTGCAGGTATGCCTCTGGAGTGAGGAAATGAGGAGTCATTAAACTAGAGGAAACTCAAAAATAGCTTGCTTCAGGCAGCTTATTGCAAGGTTGTTTAGTGTTACTTTTTTTTTCTGAATAGCAGAACAAAGCCACAGCCGTACAAACATTTTAAAGGCGTTTTTCTTGCTGCTGTGACTTGTGTTTTTTTTTTTTTTAACTCTTTTTGTCACCCCTCATGTTATATTATGAAATTTTTGGGCTGTTACCTTACCATAGCTACTGCTTTAGCAAAGATGAAAATAGTAACCTGAGTAATACCATGTGCCAGGGATGGCAGTGACACCTCCGCTGGATCGGTAGATGAAGTTCTCGCTCGGGTTCAGCGGTGGGATAGGCGATATGTTGACCTCTCCCCTCCACGTTTTGGCACTAAATCCAGGCTGGGCTTTCTCCCATGGCCAGGGTGCTCGATTACTCTCTGCGGACATGTGATGGGGAGCGGTGGCCTTATCCCATGGCATCTGCCAGGCTGCGGAAGGCACGGCTGGGGAGCAAACTGTGTCCGGGTAGAGCGCAGGCAGAGCCAGGGCCCCCGTGCTTGGTGAGCAGCTCTGGGCATCACGGGAGCTTGGTTCCCACGTGGTGATGTTTGGTGACACTGGAGGTGAGGAGCCATCGGTTGTAAGGGGGAACCCGACTGCTGGGGGCTGCAAGGCTTGGCCTGGGGTGGGAGAAGAAAGTGTCACCCCTCAGGGGGAGGTATCAGGCATTTGGGGTGGCGAGATTGGAGAACAAAGGAGGTGGCAGCAAAGGCCAGGGAGGAAAAATGGCTGGAAAGTGTCACGGCAGTAGACAGAGGTGGCAGAGGGTGAGTAGCTGGCAGAGGAGAAGCTTGTTTCAAAATGACTGGGACCATTTGGTTTATGTTAACACATTCTACTTCACAGTTTGGGAGGAGTGCAAATAAACTAGGTCATCTCATGCAAGCCTTGTTAAGAGAAACATGAAAAAATGGCTAAGTGTAGTAAGAGAAACTATGGGAAACGTCAAAGATGAAATTGTTTGAATGATTTTATAATTTTTAAAATGATTATTTTTATTGGATGTGCAATGTTAACTTAGTGAGGCAGCATGGATTTTATTTTCCCTGCTGCTATAGTTAATGATTATCTTGCTTCTTTTGGAGAGTGAAAAATAACAGTGGTCTAGTGTGGCTGGGGCTCTGGAAATATCTGTGACTCAGTAGGCAGCAGTTCTGTAAACAGATGCGAGACATCTCAGAAAAGGATATAAAATTATTAAACCATAAAGCAGTGAAACCATAGAACCTTTCAGTGTGTTTACCAAAGTTCTTATCGGTTCATGCTCAAAGGAAATAAAACCACTACTAGAGAATCTCATTAATTTATGTCTCAGTCAGCTTCAAATCTGTACCGAAAATGCATTTCCTGACTTAAAAATATGAATTTATTAGGACACTACTGCTGTGCTGTGGGTATCGTGGGGGAGTTACTCACCTAGTAAATTAATGGAGGCATGTGTGTTGAACTTCCTTACACAGCCATTCCCTTCTGCTACCCAAAGCAGGAACTGATCACTTTTTTCCTGCTGTTGCAGAATAAGGAATTGGACCAGAGGCAGATCAGGCTCCAACAAGAGCTGGGTTAGAGCTGCTGCTGAAGTGCACAGGAACCAGGCCTGTGGCTTCCCTGCAGGTTTCTGGTTTGTCACAGCTCCCTCGTCATCCTCAGTAAAATTCAGCCCTTGAGAGAAAATCCAATTCATTTTTCACGGTCGTGAGACGAGGTGTGGAGACGGAATAACCACAGCAGCCGGGGAGGGTGTGACAGCCCTCAGCATCCCTCGCTGTCCTTTGCCTTCTGCTGCCATGGTCTGGGTGACATGGAGCATCTCTCTTTCCCTGGCAGCAGAAATTAGTAGTGCTGACACCTCTCTTTGTACGCTGGGCTCAGCATCTAATGTCCTTGAGGTAGAACAATTCCAGAAGCCTGTCCTGCTAATGAGAAAACAACCCAACCTTATTTCTTTTTGTGTTTTGCTAGAAACTTAGTGAAGTGTCTGCTTGGGTTTACAAGTTGGGTCATCTCCACAATCAGAATCAGCAGTGGAAGAGTTTCATTAAACAGTCCAGTAGTCTCCAGTTTGAGTAGCAGGAACCCATTAGCAGCTGAGGGAGGTGATGGGAGAGATTTGTAAATTGGGGAGCACTGTGGTGGAGGTCATCAGGAATTGATAGCTGTTGCTCTAATGCAAAGACTAAAGGGATCAAATGAAACTAAAAAGTGACATCCAAAACAAACACAGTTATTTTTTTCCTAGAATATTCCTGCAGAATTCTTTGCCTCAGGACATGGTAATGCTAAAAGTTTATGTGAATTGAGAAAGCCATTATATATTCATGGAAGAAAAATTCACCTGGAGCTATTGAACAAACAGTTTTTGAGCTGACATGGAAAGAGAGCCTTTTGAAAGGAGACTTGTGAATTTGGGAACAGCTCTCATAATGAGCACTGTGTGAGAAAGCATGCTGATGCTCATCAGAAAACACATCAAGTGCATCATTAGCCATTTGGAGGGAGCTGAAGTTGCTCTCTGGTACCAAATCAGTGATAAGCAAAGTGCAAGGTCCTTCTTGGCTAATAAAAGAGGAGCCTGGTAAGTGTGTTATGTTGGAGGCATTAGGAGGTGAAGCTGGTGGAGGACTACAAAGACATGTGGCAAGACAAAAGCCAGTCATCTTTTCAGAAAGATTTTAAGTGGTTCCTGCTTTCGCCAGGACTGGCATAAGCTCAAGTGTCAGATAACAAAGAGCTTCAGTTGTGTTGGATGGATGGAATAGGCAATGTTTTACTGGTGCTAAGCAGAAAGAACTGCAAAATTTAGATATAACCTAGTTAAATCTATAGTCTGTATAAAGACAGAGGCATATACACCAGTAAAAAAGTGTGGGTTTTTAATGAGTGGCATTGTGCATCTTGTGTATGTATGTACTTGAACATTTTGAAGATGTAGACTCACAGTCTCTAAACCTATGAAAATGCTTTCAAAATAAGAATACATTTGGCTTTTATTGCCATTTGCTTAAAGTATAAGGAGCCCCAGAATGTACACTGATACTTCAAGATGTGAAGTGATCTCGCTTTTCTTGGTGGTTATTTAAAGAGTAAATGCTCTGGTTGTGCAGGCTTAGTTGAGAGGATTCTTTGAAGAGCAATGGAAATGGAATGGTGGTGTATGTCAGCCTTTCAGCTAATATGCCAACTATATGCTTTAATTAATCCTTTTTTTCTTCCCAAGTGGTCATTACATGAAATTGAGGTTACTCCAATGCAAAGACTAAAGGCATGACATGAAAATAGAAAGTGATGTCCAAAAGAAACACAGTTAGGTACTTTTTTTCTTAGAATATTCTTGAAATCTGCCAAGTATTGCTCAGATACATGTCTCAGTCTTTTTTTTTTAACTTTGATTTGTGAATGTTTATGATATTTTTTCATATTTTTATGTTGGGAGATTGAGTTTTATTGTGGGAAGAAGTTTTATACTAAGCAGATATTTAGCTAAAGAGGGGAGTTCTGCAGGTATTTCCAAGTTCTAAGAGCACTATAAACATCACTCTACCAAATTAAATTTTAATCTCAGGATATGGTTTAAATCTTAATTTTTAAGAGAATTCCTTTTAACAACTCTGATTTTTATCTACGTAAATGTTTGATTAGAAGCCACATAATTTGAATATATCACCATACAATTAAAATACTGTGTCCTGTGTATGGTGAATGTTGTATCTTTGAATATTAGCAAGGTGGGATGGGTTGAAGGTAGGGCTGCTGTTCAAGCTTGGGAAGACAGTCATGTTGAAGTTCCTTGCCTCTTTTTTCTATCCCCCTAGATGGTCACAGTTTAATTTCCAACTTCCTCTCTGTGCAGCTGCTGTTCTTTTTCCTGGCAGAAGATAATTTGGGGAGAGCACTGGTTACCGTGTGGGTGCACGTGTTTAGCTCCCCTGGTATTCAGGGGAAATGAAGCTGGGCTCTTTGTGTCCCCAGCACACTTTGTTTTGCATGTTTCGAAAATGTGCTTCTATGTAAAATATTTAAAAGTGTTTGTGCATACATACGTATATATAAAATACAGTGTTTATATGAACATGCTTCTTGGATAGATTTGCCTTGGTTTAGGTTAGAAATAGCAATTATGTGCTAACAAATTGCCTATTACATATGCCCAGTATACAGTTTTTCCAGTAAATTTGTAACAGTTTGCTCAGTTCCAAGCCTGTGTGAGTGTGCGCTGTCTCTCCAACCCATTCTGGGTTTTGCATGCGGAAATAAATTAATTTGGTTTTGCATGTTAAGTACTGTATTAATGAAAACTCAAAGAGTCACATATATTTATGGGACTTCGCAATTGCCTCACTTTTAAGATGCTTGATAATGAATTAGAATTAAATACAAACTCAAGGAGCTCCTTTGGCAAATAAGCATAGATGCTCATTGCACTCATCATGTGGCAGTTTTTCATGCACGCAGTATTTACTTTAGCAGCATGCACTGTAGAATGTGCCCCTTGAAGTGCCAATTGTGGCTTAATTATAGACACAGAAATCACAATTTTAAGTTGTTTTGCTGAAGGCTCTGCACTGGCTCTCTCTGAAGACAAAGTGCACATTTTGGGGGAAAAAAAAAATCCGCAACCAACAGTACCTGCTGGACGTGGTTGTGCTGGAATCATGCTTTCTACCAGGGCTCCTTGATTTTATAAAAGAACTGCTGAAACCATGTTAGTAAGGTTTCAAAATCAGATATTCCAAAGGCATTGAATAGACAGAATAAACCACTGTAGGACCAAGATGTCCGGGAGTACACGACACCGCTGGCTGGTGCTTGGCCAAGACCCTCAGGCTTTTCTCAGCAGAGCAGCTCCCTGGCCGTGGGTCCCGGCCCAGGGTGATGCAAAGGCTCTTCCCTCTCTGGAGCAACACTCTGTTCTTGTCCTTGTGGAATTCCACTGGGTTCCTTGTCTCTCTGGATGCCAGCCCTGCCTTCAAGCGTAGCTGTTGGTTGCCCACAAACTCCATGAGAGTGCACTCCCAGGCTTTTTCTGAGTCACTGATGGAGACATGGGATGGGTCAGGTCCCAGGAGAGGTGGCTGCAGTATTCCAGGTGTTACTGGCCTCCTGGTCACCAGAGAATCACAGAATGGTTTGAGTTGGAAGGGACCTTAAATGTTATCTCGTTCCAACCCACTGCCATGGGCAGGGTCACCTTCCACTAGGTCAGGTTGCTCAGAGGCCCATCCAACCTGGCCTTGGACATTTCCAGGGATGGAGCAGCCACAGCTTGTCTGGGCAACCTGTTCCAGCATCTGACCACCGTCACAGTAAACAATTTCTTCCTCATATCTAATCTAAACCTGTCCTCTGTCAGTTTAAAGTCATTTCCCGTTGTCCTGACTCTACGTGCCCATGTCCAAAGTCCCTTTCTGTGGTTTGTTGTTGGTTTTTTTTTTTTTTGTAGGTCCCCTTTAGGTGGTGGGGGGTGCTGTAAGGTTTCCCTGAAGCCTTTTCTCCATCTCTTTCAGCCTAGCTTCATCGTAGAGGTGCTTCAGCCCTCTTGAGCATCTTTGTGGGCTCCTCTCAGTTGCTGAAGGACCCATTAATTGCTGTGTTTGGAGCCCAGCTGTGTTTCCACCCATCTGGTCATTCATCCAGATTGGATATGTGCATATTGTGGGGTAATATCCTCTGCTGCTCTCCCTTTTTATCTAAGGATGGTAGGAAATCTGCCTTTCTGCAGCCATTGAGGACCCCTCAATCTCCACGAGCTTTCTGACATGACAGTGGCCTTGCTGTGTCCTTGGCTCTCTGCACCCTTGGACACAGCCCATCTGGTCCCATGGGTCAGGATCAAATAATCCCTGATGTGAGCCTCAGCCTTATCTCCCATCTGCTGTCACTAAATCATCCACCTCCTTCAGCAACAGGCCCACTTTTTCCCTGTTTAGCCTTTTCCTATTCTTTGCAGCATTAAACGTCAAACTGTTTTCTAAGCATTTCCATGAAGCGTTGATTTGAAAAGTTACGGTTTATCAGTGAAATGTAAGGCAGCGTGTGTTACACCCCAATTATATGTGCATTAAGCGTTCCCATAAGAAGTCTAAACTGAATTTTGCAAATTTTTATTTAATTATAGACTTACATTTCAGGATGTATTAGGCCACCCACTAAGTGTGAGGGCGTTCTAGATTGCTCCCAAAGAGCTACCGGTTGCTTCGGGAAAACTTCATTCTTGTCAACCTGATGAAGTTTACAGGAAATCTTCCTACAGAAATGACAGCAGCTCTCCTTTGACTTCTCCATCTTACCCAATAATTTAATTTTAAAACCGTAAAATCCAATATTTGAAATAAGTTCTTGCTAGCGACAAGTATAAATATTTTTCATTTTTATTTGATATTTAAAGCGAGAGCTGTGGCTGTTTGTGTATGAATGCGTGCATTTGTACACCGCATAGAAAACTCTTCAGCATTTATGTGTGCTTCATTCATTTTACTGTTATGAAAAAGCCCCTTATATATGTAGCCAGGACAGAATTTTACTGTAAACCTGATGCAATGTGCTCATTTGTATGGGTTGCTGCAATGGGAATTTTTCAAATGCATAATGTGGTGGTCATGATAATGTGTTTACAGAGTGTAAAATTTGAGCTTGAATTATGATTACTAAAATAATTGATCGTCAGCATTTGTGCTTTGCATAAGAAGAGTTCAGGAAGGCTGAATATTAAATAAACAGCATGTTGGATGAACAGCATTTCTCTTTCCTCACAACTCATCAAAGAAACAAAAACTGAGAAGAGCATGTATTCTTATTGCCAATTACTGTCCAAGGAGGATAATGATACAATCTTTATGACCTGCTAGAACTGTATGCTTAAAATAAATTTCCCATTACATTCCTCTCAGTGTTAAAATACGGTCTTTCTACCAGCAGATAAGTTGTGCCAAAAATAAAACCAGAAAGGTCTCTCATACATAGTTCCTGGTTATTAAATAATGTGCACTCTCTCTATCCCTTCCCAGCAGGCTCTTCTGGTTTCTCCAGAGGCTTAAGGGACTCCTGCAGGAACTCAAGGAGCTGGTAGATGCAGGGGGTGAATGAACAAAATTAAAGTCCTCTCCTTGGAACTCCTCGCTGGTTTTGATCATCCTGCAAATGAGTAGAAATGTATAGAATTTCTGTTTGTTGTAAAACAATATTTACACTGTGTCTCTGATACCTACAGTAGAGCATTCGCACATCAAAGGGGATCTTCCTTTTGTGGGAATTTTAAGTTCTGTAGGAAAATTATTAGAGAAAACGTTAGGATTTAGAGGCTCGTAATTAATATGTGGGAGTCGAATGCGTTGTGCATTCAGCGTGTTTGATCAACCCGTATTCTGGGAGCGTAATCTCTTGGAGAGGCAGCTGAAGTGCTCTGTAGTGTGTGTGGGCCAGGGAGAAGGGTGGGATAAACAGCTCTGATGGGATGGAAAAGCACCGTGAGCCTGGCGCTGTTTGGATGCTCCGAGCGGAGCAATAAAGCTGTCCGGGGTCCGAGGCCATGGGCAGTGCAGGCGGGGGAAATCTTTCAGGAGATGATGCATGAGTCTCACAGAGATGTTTACAGCCCCGTGCCTTTGTGTTCCTGGAACACTGTGCTCTGGCAGTGTGGGAGCTGCAGAGCCAACAGGTTCCAGGGGTTTGGATGCGGCGGCAGAGGGGGGGATGTGTCTGGCATGGCATAGGGAGGAGGAATACAGGAATACACACCCTGTACCCCCCACCTGTTCGGTTTTCATTCCCTTTCACGGTCTCTCCCATCCCTAGTACATCTCTGTATGCTAGAATCATCAAATCAGTAATGATCACTTTCTTGGAGGTTTTTATGGTTTTGCTTGTTTCTTTTCTGCAAGGAGTCCTCCAGGGCTTCTAAAGATCTCATTTCTATTCTTGTGATAGCAGGTGCCTTTGATAATCTGTTTTTCTCCAGTCTTGATTATTCTTTTTCTGTGTTGTTTGTTTCTTCCTTTTGGCAATTACATCCTCAATTTCGGATTATTTTAGATTTCTATTGCTAAAATCAAAACATAGTCACTAACCATCTTTCTGCGTTTGCTGATTTATTTTTTTGGGCAGCGAGGCCCCTGCCCCTTTGGCATCCTAGTTGTCTGCATATGGTAATTTATATTGTCTCTTAGCTGCAAGATATTTTTTGTTCAGCAAATTATTCGTGTTTGTTTGCAGTCGATCGTTTTTGTTTAATAGCATTTTCTATTCCATGGCACAGCAGTGTCCTAGGAGAATAGGATTTTCTCCTGGTGCTCTAATGAGTTGTTTTCTTAGCTCTCCCAAATGGTGTCCCATTCTTAGAAACAGTCCAGTAAGTGTCCTTGTGGTGTGGATGTGCATCAGGGTTTGGCAGATTCATTCTGCCTTGTTTGGAAATTTCTCAGGCACTGAACTGAATAAAATTTGTGAATCTGACAGCAAGTTATTGGAGCCAGAGTGGCAATTAGATGCCAGTCCCAGCATCCTGGATCCTTCTGTGCTCACTCTTGCTTCACAGGAGGAATGACTCGGCAGAACACAAATCCCCAGTGCCTCCAAACCTGGAATGATCTGAAACGAGAGTTTTGGTGCTATGATCAAAAGGGTTTTTTTACAGTTTCTATGAGTAAAATCCCTCCAAAACCAGCAAAAGGGTTGTATCTGCTGATCAAAGTGTCCTTTGGCATCCCCAGCCGGTGATACTCAATGCAAAGGGAATTTTCAGAAAGCTCATTAAAAATTAATATTATTTGGGGGGAAAAAGCCCAGAGATAAATCCTTAGAGATCATGTTCCTTTAATAAAAGTTTTTACTTGAAATGAGAAGTACCTGAATGCCCACTAGAAAACAATTTCTGTCATACATTCTTTGCACCACATTCCCTATTTGAAGATATGGGAGGTTTAGAAATTCTTGATTTATAACCTGTTTTGTTTCTTGTATGGAAATCTGTTTGATTTATCTCGGTGTTTGCTACTGTACAATTTACCATATTTTAAAAAAAATTATTTATTGATTTCTGCACCTCAGATTCTTATGAGTTCTATTGATCTCTCAGGGCCTTTCATGTTTTTGAAGTGTGTAGGACAGTGAAGCCTAAATTCAGAAGGGGGTTTCTGAGGTTTCTTTTTTTATAGTGTATATCTTTTATATTATTGATTCCTTATTTGCTACTGTACAAATGGGAACAACTTTATTATTCTTTTGACACTGCTTGTAGTTAAAATCAGCCCTTTTGGTCCAGTCACTGGTTTTTCTTACTGATGTTCCAGAAGGGATACAGAGAAGGGAACTGTGAAGAAACTCTTCTGGATGAGATGTGCAGGTTAATTATCAACGAGCTGAGATTTTACTATATCCACAGTGAACTTTTGGGAAATGCTTCCCTTCAGAAGTGAGAGCAAGTGTGGCACTGCCGTGTGTGAATTACAGAACTGAAGTGCAAAAAGCTTAGTTTTGAATGCATGCTGAATACAAAAATAATTGCAGGCACAGTTAAGATAGGTGGCTTTCTATGGCAACTGCCCTCTTATTCTCTTCTTCTTTCTCAGTGTAACTACCTGAAGATTGCTGTAGTCTGGATACAATTTTGTGGTTTATTTAAATGTATTTTCGAATTAAATGATGAAGCTAAACTTAAAAAACAAGCAGACAAAAAAACAACCCACCCAGAACAGAGTAATTAAATTTTCTTTGTTTGTTTGTTTGGTGCTCACTGTTCTACCTCTGAAGGAGCGCCAAGCACCTCAGGATGTGGGGTATGTCCTGCTAGGGTTTTCCTTGGATCTGTTTTCAATGACTTGAATCCAGAAGCAGAGAGACTACCTAGTGCTGTGTACCTTTGCTGCCCTATTCAAAATCTTTTTCTTTTGAAAGTATTGAGCTGCTCTTTGAATATCAAGGCTGATTATAGATGTTGTTTTAAGGAGGTCTTTTAGGCTTTAATTTACACCTTTGACTGTTTAATACCAGAAGAAATGTCTGCTAGGCCCAGGGTGGATCAAAGTGAAAACAAGTCAATCAACAGGCAGAAGCCCTTGTTTGAAGTAATTGATTGTAATTTTGCTTTGGATTTAGAGAAATCAAACTTTGTGGAGAAAATAACTGTGCTGCAATCTATTAAAATGTTTGATTTGCTACTAAGATTGAAGTGTTGTAGTAGAAGTGGTATTTATTTTGTTAATCAGGCTGATTGACTGCTTTGCTCTGCTTTTGTTAAAGCACATAACCTTTATTTATACAGATTATTTAAGTTTTTATGACTGTTTTATGAAGTTGCAAGTTGATGAATAGCACGTTTTTTATTTATTGTGTCAAACCGCATTTAGAGGAAGGCGTGTATCTAATACAAAAAATCTTCACTTGGTTTACTGTTGCAGTGTCCTGGATAAAGAGTGACATTTTTGAAAACTTCTGCATTTAAAACTAGGAAAAAGTATTCTTTTGACAGTAGTGAAATGAACTGATTTTTGTTGTTCAGTATTTTGGGATTAGTGGAGGTTTGCTGTCTTACAATTGTCAGATAAATTTCTTATCCTTGACTGTCCAGAGTACATATAAGGCACTGAAGCCAGCTGAATGCAAAATAATTGGGGTATTAAAAATAATTTCTGTGCCACTGTAAAAGCTGACCACTTGACACTTCTAGTAGATGAACGCTGTGCATGTGATTTCCAGCAGTTCCATTGGTGGCTTAGCTTTCTGCAAAATTTAATGTATTGCTTGATTATTCATTTATCTGCAATTTTTCTAGTGGCTTACATCAGATTTTGGTACAGGTTGCCAGAATTTTAAATTGAGTTTGAGTTCAGATTTTAATTTCAATCTTGACACGTGGTGTATCTATAGTATTTATATCTGCAGTGGGTTCTGTTGTCAAAACACTGAAAAATTTCAGTTAAAGAGTTACGAAAGGATTTTTTGTTGTTTTATTTTTAATAAAATTTTTTGCAAAGATGAAAAAAAGATCCCTTTTAAAAAAGAATAAACAGAAATGCTTCTGTGATATTCCCTCTTTTTCTTTTCTGCTGCCTTCATGCCGTGAGGAAGGAGACACAGCCTTGCTGTGAGGAGCCGGTGGAGATACTGCCCTCCAATTCTCTGTAGGCACCATCATTTAGTTGTGTTTTGTTCTAGTTGGTTAAAATAATAAGCAGCAGGGTCTAAAATCTACTGTGTAGTATCTGCAAGGTTTGTATTTTAATCTTTCTTAATTCTAAACATATTTAATGTTGATGTCATGGAGGTGCCTGTGTTCTTTACCAAAATTTGTAAGTTCACCATGCCTTTTTGAGTCTCTCTGGCCATGAGTAATTCAGCTGCTCATATGGGCAGTGCCTATAGTTTTATTTTGCAAGAGATTTAGTTGATATAAAAGAGAAAAATACCCGCCCCCCCCCCGGAGGGTTTGGGTGGAGTGCCTGAGTTAGGGCTGCTGAAATGACCTCACCGGGTCAAGGCTGCTGGTGACTAAGGATGGGCAGGAGTATCTTTCTGCTTTGTTAATCAAAAAAATTTGCAAATGTTAGCTTTAATGTTTTTTAAATACACCTCTCTTCCTGCAATGTGTCCCACGAGAGATGTGTGTGTTCACACATGGAGAGTTACACGTGAAATCAGATTGCCCCCTTGGCAATTATTTTAAGTACTACCAAAGGTGAAAAGCTGGCTTTCATTGCTCCAGGTTGCTGGAATCCAGGGTTATTTCCTTATGTTACCCTTTATGGCTCTACAGCATGTGCTGGGACAGTGGAATTTCACAGGTAGATCACTGTCATACATGTGTTACTAACACTTTACACACTATAGATGCTTCTCTGGCATGAAATATTTGCACTTGCCTGGGGCTGTGTGCCTTCATCCACACTCATCCTTGCCCTCTGAGCCCGTGGGTGGTCTCTGGCTGGTCCACGGAGCCACAATCTTCAAAATTTGGTAAGAATGTTTGGCAAGTGTCACTTTGAGGACTGGCAATTGTCCAGCTCAGTTGAGAATTTTGTAGTAAAGTCGTTACACACTGAAATAATTAACTCTTCATATGCAGGCTAAAATAAATGAATGTAGTTTCAAATTAGTTTTTACTGCTTTATGGGAAGGTATTATTAGGAAGGAAAAGATAAAACTAGTAAAGTTTTCTGAATCACTGCATTAACAAATTAGCTAAAAATGCCCCAAGGAAATTATCTTAACTTGACAAAAGAACAAACAGTGCTAATTGCTCTTAAACTGAGCTTGTTTAGACTGCAGATGTTGCTAGCAAAACTGCATCCTTTTTGTTTTTGTGGGAGAGGGAGTGACTGTGTGGATGGTGAGCACACCCAGCCTGCTACAAGTCCAGGAGGGCCAACGAGACTTCCCTGAGGTGTCAAAACCAGCCCAGCAGTAGTATTCCTGGGAGAATATGGCAAGTGGGTTTATTTCTGGATAAAGTTGGTGTAAAAAAAGGAAGGCGATATGTTAAATGGGTCAGAAGTGCTGGTGTTTGAGACATTTTTATAATTCCAAGATTTTGCTTGTTCCTTAGGCAGTGATAAGAAAGATAAGACGCAAGAAAAAGTCTGATAAACGATTGCAGCCGTACAGTGTCATACAACAAAATATATATATTGAACCTTATTTTTTATCTGATCTGGTAAACAGTCTCTTCTAAAGTGCAGCAGCTTGTAAACCTGGGTTGTTATTGCTTGTTGGTGATGGAAGATGCATCATTATGGGGCTGCCAAGTCCTGTGCGTTTATTACACTGTGCTGTATAGGGTCTGTGTATCTATTAGTGCTGAACACCTCATTATTGTTCCCTTTCAGCATTCTCCCACTGGCTTGGAAAAGCATGGCAAAAAAGCATCCTCAAAAAAACAGGGAAGAAAAGCCCTTCACTAGGTGTGACTAAAATAATATCTCAGTGTTCTGTTTGGAGATGAACCAGACCCCAACATTTGACGTTTGACACTGAGGGGAAATACTTTTGCTAGGTGGAGTATTTCTGACAAGTGTGTGTGTTTGATACTCCTCCCCCGGGCATTTGTCACTTGTTTCCTTGGTTAACCAATGTGTGTTATTAAGATCACAAAAGAAAGCAGCAAAATTTACAGGCCTTCTGTTTGTCCTCCATCAATAAAAAGAGCTAAGTATCTGCAGATTCAAAAGGAAAACAGAGGCATAGCTTTTATTTTTTTTTTTTTTTTAAATTCATAGACATTCATCACTTCTTTGTCTATTTAAAAATGAAAACTGGGCTGGTCTGTGGATGCTTTAATGAATCTGTGTCAGAGCAGCAAAATCCATGCCAGGCACAAGTCATTTCAGTGATGGTACTTACCTGGCATATCTTAAAATTAAGGTGTGGGTAAGTTTTCTATCTTTAACAAGTTGAAAGATTAAGGAAGTTTTATTTCCCAAAGACCGAGAACGGAGGTCTTGAGTTTGTTACTTTTCCTGACCAGTCTAGTAGATCACATTGATAAATGTGAGTTGACTTTAAAAAGAGAAAAAAAAAAGGCCCCCAAACTCTCTGGTTTCATGAAGCCCTGACAGCAGCCACAGAGCATGAGAATTCTGCAGGCGACTGCAGAGGCAGAACTCAGTAAATGAAATTCCCAAACGGTGAAATCCTATCCCCGGCCTATTCCAGTTTGAACGAGATTTGCAGGATGCACAGCTCAGCCGGTTTCAGATTCCTGGTGTGAAACAATCAAGATAAGAATCAAAAAGTAAAGAAAGGGAAAAGCCCTGTTAGATCAAACGCTATACACTAATCTTTCTCCTTAGGCAGAATTACTCCTTCCAGAGTCCTTACTACTCTTGCTTAAAATAACAGAAGCCCCATGGCACAGAGAGTTTCTCTTAACTTGTCTCTGGCTGCATGGTTTTGTTATTGGGGGAGTTTTTTCCTGCTTATTTAAAATGTATTTCCAGCTACCCACTCTTCGGTAGATAAACCCAAATCTCTTCTTGCCTTTGACATTTGCTCCTGTGAAATTGCCGTGTTTCTTCTCCTGGTCAGAGATGTTATGTAGCTGTACTTGAGGCTGATCCCTTAAATAACATCAGCAATTTTTTTTCCACTTTTTTAACTGTTTGTGAAGTTGTGTAATAGGTTATCTAATCGCACTTCCACGTGTTTGTAGGATAAACACCCGCTATGTGTTGCTCCGTATGTGTAATATGTAAGTTCAAAGGGGATATAAATTGAGCTGTACAGCTGCAATGACCGTAGGAAATTCAACAGAAAACATTTCCAGTGAAACAAAAATACTGACTTCACTTGTTTTGGCAACAAATTAAGTTTGCTTAGGGGTTTTTTTACACTTATTTTCAATAGGGAAAAACCTTTTCCTAGTGTAGGAAAACCCCAACATAATTGAAATGTTAATTAACATAGCAAACAGTACTTTTAGGAAAAGATTTTTTTTTTTAATTTCAGGATGGACTGCCTGGGTCTACCTGGGAGGTACATAATTTAATAGTTCAACTGTATACATAGAGCTAAACCCTCTTTACTGCCTAGGACGGGCTTGAATAAGGGCCCTGTTAGGCTGTTACCAATTAATCATAGCCTGGTGACGGTCTTTGTGAGACCTCTCTACTGTGGTTTCATTTCCTGATGCTCATCAGTTCTTTTGAATAGGCTGTCATTGATGAATCAAATATATGTTTTCCTTGGTCGTGCCTAAGTCCTGTTGTTAGGAAAAAGAGAACAAGCACCGTGATTATATTAGTTTAATATGCTGTTGTTGATTAATGGCTTTAGTCCATTTATTTAATAAATGCTGTTCTCCTTGACCATAGTGGTAAAGTAAATATTTTGCTATGTTTCTCTGTGCTGCAAGCTCCCTATTCTTTGGAACAGGTTTTGGTGTCTCTTACTACATGTACAAGTCTAATATTGATGCAACACTTTTGCTGTTCAGTGTGACAGACAAACAGCTCTGCTATCTAAATGGTTTGAAAAGACAGCAGAACAATACAGATATATTTTATACAGTTAGTGTCTGTGTTGTTTCTGGTACAGCTCATCCGTAGTACATTGTTCCATGTTTGCTGTGAGCTTTTTGTGCTGGAGTCCCTTTCGCTGTCTGAGGCACGAGGCATCCCTTGGAAACGTGTATTTTGATGATGGAGCTATAGGGGAGTGCTGTTCCTGCGTTTCTTCCCTTTCAGGGCTGTGTTCCCTCTTCCTTCCTTGAGCCAGTTCTGTCCTCTTCTGACCCTGCAGTGGGATGCTTCAGGAGCTGAGTGGTAGAAAACTGTTAATTTTTTTTTTTTTTAGAGGAAAGGAAGTGTTGAGAACACCCAGCTGGGAGAGGGTAGATGTGGGATACTGAGCTCTCCCCACGCAGTAGCAGTTAGGTCTTGGCTAGGATGTGACTCGAGCATAAAACTAAACCGAAGCCTTCAGGTGAGCCACACCTCTGAGCTCTTAGGGACAAAACCCAGCTTATTTGGGAATGAGTGTCCCTCTGCCTCCCATGATTTTAGCTGCTGGGAAGGCTTCCGTGCTCATGAGGCAGGAAAGCTTGCCATGGTAATGAGAGGCACAGTTTTTTTTCCTATACCCTACACTGCAATTTGTCACAGCTCAGTAGCTGCTGTGTAAGGATAAGTTGTCCTTTTAGCAGGGGTGGCTGGATAACCAGTGCATGAACAAGGGCAGCTCTCTCCAGGTAGGTTTTAACTCCTTGTGAGTCAGAGCCCTCACATGAGGCTGCAAAATTGCTGTGTTAGAGAAATGATGGGGGCATGGGAAGGGCAGAGGCCAAAGGTTTGCAGGAAAGATGATATTGTCTCCTTGGTGGTATGGTGTGAAGATTTGGAAACAGGAAAAAAAATCCTTGTGTTTCTTGGTCTTGGGCAACTTGTCTGCTGCTTAGTCACAGGGTTTGCCTGTACAGGAGGAACTTAATCTGTAGGTTATTTGTGTGAAAATATGACCAGCACACAGTAGTTGTATGGAAGGGTGATGCTACTGCCTGAATACACAGTGCTCCAGATGTCACTCAGTTTTGCAAAGTTCCTGGGGAAATTAGAGGGGACTTGTAAGCAAAAGTGCAGCAGCTTTTGTTGACCAGTATTTTTGGAAAAAACAATAAAATTACTCCTTGATGCATTTAATTGATGACTTCAGGGCATTCAGTGTTACCTTTTTTGGCAGTGTGAGAGGCTTATGTTTTTCTCTGGCTTTGCACAAAATAATAATAGTAATAATAATTTTAGGAAGAATCTGGAACGCATTATAGACACCTTATTTTAGTGGAGCTGTATCCCAGGAACAACTGCAGTGTATGAACCCAGGCTCCACCACAGACTTTGCTTTTGGCCTCTGGTATGACTTCAAGTTTTCAGAAAAATGTTTTCGTACCTGTGGATTTTTAAGTGTTTTTGACTATTAAAAGTAACTCATAATTTTGAGGGCTATTTTAAAGGAATCCTTGGATCCTAACTCCTCGGGCTGTGCTATTACTATCACATCCCCAACATCGCAAGTAAAGTGGAGTTTTTAGAATGTTTTGGAATACCTTTGTTTTTAAACCTGACACTTTGCTGCAAGGGCAAGGATCCTGGGAGGCATTCCTGCAGTGGGCAGTCAGAAAGGAACCAGCCTTCCTACTGTGTCCCGAGGCAGGGAGAGAGTCACTCCGGCAGCCCTGGGTGTACGCGCCGTTCAGGGTCAGCGGCCGCAGCAGGACGGCGTGAGCCTGGTGACGTCCAGCTGTCTGCAAACACCTCTTGCATCACAACCCAAGTCCCACTGCATCGCCTCAATGGCCTCAGCAGCTCCCCAGCTTGGCTTGGCAAATATGTAGATGGAGCTGTTACTCTGAAAGAATGCCCTGCGTGGCTTCTGGGTGCCCAAAAAAGTGAGGGTGGTAGTGGCACCAGCACTGAGGGAAACACAGCCAGGTGGTTGCATTCATTGGGGTTGAAAATAACGCAGTATTGTCACATCCCCTTGTTATTTTGGGAGTTTTCCTTATTTAAACATTTTGAGCCTAGTTCCAAGTGTGATGTCTGTGTAAAACGTGTCCCACCTCCCCGAATCACCGCATATTTGAGACAGAATTTTAATGAATTCAGCACATTGAGATCTTGTTGTGCTTTTGCCCCACTCCAGCAATTTCTGATGCTGTAATCTAGATAGGTCCTTCTGCAAGGCCACCATGAATCCCAAAGCAAAGGAACCTGTTGTTCTAAAAACACAATATCTGTCTAAAAACACAGACGAGGCAGGCACTGTTAGCAGATGAAGGTGATTTTCCCAGGAAAGCAGTTTGAGCTTGGTTCCATATCCCCACATTGGAGACCAGTTTAAAAGTCCTGGTAACCTTGCAGCTATCAGTTCCCTACAAACACATTTCCATGTTGACAAAAGTAGCTGCTGCCTTCCTTCAGCTGGGAAGGCTCATCTGAGTTAACTGGCTCTGAGTGGAGAAGGGAAGGGAAGGGTTCTCACCCACCAGTGCAGCTGAGTCAATTTAGCAAGCTGGAGCAGGCTGAATTAGTATCATGGGAAATATGGCAGTTCTTACTTTGAGGAAAGAGAATGGGAAAAAAATATTCTGATTTTTTTTTTTTAAGTGGTATATTTTGTTTGTGTCTTGGTTCAGTTTTTTTAGGTAGGTATTTGAAATCTGTATTAAACACACTGAGAATAACAGAGTGGTCCCTAAATGTTACACATCAGATTTTTCTAATTTTTTTAGGAAAGGAAAAATCTTTCTCTTTCCAATTTGAGGTGAGTCAGCTGAGAGCACCCTGTCAAACTGCAGTTTGACAGGCTGTTTTCGTTGATTAATATTCCTGTGATGAATTTAAATTCAAAACTCGTTTCTAGACTAAAAACATAGAAAAATTATTTGTAAACATGCTGCTGTTATGATCAGTATGTCACTAGTCATCGTGTCCACTTTTTTCAGAAAAAAAAGCCAAACACAAATTGGAAACGGCCTTGAATTTTCACAGGTGGGCCCCATCCTGCAGGTAGCAGTCTGTGAAGGTGGGATTTTGTGAGTGCTCCAGAGGTCAGAGTCCTTTCACATAACACTCAGTGCTTTGAGTAATAACTGTTTATACTCTTTCCCAGTCTAGACTGGGTTTAACTTCATTCTCTAGGATCTTCTAACTTCCATTTTATGTGAATTGGATTATTGCTAATGCATTTCATTTAAATGCCTTGCAAGTGAAATGGTGCCGCAGCACTGCTTGCCCTCCTTCCCATTGGTACCGGCTGATTGGCATTGACAAGATTACTGGGGTGCGTTATGGGTTTTTAATGGAGCTGGCTAAGTTGGTTTCCTCTCCAGCAATTCAGCTTCCTTCCCTTTCACTGGGCTATGAGCTATTTTCTGTGATTGCCTCAATTTTTGACTGTTACAGAAATTGGTGTTTAAACTTCTATATAGCTGCTGCAGTATTCTTTTGCTCTGGTCTGGCTCGCCCTGTGTTTCTCATTGCACAGTGAACGCTGTTTCTGTGCACTTCCAAAGAGGGGTTTCTATATCTGGATGATCTCTCCTCCAGGACAGTGCTGTCTGCTTGCCCAGTTCTTGTTCTTCATCCCCTCAGTTACCCTGCTTTGTTTTAGTAGTTGGCTCACTTATGTCCATAGACATACAGGTGCTTTTCTATGGAAGAGGATTCCTGAAGTGTGCAAAGTTGTGCAGCTTTAATATGATATGAATGTACAAGTTAAGCATTTCTTCTCTGAAGTGTCCAGAAAGTCAACTTGCGTCAGGTTTTTCTACATTTCTGATGGAATAAAGACAAAAGACAGAAGAAAGATTGGGAAATCAAAATTTCTCAATTGAGAGAGAAAAGCTGTTTCAGATAAGAGTTTAGGAATTTGTGTGGATCTGTCGCTGGGCAGGTCTTAGATACTTTCAGTGCTTCCTGATGAGGATTCTTGTAAAACATCCTCTGTGACGCCCACGCCGTGCTCCCAGAGAGAGGCACTGGAGCAGTCTGTGCGTGTTATTTTGTCTCTAGGATCCCTTTTGCTACCTACTTGCTTGAAGTAATGACAGCTTTTAACGACGTCTTGTGTGTGGTTCTGATTTCCTCACACACACTCATACGTATTTGTTTCTCCTGAATGTTCTGAGTTGGTATTTGTCTCAGTTTAGCTCCTCTGTTAGATCTGAAAGGCAGATGTTATTGTAGACGTGCTGAATTGCTTAAAAGAAATTGCCATACATCACTGTGGAACTGTGATTAAAAGAAATAACTTCGGTTTTCTCTGTTTATGTTCCAAGCACGGCAGTGGTAGAATCACCATTAGCTTTGTATGTGCCTATTAACCAAATGAAAGGAAGGATTCAATGGAGTGATTAGTTTTCAATTTAGGCTTTTAAAATTATTGTCTCATGCTTGTTGCATCCTAGTTACTGAGGAGAATATCCAGGATTTAGTTATTTTTAATTCTATTTTGATTGGGACACTTTTTCCAGATCCTGAATCTAGATAAAAGCAGGATACTCAAGGATAATTTAGAAGAAAAGATACTGTGTCCTTAGAAGGCTTTTGTAATTCGCAAAGCACAACATCTAATGGCTAAATTTGTTGTTAGAGCTCAAATAGCAGCGAAATCTCAGAAAGTAGTATAAACAGTGCGATCCTAAGAGGATTAGAAAAAAACCACAAGTGCACAAGTTCACATGGGGAACAGGAGCAATTCAAAGCTCACCCAAAAAATGCTGGTTTAGCCATAACACAAACCCAGTGTAATGTCTGGGAAGGAGAATATGGCTGAATTGTGGTGTTTCTGGAAGGAAATGGTTAAACATTTCTGCAGACATCTTTTAGAGAAAGCCTTGCTTTGAACTGATCATGTTTGGAAACAGGTAAGGGCTGACATCAGGGTACATCGGGGCCGTGTGTTTATAACCAGATTTGTCACTGTGGTGGTGCCAGGGCTGTTTTCATCTGTGGTTTCCTTTGTACCACACGATTAGATGATGCTGGGTGGTGTACTGAGTGTATGGCCCAGTGTCACAGAGGGACAAAGGCATCAGGAGCATCATTCCATGCACAAAAACTGGTGTGGGCAAGGCTGGTGAGCACTGGGAGTGAGCACACGTGTGTGTGTGTGTGTGGATGCACAAACAGCAAAATCCTGTTTCTTTTTAAGTTGAGGGGAGCAGTCTTCAGCTGATCAATGTGTCATTCATCGGCCCCTCCAAGATGAAGGATCCAAATTTACAAGCTACTGTGCATTCCCCAGGTGTGCTTTATCAACTTCAAGGGCATCTGGTGGATTATTTTTAAGTGTCACATAGTGTAGCTGTTACTACACCTGGGCACTTGTTTAAATCACTGTAACCCCTCGGAATATAAAGGCAAGAGATAGTCTAAAATCAATAAATTGTAACTGTCACCTGCATTGTTTCAAGGTACATGCCAAAATCCAATAGGATAAATCTGGAAAGAAAAAAAAGCTGCTGATGAGGCGTTTGTACTCAGCAATTGATTCTGAAGAAGGACATTGCAGAGTTTTCTAAATGTTTACGTGTCATTTCAAGCGCCCTTATTTAAAACTGGAGCCTACAACCAATTAACATTGAGTGAGGAATGAAGCAAAGTCAGTGAACCCTTTCTTTTTCCATTCTCTGCTCTCTTGAGTCTGCTTCCAACTTCTTTCCGTGTCACTGCCCTGTTTAGATGTAAAGCAAAGGACAAGAAGCCTCTTCCACAGATCAGGCAGAAAGGCTTCCCTCCCTGGCTTCCATGATAAGTACTGCTCTCAAGATTGCACAAGGGCAATGAGGTGTTGGAAGGAGACAGTTTGGGCAGTGTACACTGAAGAAAGCCTTTTTTTCATTGAAGAAAATGGTTTATGTTTGTGCAATCATCCTTTTATTTATGTTTGCCATGTTCCTTCCCAAATGAAATAACCCAAACCAAGCGTCGCACTCGGAATGGGGTAGCAGGGCCCTCCTCTGCCTTTCTCTGCACACAGCTTTTATCATGATTTAGACTGTTCCCAAAAGAATGTTGGTTGGTTGGTGTTTTGTTCCGTTTTTAAGGAAAACTCTTGTTGTAAGCAAGTAATATTTTTATGGGGTCTGCGGAACGAGGTGTTAAAGCTTTGTCTTCTCTGCCGGTCGGTAGCTCAGGCTGTGGAAAACACAAACTTTCTGAGTAGCCTCACATAGGATACTGTACCCCTTGAGGAGTGGAGTTTTACTCAGCTTATTTACATTGCTACAATTTCTGCAGCACTAGTACAACTAAGCAAGGAACTAAGAGCATGTTTGCAAATTCTTTCAATTCCCAGCATTCCTGCATTCCTTAGCATCCTCTGCAGTGCCTCTTGCTTGCACTGTGAAGGTGATGTTTCTGCCTGCCTTGTGGGATCTTAGAATAAATAAGCCCAAATGCTGCAGCTCTTTTTTTTTTTTTTTTTTTGGCTGGGTCCAAAAATGGCTCTATAATAAATGATTTCCTGCTGGTTGAGCTTGAAAATTGCACGTGAGAACCTTGTGTTGATCATGAGTCCCAAAAACTGTAGTTATTCTTCACTCGCAGTAAAAGTTTTTGAACACAGGTTGCAGATGCTTTGTAAAGAATTTAATCTAAAAATAGTCTGGTAATACTTTATTAGTCACCCATGTCCATCTGTCACCCTTCCTGCTCTTTGAGTGGGCGATTAGATTACATCCTAAAGAAAAGTCGTCTGGCAAGTATTTGTGTGGAGGGCAGCCACTCAGAAATATTAGTGTGAATAAAAGTTGTTTGTTGTTGCTGAATAAAAATGGATGCTGCGGTGGATGGAGTTACCACATATTTGGACTTCAAAAGCTCTGTGTTTATACTTAGTTTTTTTATTGTTGGGTGCATAAAATTATTATTGATGTGTAATGAAAGTTACTAAAAGGTAGGAGAGCATGGGTTTGTTTGGATGATGTTTTTGTTCGGGTGTTGAAGGTGGGCAAGATTTCTCTTGAATTTTTTCACTAGGAAGATGTCTGTTGTGTACATTTTGTCAAATGTTGCTAGCAATTAGTATGAACTGGGTTTTTTTAATTACTGAGGTCACTGCAGGAGTTCATAACTACTTGGGTTCATGGGCACACCTGTGTATATAAATTGAGTTATTTAATGCAAGTTGTGTTAGAAAAACAGATTTATTTTTCTTTTACTGCTTCACAGTGGATATAACCATTTTGGAGTCAGACCACTGGAATGTTGATTTTTGTTTGGGGCTTTTCAGACTGTTTAGATGTCGGTAGCTGAAGTTTATTTCCAGAAGAAATTTGGCATGGGCAGACGATTCTAGTTGCCTCGTTGCCTTCCTGAAGCTTTTGCTGGAGAGCTGAGGCAAAATCCAGACATCAGGGTTTTTCTGTCCAGGTTGTTTTGCTCCTGTGAGCTCCTGCTGAATGGGTGCGACCGTGGAGAGGTCTGGTGGTGCAAGTGTTCATTCAACAGGCTTGTTTGTCCCAAGGTCTGTGTGTCAGGTTCCCCCAGGAGGGATGTGGGATGTGGGGAGGACAGGATACCTGCAAACCCCCAGCTCTGTGCCCAAGCTCTGCCCCAGGCTCCGAGCAAACGCTGCGGTAACTGAGCAGGCTGCGACAGCCAGGGAGGCCCAGGTTTGATAACATTTACTGTGTGTTAACAACACCCCTTTCAAAATAATAAATATTAATGTTTCCTACTCTGTCTCCTTATTTCCCTGTCAGCATCACCCTTCTGTGGCAAGAGGCACCCGAAAGGAAAACTTCTGCATATCAATGCACTGCCAATGGTAAGTACCTTTTTGACTGACTAAAGGTGGTGAGTTTCCTTCCTGCACACGTACCATCAGCAGGCTTATGTTGGAAATAGTATTTTTAGAATCACTACTTTTTAGTATTCAAGTGGATTATTTTCATTTTTTTAAGGAACATCTAGACCATTATGCTGTTTGGCAAAAATATTACAATTGCATCTGGTTTTATCCTGTGGAAAGTAGGGCAGCATGTTAATTTTGAAGTGAGAAGTGTGACTTGGCAATAACATAGCTCGTCCTGTTGGTAACTGGTGTTGCTTCCTCTTTCGTCTAAAAGCCTGTTTGGGGTGAGCTGCAGCCGAGCCAAGAGTTCTGTTGCCCTCACTTGGGTGCTCTCTGCAGTTTGTTTCAATGCTAACAGCTCCTCCTAGAAAAAGAAAAACAAAAACCAACTCCTCTGCGCTGTCAGGTGTATTTTGCTTCAGCCCATTTGTCAGTGTAAGACCAGTGAAGTTAAAATCTTAGCTTCTGTGGAAGGGAGACTTGGTTGATGCAATCTTCTTATTCCATCTCTGGAATGTTGCTCAGCGTTACAGACTGTTAGGAGTTCATATTTTCAGGCTGTCCTTATAGTTTGCTGGTGCTTCCTGATATTTGTGCAGATGGGAAACAGAACTGAGGTCTCAAGGGAAGGACTGGAACTTACTGCTTCAGCTTTGGTCAAATAACCTCTTTTTAGCAGTTTTGGTATCTTGTGTTGTCACAGTTGAGGTGTATAAGGGTGGTAACTGCAGCATTAGCCTTAAGAAATAAATGCATAAAGTGCCAGCATGAGTTCTGTATTTGAGGCATCTCTAGATCATTGTGCTCAGGACAGAAGTTAAAGGAATAATATTTTGAACCACTTGCTTTGAAAACTCAATTTTGGATCTGAGAGCTGATCTGGTTTCCTTTGGTTTGCATGTGGACATGGATCTAAAGAATATGTAAATCAATTACAGCCTCTCTAATACCTCTGCAACTCTCCTGTCTTTGCCCTGGGAGGAAAATGACACTCCAAGAGAGTTTGCTTGGATGTAACTGCTTTACTGTTGACTCCCAAAGACATCATGGAGTGAAATGTAATATAATTGTCACAAAGTAAAGCAAATATATCTCTGAAATCAGAAGATCTGCACCAAGTGTGTATGTCATTTAATAGTCTGATTTTTAGGCTCAGAGTTGAAATATGTAGAGTTTATATTGATTTGGGATGAATTTCAGCCGGTGGGAACGGATTTGTTGAGTGAGAAAGCATCGTGTTTACCTGGTCACTCAGCCTGGTATTTTAACTTCTTAAACCTGAAATAAGAAGTGCTCTCAGCCTTTTCTAGTATTGCTAAATCTTCATTGTTGTTGTTGACCTTTTTCCAGCAAAAAGCTACTCTGTTTTCTTTTTATTTTGTAGTGGTTGAGTGTTATTTTAGTTATGATTTAAGATACCGATCTGTATTACTGCTTCTCTTAAAAACATGACTCATTTTGTATTAACCTAGTCCTTATACTTCATAAAATTTTAAAATACTGAGAGACTGAAATGTACCTGAAATGTTACTGCATTTTGTCCTAATTTCCCCCCTACAAATGATATTAGAAATTCAGAATTGCACAGTCTCAAGGGCATGGTAGTTGTTACAGTGATCATAAAATATACTCAACTGTTACTTGCAGTGAAGTGAAGTACTCCCCACTCTTTTCTTTGAGGGCTGTTTTTGTGTTATAGGTTATATTTTATTATTCAAGAGATTTCTAAACCATTACTCACCTCTAATTAACTTTGAAATAGTTTGAATGTAGATTTAAGAGACAAGCTAGACACATTCTTCATCATCCCCAAAGTAATCGTAACTAAACTTGAATAGTAAAAAAGACTTTTATAGGTTTTTATTATGTTTTTGTCTTTGATGTGTGTAAACAAAGTGTGGGCCAGAGGTTGCTGAAAAAAGCAGCTCATGTACATCTCCCAAACAGGACTTAGTTTAACTTGGCTGCCCACGTTCAATACATATATTTGAATAAGAAACTAATTTCTGATTCCCTTGAGAAATGATAGTAGCATTTTTGATTATTTTTTAATCCTGATTGTCAGTTCCATTTGTCAGTAGTAAAAAGAAATTAAAACAGTTTACACATCCTCTTCTGTTGTTTTCTTAGATTTTCTATTTTAGAGGTAATTAAAAGAAGCTTATTTTTTGCATCATATTTGATATGTTAACTGATAAACTAAATAGGGTAAAACACCAGTTACTCCTTAAAAAATATTGTAGTTGTTGGCAAATTTTTAGAAAATAAAATATTTATAACGTGATACAGCATGGGTGTGCTCAGTGGGTGTAAGTTCTCCTTCCCATTTGTCCAGTCAACTTTAATGTTCCTCACAATGTCAAAGGAAAAATGCGAAGGCTTAATGAAAAAGACCTGCTAAGTGCAGAAAAATAAGTGTCTAATACTACTTTTTCTGGGATTTTGAAGGTTCATTTAGAGGCTGAGTACTTAATCCATGGTCACAAGGAATAATGAATGTGTTGGAAATAAAAATTTCAAGTCTTGGATCTTTGGTCTAAGTGAAAGATGATGTCGGGATTTCAACAAGGGCTTTAGCAAATAAATTTTCTTATTGTGAGATGGAACAGGTAGGTTGCTCAAGAGAGATTTTTCCATCGTTCCTTGCAAGGCTTCTCTTCAGAGCTTTGGAAGCAAAGCAGTTTGCTTTTCTGTCTTCTGCAAGTCATGGAAGCAGGTTTGTGTGTGGTTGCATGAATACGTGTGGCAATATAAGCAGTGAGCACAGTTTCCCAATTCCCAGGAAAGTGGTGTCATCAACTCCTAAGGCATGTCCTCGCAGTCTTGAGGGGAATACCAAGTAGGTGATTTAAATCCATTCTTGTCAGTGTAGGTGAACACATAATTCTGTGTTTTGAAGGTGTAACACACCCATTGTGTGTTGTGTCAACTGTTCTTACACACGTAGGGGATGTTATAGAACAACTCTGCAGGTGCTAAGTCCCTTGGGCCAGGAAATTCCAGAGGTGCAACATTTCAGTGTCATTATCTACCCAGCGGATTTAGCCCAGGAACAGCAGGAAGGCTTGGAGGAGCTGGGGAGAATAAATAAGTCACTCAAAATAAAAAGGCATCCGGGCAGACATTGGAAGACGTCTGCAAAAATTTCCCCAAGACTGCAGCAAGATTTTTTTACTTCGAACCCCTTTGTGGTGCCTTCAAGTAGTCCTGTGACCTTACCACTCCTCAGAAGACAGATGAAGGAATAAATAACTATTAGCCTGTGGTTCCCCAGCAGCTAAACCCATCCAGATGCTGATCTGCTGGTCCATTGTGTTAAAATGCTTTCGTGCAATGGAAGACAAACCCGGGACGGGTCAGTAGCTGGAGGGTGGGGTTTGGTGTGGAAGCCTTGTCTCTGCTGGCACCTGCCAAGGACAGCTGGAGGTCTGTGCCGCCAGCTCCAAGGTTTTTGCGCTGGAATTGCAAAACTGGCTTTGTTTCAAGAGGAGCTGAATGGCATCTCTCGAGTGTAGGTTTCTAAAACGAGTATCTGGAGACGAGCAGCTCTTTGTAAGGTGGCAGAGCTGAAGGTTGGTTGTCATTCTGCTGAGAACAGGGACCCCTGCTTCCCAGAGGTTATGAAACTTGGCAGTACTAAAGATGTTGCCCTCAAGAGCCTTGAATAATTGCTTTGAAATAAATAACCCTGCAAGACTAAGGCCCTTATTCTGTGAAATACAAATGCATGTGCGTACATGTAACTTTGAGTGTAGGAGTAGTTCTTTTGAGATATAAATAAGGAGCACTCGCATGCATAAAGCCAACCAAGCCTGAAAGCACTTTGAACAGTAGGGTCTAAAAGTGCTCATGAAATTTATTGTTGAGGCTGTTGGTTGTACAGTTTATGGAGTGCAGCTTTAAAAGGGAAAAAAAAGTTAAATATTTATTTCTAGGAGGTTCTGAAATAGTCTAAAATAAGAGGCAACATAAAATTTTGGACTGTTCTGCTCCTTCTGAAATCAGTGGATGCTATTATCAATAAAGGAAGGTGAAGTGCAATGGATTTGGTGTGATAATTTGTTATGGCTGAACAATTACATTTCAAGATGTTCTATTTATTGGATCAGCATGAATTAGCTAATCTAGTGGTTTTTGTGGAAGAGGAAATACTAATAATGTGATACAAAAGAAACTTTACATTGTGTGGTAGGGTGCAGACTGTGATAAGCATTAAAAATTGTATGTACACTGTATTCTGAACTGTTTTAGGAATGGTTTTTGAATTTTCTTTTTCTTTGCAGAAAGCAAGTTAAACACATTAGCAAGATCCCTTCCTGATTCAGAGGGAAAACACCCCTTTTCTCCTTTTTCTGCCATTAAAGTTCACCACTGAATGAATCAACTAAAACGGAAATGAACATCCTTTAAAAAAATTCAAGTGTTGGCTCTATTTTGAAGTAACATTTATCAGAGAACTTTCTCTGCTGTTTCTCTAAGCATTTTACAGTTCAGAAATAAGCTTTGACTAAGAATTCTCGGCAGAATCATAAATATGTAATTATCTAAGCAGCCGGGATATTTAGCCCCTGGCAGGTGCCCAGTGCAATGCAAGAGCAGAGGGAACTGGGCCAGCATCTCAAGCTGGAGCAACATCCTCTAAAACAGGATGAGGGCCATTGCTGTTCCTTGTCTACTGCCATTCCTAGGTTCTAAATCTTAAATGTGCCTGAAAAGAGGCTGTTTCTGCTGCAATGGGTTGTCTTCTCTTACAGCTGGTTTACTCTGGTTTGTTCCTTCTTGTTTTCCTCCTGCTTCACCTCACCTGCTTTGGGTTTTTTCTGTCTTTACTGCTTTATACTGGTGTTGGTTCAATAGATAATGGCAGCAATAGTAGTGCAGTTAGCTTTAGATTATGTCTTACTTGATCAGCATGCCATCTGCTTTAGAGGAGAGGGAGATTTTATGTTTCTGCTCTGGGTTCACTGCCATATGCCTGTGGTGAAGTCTGAAATAACCTGAAATGACCCTTTTCCTGCTCTATTATTTGAAAAAATTAGTATTACAGTGTAAAATCTTCTCGACGTTGACAAAGTTTGTTGCATAATCAAAAAATTAAACTGGATAATAGGTGTATGTGATGTAGGATGTAGAGAAAACCCAAGGACAGGCTCTTTTGTGTCCCAGCACACGAGTGTTGCCATCTGCAGAAGAGCAAGGCTGATTTCACAGGAGACCGTGTTAATTTGTCACTTGTATCATCAGCCCTTGATCCTGGTTTCCTTCTTGTCAACAGAAAGTTGATGTTAGTTCAAGTTAACAAAAGTAAAAGCTGCCCTTAGTTTCAGCAGTGCTGATGCTGGGAGATAATGAATATTGTTGCAGAGCAACAGGAAGTCTGTAGGCTGTGGGAAATTACATTACTGATGTTGAATTTTATTTACTCAGGAGAAACTGAGACCTGCTGGCCATCCAAAACCAGGGACCCTATGTGGCCATCAGCATGGACAGCAGGGCTGGAAGCCTGTACTTGCATTCCAAGTCTCCAGTTCACCAAATGAATAGAAACAGAAATTGTAGTCAGTGGGTTAGTGCACCCATGTTTGTAAATAAAGGTCATGTGTGGTGTTCTTACTGTCATTTAGTGAACAAATATAAGAAACTATTCAAGACAAGGGGTCTGAATCCCATACTGAGCATATGTGTGTAGGATCGGCGTCCATGAATTTAATATTCACACAAGCAGAGGGTATTGATGTCAAATGTGAGCCATAATTGGAATCTTTGCCCTCATTAGTGATATTCATGAAATCTTCCTCTTTCACTTAATTTCATTTGGCTGTAGATGGACCATATTTTATTAACGTCTGCATGTGTTTTAAAAATGTTTCATTGTGTGTTCAGGTGTTTTAACAGCTGTTTAAAAAAAAACTAAGCCCAGTAGTGTAACTTAAATTCAAGTCCATCATAACAATATGAAAAGGAGAGGACCTGAATAAAGTAATAAACTGGCACATGGTGTGACTCCTGGGGATGGTTCTGTGCGGGGCAAGGAGTTGGACTCGATGACCCTTGTGGGTCACTTCCAACTCAGCTGATTCTGTGATTCTGTGAAACCGGTGAATGAGCTCTTACAAAATCAGCCATTTCACTCGCTTGTAAGGTGTTTTCTCTTTTAGCTTAGTTGACACTTTTTATGAGAACAGCCATGCACTTCTGGTAAAGAGCATACAGGAAGCCAAATAACATATATGATGGACTGTGAAGAAGTGATTTTAAGTGTGTGCTTACTGACGAGAATCCCAAACAAAGTCACTGGTGGTTAAAATGAACGGAGAGCAGATCAACCATCAGAGCAGATTCTTTTTTCATGAATAAAAGAAACAAATTTAAAACTATCAGGTACATAACACACAAATTAAGGGGAAAAATAGATGGTCAAAGGTTAAGGAGGGAATGAAAACACAAGTTTTATGGTCACAAGATCAAATGAGGCATTAGTTAATTTTCCTTTTTTTGGTGCAGTTCAGCAGGAGTTCAAGTAATTCAACCGAGTGATTGAACTGGAACAGAAGAGAGTGCCAGAAAAACTGATTGCTAATAACATAAACAGAAAAAATAATCAAATGAAGTTAAGACTTGATGTCAGCATTTCACATTAAAATGCATTTGAAAAGGCTGGAATTCCATCCTAGTTCATGGAACCTGATTTACATAGAAAACAAATTTGTAACAACTACTTTTCTAACAGCTGATAAATTATTCTACTAATAAGCTGTCAGAGTGGATTTAACCAAGATGTGGCTGAGGCTCAGCTGGTGTTTTCTGGAGACTGACCATCTGGGAAATGGGAAGTAACCTGAGTAGTAGGTGAGGGTATTTGAACTGTGAGGAGGTGACTTAATTACGTAAATTGCAAATGGAAACCACATTAGGGATGCTGGGGGTTTGCTGTAAATAGAAGATAAAATACAACTTAGTATTTCCTACCATTGAGACCCCTGAGGTGATGTGCTGCTCTTTAGGCAAGATCATTGCTTTTCTTGTACACATTTCATACTTTTAATGAGAAGTAACTAGTATGTTTTTGAGTTTGTGAATGTGAATGCAGCTTGGAATAGATTGTTGCCATACCTTTGCACTGGCCTAATTCCTAGCTTCTTTTATATTTAACTTTTTCTAAAAACAAAATCCTTTTCTGCTGAACCGTTCAGTTTTGGTTATTACTAAGATTTTTTCCTGTGCTGTTGCAGTTTACGAGGTTCCTGGTTAAAAGTCCACCCTGGCTGGTGAGCAGACTCTTGCATGTCCTGGTTCTTGGCTCGAGCTGGGAGCTGTGGTGAATAACAGGATCTTGTGGAGCAAAGTTGCTTTCACTGACCTGTCCAATTTTGTTCTACCATCCTCTTTGCTGACTAAATAAACTCCTGATTTTTGTCTTTTAAGATGCCCATGTCAAGACAGTTGCAGGGATTACCCCGCTGAGGTTGACTTGGACTGCCCCTGTTAAAGCTCCTCATTTTCATCAGGCTGCTTTTCAGTTATCCACAGTTGGATGTGGATTGCAGCAGATTTGGAAGAGGAATGAGTGTTCTATGTGATCCTCTGAAATGTCTTAGTCCTCCTGTCCAAGTGTCTGGAGTTCATGGGAGTTGGGTCATGAGGGATCTGGGAACATGGGGCAAAAACTGTAGCCTGGGAAAAAAAAGTGTACTGAACAGGAACGTTATAATTCAGCAAATTCAGAAGCACATAAGTCCTGGACTCATTTTTTGTCTGATTTTGGAAGACAATTTAATCCGTTACGTAAATCTTTAAATTTATGCTTTGAAAAGGAGTGTTATGTGCGCAAATTCTAAATCATCCCGAAAAGAACTTGTGGCATCTATACATAGCAAACCTATGGGAAAAAATAGTCATTTTTAGGGTTCCTAAGGTTCTGTTGTTACCCCAAGATAGATGTGGGACGTTTTTCAAGTGCAGAACTGTAGAAACATCAGGAAAGGCAGAGCTTGAGCAGGGTGTTACTAGAAGTGCCAAGTTACAGCTGTGGTGGGTGACATCAACCTAAAAAGATGTCAGCTATGCAGGACTCATAAGTTAGGAACCTCTGTGCTTGCTTTTGAAGAAAAAGCGTCTTAAGTGAAGTCAATTGTTCCACATATTTTTGTGACTTGTAACTTATCCGGCGAAAAATCCGCTGTGGTTTGTAGGCACAGTGAGCTCTGAGGAGGGAAAGGAGCTTGGGGATCCCGGGAGGACATGTGGGTCACAGAGGAACACACTTGCTTCCATATTTTCTTGCCCTGGCAGCACGGCATTTGTGTTCTGAACAGTGCTTATCACCACAGGAATCTTCCATTGGAAAATTAATGCATGTCAGAGAAGTTAGTTATTTAAAATAAACCTAGCCTTGCCTCACTCATCTCTCTGGTTACACCCATGAAAATTGCCTAGAGGTCAACTGAAAAATTGCCTGGAGGTCAACTGCAAGGGCCCTTTTGGGAAGTGGGTGAGTTCATAGCCCTCCCTTGGGTGGTTTGTGGGGGCTGAGTATCACTGAGGACAATTTGGAATATAACAATGGCTCGTTTCCACAGGGCAACTTGCTGCACTCTGTGTCAGGGCTGGGAAACGACAGTGCAGTCTGACCATGTGGTTTTAGAGGGTTTGAGGAGCAGTTTTGTGGCTACCTCGACTTTAAATTCAGTGTGATACGCAGCGCCTCTGCCAGCATATGTTGAAATCCTGTGATAAGAGTGCTATAATTAGGAAGCTTAGTTGAAGAATTGGGTGAAAGAAACGCTTGCGTTCCTTAAGTATAGTGGATTTGTCAAAAGGTAAAGCGTTCCCTGTGAAGTCCTAGGAGAATTTAATGAATTTCTTGTGTTAAATGAAAAGAGCAGGAATATACTGAAAAGGGGAGGGGGACAGTTGTTTCTTTTGTAGTGGGTGAATGGCAAAAAATCCCCCAAAATGCAGCATTTTGAAGAAGGGGGTTTGCTTCTTTTTACTTCTCTCACTGTGTCTTAGTACAGGAGGCTGTAGGATCTGTAAAGCGTGGACTTCACTGCAGGAAATGCATCTGTTTATCACTTCAACCCAAATCAAAGCCAGCTGTATGGATTGTTTTAGTAACACCTAGAAAAAGCAATTTGTTTTGGGAATCTTAAATCTACTAAATATTTGCTGAGCAAAGAACGAATCCTAGCCAGGCAGAAGTGCATGTGTAACGTTTTGCCTCACACTAGGATAATGGCTGCAAATTTCTAGAGCTTCAGCTGTTTAATAAAGGCATTGCCTAACTCAGCCCAAAAGCTGGAGCCAAGAACAGAAAAAGTGCCTGTTCCTGTGATGCTTTTTCCTTCCCTCTCTCAGCCTGTTCCTGCAAAACACTTTTCAGTGTGTTCTAGCTCAGTGTCTCTGTTTCTGCTGCATTCACTGGGACTGAGCAAGGACCTGGCTGTGGGAGGCTGGTTGCTCTGTGGTTAGAAAATAAGAGAAATCCTATTCTCTCACTATTAGCTCTGTATAGATTGTTTTTTTCCAAACAGAGATTAGACTTGTTACATAGCTCTGTATCTAGCTTTTTTTCTAAAATAAACCCAGGGCTAGCATTTAATCCTCATTCAGCACTGCAAATATTTCATTCCACTGGCCAGAGAAGAAGTTACTGAATTTGGATAAAGATGACAATATTCAACATTGTATTTATCGTAACTCAGAAACAACTGGCACTTTCAGGAATGTCTAGAAAAGCTATGTTACATCTCAGCACTTCCATTATCATTGAAGACTCTTCAGTGTATTTTGTCTCCCACAGAAGACAAATCTCTTTTCTCCCCTTTTTTTTTTTTTAATGGGTGTGCTAGGAGGACAGACTTGGCAGCAGCAATGATGCTGACTCTCAGGAGGACCTTGGTCCGTAAGACAGAGTACCAGATGGTCTAAGGGAATATATATTAAAACAAAACAACAAAAGTCCTGGACAGGAGACTTTGTTGTTGATGTTTGATGTTGTTTATTGACCTTGTCTGGTGAGATTACGATCTCTTCAGCACAGGAACGAAGCCCTGTGTGTTTATGCAACGTTAGCACAATGGGGGCCCCATCTTAAAAAGAGATCTTTTGGATGATGCAGTTATTCAAATAAATGGTGGTAATAATAATGTTCATTATGTCTGGTTTTAGTTGTTGTGAAGGTTCTTTGAGCTAAAAAAAATGTGCCTGAAGTAGAACAGCAACATTTTTAGGTGAAATGAGTAAAACCCCTGTAATCCCTTGTGTGTTTAATTGTCTGTGTGTTTTGTAGATGTTTTTGTACCACTCCATTTTATCCAAGTGCGTATAAAACCACATCAGAGATTTTACGAGGGTTTGTATCAGTGCATTTTGTGATTTATACTCAGTAGTAAAGATGACGACTGCCAGAGGTTTTTTGGTTTTATATAATCCTGGCTTTGCAGCCTGATAATTCACTTGCTGTCTGTTTTGCAGTGCAGAGCAGTGATAAAAACTTTGCACAGAGACTTGTTTGACTTTTCTTTCTCTGCAAGTCACGGAAGCACAGCTGTGGGGGTGGCCACCCCTCCTCTGCACAGTACCTGCTTGTTTTCCTTCCAGGCACTGATTTCTGGTAGCCTTGGGGGCTTTTTTTCTCAGGTTTCAGTGTTACAAATGGAATTGAGGGACAGGATAAACAGAGATGAATTTGGTTACATATGGCTGTGCTGTGCTGTGAAAAATGCAGGTCATTTGTATCTAGAAATTAGGTTAGGTTTTAATTGCATTGTCAAGAGTAGTTAATGCTTAAATAGTTTGCTTCTCAATATAAAAGGGAACAAAAATGGATCCGCTATTAACTTTTCTCTAGCATTTCTAAAATTATAGTATATGTGTATAAATCTAAAGTACAACAGGTCTGGAAAGCCCTACTCCTTGCAAGTGCTCTGAGTTTCCTTCGTGACAAAACGAGCTATTTTTGTTTTTCAGTAATATATCTTGTGGCACATCTACAGCGAGCCTCTTCTCATCCGAGCGCTGCAGTTCTGAGCAGACAGACCAGTGCGCTTCACCTGAGGCAGAAAACAGCATTTTCGGTGTATTTTGAGTAGCATTTCTAGCAGATTAAGGAGCTGAAGTTGCAGTCCATGGTCAGTTGACAGTGCTGCCTCATCCCTGTGCCCCTGCCTTGCCTCGCCCGTGCCACACATTTGCCCTCGGTGTTCTCCAGAGGTTGTGTCGGTGAATAAATAACCCTGTCTGCTTCTCTTGCTCTGCTGCCCAGGGTCGTCGGATTTTGCTCTTTTCTTAACTGCAATTCAGGTGGAGAATGTGATGGCAAAGGATTTATTGTTCCTGTGGTTATATAACAGGATGGTCAGCTACAATAATTTCAGTTAATTAGGTTAAATTCAGCGGAAAGGCAGCTTCTGTGGCATCTTGGAAGGGGAATCCTCCTACCAGGAGAGCCGCCCTACACTGACTGTGGAGTCTGGTTTGTCTGGTGGAAACTTGTTCCCTCAGCACTCAGGGAACCTCTGGGATATGTAATAAGTCTGAAAACACTGCTTACAAAAGGATGTTCATCTGTCAGCTATAGGGGGAAAGTGTCCATTGTTTGCTTGGTTTTTTTTCCCCATGATTTGAAGAAGCTTCTGGTGTGGATTTTTTGAGTGATCTATATTTTTTGGGTGATCTATCTTTATAAAAAGTAAGTCCTTTTTCTAGGACTTACTAGAAAACCACTTGTCTTCATTTCCATAATGTATCCAAACCTTTAAATTCTCTCCCTATTTCTGTTAAGATTCATTAAATTGTAAAAAATTCATGTCAAATTCTGTAAAGCCAGCTTTGCCTAGGGTAAGTGTAACTAAAATAAAATTGTAAAACGAAAACAATATTTTCCTACTGCTGATAGTGTTTGTGTGCTTTAAGATGAGCATTGCAATAAACTGATTCGGAATAGGAGAAAAACGAGAAGATGTGAACTGGGTCTTGAGTTGGTGCTGGTTTTATATAAAGCAGCTGTTGTGAGGTTGATTGTGGTGTTACAGCTACAGAGGCAAAATTGCTTATTGATAGCTGGGCTCCAGTTTTTATTCATAGCTGTAAGACATGTAGATTCCTACAGCTGTTGCTTGAGTGAAATTTGTTGATAGTGGAGACTGTCACATAGCTGGTCAAGCCCGCTCTAAAACTGAGAATTTTTAAATTCTCTCCTTAAGGTTTAAATATTTTTAGTGTATATAAAGAAAAAGCCCATCAAGGGGATGGATGGAACTACATTCATCTTTTCTATCTTACCTCCTTTACAAGTACCTTGCAGCTTTTCTGCTTACAAGTGTGACAGTTATTAGAAAAAATAAAGTGTACAATGGATATAAAAATATCCCATGTGATGAAAGTGGCTTTGGATCCCAGCTAGCTTTGTATTTTGTTTCTTGCAGATCTTGTTTCCTCTTCCCAATTTTCTTCTTCTAGTTTTTTAATAGTTACAGTGTTAAAGCGAATTGTAAGATAAAAAGAACATTTAAGAAGTGGAAAACCATAGACAATCCTGTTCTCTGACAGCAAATGATGATCTTAATAACTCGGGATTCTCTTCACTCTCCTTGGATTTAAAGGTGAATTGGCAATGTGCAAAATCAGTTACAGCTACAATTGATTTCTTTGTACAAGTACTTTGGTATGCATAAATACATGAGAAATTAAACAGCTGGCACGGGCCCCCTGGTTTTGTGTAAATCTTAAGGCTGGGAGAATAATTATTTTTTTTTACTTTTTACGAGATTGAAAGAGCTAGCTGTAGAATGAATTCTGTAAACGGCATTATTAGAAAGAGTGTGCTCCTGCAAGCTGATGGAAAGTGATGTGATTTTATACTAAGAGGAAAGCTGAGCAGCAGTGATTACTGTGTTTCTCTTCAAGCCTATCTTTCAAACATTTCTGAGTATTCCAAATTATTCTGCTGTAAAACTGTAAAAATAGATTATTATCCACTGAAACATGAGCACAGGTCACTTCTTGTTGAGGGGATGGTATTCCCTTGTCTCGAGTTTGTTTAGAGAACTGTTTCTGTGTCATTCTGTCTCCATTTCTGTTGTGTCTCCATGGCAGACATACCTGAAACAATGAGTCCTGCTTCTCTCTCAGCAGAAGGCTTGAGGCAGTTTAGTGTGCTTTGGCAGGGTTTCTCCTGCCAGCTTTCCATCTTCAGTGAGCATCCTCTGCAGGATGCTCTTTTTTCCTCTCTTCTGCAGATAGTGTCGGGCATTTGGGGAGAGAAAGGGAGGAGAACTGTGTTCAGAGCAGATCACAAAACTCACACCAGAGGAACACTCGGTGGAATAGATCGTACTCTTAAAACGTGTCACTTGCCTCTCCCCAAGGCCCCAACGCGGTCTAGTTTTGCCAGAGGAGTCCTCAACTGCATCATTTACAACTCTGCAGAGAAGATGTGTTCCATGGTGGTTGTGCTTTACTTGGTTTTGCCATGAGAGAAGAGAAGAAACAGGAGAGGCCGTGTCAGTGGTAGCCGCGTCTGGAGTCTGTCCTCCCTCTCGGTGAGCTGGTGGTCACTGGGGGCTGGGCCTGGACCAGTGTGGTTTGTGCAGGGTATCTTGTGCAGGTGCAGACAGCCCTGCCCGCTGATGGATAAGATAGATTGTTTAGAGGTTTTTCTACTTTGTTGGTGACTCTTCCCTTTAAATCCAGTCTGGAGATGGAATACTCATTTATTGCATCTCGCAGTGCTTGTGGTACCAGCCATCAAAGCTATTCTCTGGATGAGAAATAGTAAAATGAGATCCAGGAATTACTTACTACTGTCTCCTGGACACTCATTCCTCTCAGCATCACCATGTCCAGTGTCCCACCCAGCTTCATTCCGGTGTATTACCTAACTATACGTTTTTTTAAAAATTTTCTCTTTGTGTGGACTTCTAGGTGGAATACTGTTGTGCTAGCTTATGTGATGTAATAAAGACTATTAAAATCCAACATGGGTTTTGTACATATAGTTGCCTATAATGAAAGTTAGGTATTAATTTGGGAAGGCACACAATAGGGGTATTGTAATTGAGCAGTGGCTGACACGTCACTCAAAACTCAAAGTAGGTTGTACTATAAATATAGTCTCTTGTTTTGCAATTGACATTTTGCTAGTGGGTGGCTAATTTGAAAGGAAATAGACCAGTGATCTAATATTAATAACTAATTAATAGTTATGTGGATATTTTAAGTCTATTTTTCTGCTTATTTATAGGCATATATTATTCATCTGTGCTGTGTATCCTTTGCGTATATGTTTAATTCTGAAACTTTTGCTTCAGTAACGTTCAGGCTTTGCAATCAAAAGCTTGAAAGCAAAGTTGGTATGTTCTTCAAACCCACTTTTTGAGGATGATAATTTCAAAGTAATAACACTTCAGCTGCTGAGGGAAGGCTCCTTGAAGCAAGGCCTAAGGGGAAAGCCAGTGATGCACTGTCTACATCTCATCTCAATTTGTGAGTCCTAAATCAGCATCAGTACTGGGTGTTTTCCTGTGTATCAAGTAGAATATAGAGCAGATTTTAGGCCTCCACTGAAAGTGTGTAGCTCGTAGACAAACTGAAGAGGAATAAAACAAGAAGGAGCATCTCACAAGCAGCTTGATCCTTTGGGAGCAGAATAAAACATGCATTCAAGTGCACGTTGCTTCTCACAGCATATGTGTTACTATACCAAAGAGATGTTATGTTCTTGCTTGCTCTGATGGGACGAACTTCAACATAGGTTTTTCTCTCTTCTACCTATTCCCCCTGCTTTGTCTCTCACACTCACATTCATCTGTAAATTAATAAGCATGTGCGATACTTGTCCTTTTAATGAATACTTAATTGAATTGATAATAAGGCAGGAAGACTATATGAGAGGTGCATTGTACTTTGTATATGCTTGATATTTTTAGATCTGTTTTGTCACATCTCCAGACATTTTTAAATGGATTCCACCATACTCCATAGTGATACTCTGGGCCTTGACTGCTGGCAGTGGAATTTGTGTGCGTTGTCTTTGGATCTCATCTCTCTTGTGTAACTTTTCTGTGAGCACTCAACTCACAGGGAACAAAAATTGTTTCCCACTATCTGCAGAGTTTGCATTACTCATTTAGCTGCTGTCCTAGGAGGTTTAAGCTGTGTCCTAGAAAGTATTTCCTATTATTGGATTAGAACCCAGCTGCTGTTACCTGTGGGACTCACCTGTTAGTGGAAGCACCCGTGGTCCTTTCGACTGCACACTGCATCTTCTGCATTCTGGTCATCTCAGCATTTATTGCAGGTGTGAGGAAAAGCCCATGTTAGCACCAAATATCTGACAACAAGCAGATGGAGCATTCTGCCTTTTAATACCCTGCACGTGGGAGGGTGGCGGGTGCAGCTGTTTGCTTGTGGCAGGGCATGGTATTGATGATAGAGGAAACAGAGTGGGGCTTTAAGCTTTCACTGCCAGATTGGCTGTGCCTTTCCAAAGGTGATGAGTTCTTTTTGTATTTGGTCTCCCCAAAGCTGTGTGTCTGTGTTCCAGCATAGTTCATAGTTTCATCCTTGTGAAACAAACAGTTGTGGACAGACAGACTCCCTGAAGCAAGCTTCCTCCTTCCATTTTCTGGCATATATACTGAGATTGCAATTGCAAAGTGCTTTTGTTTGTTCGTTTGAGGTTTTTTTTGGGAGGGAGGGGTTCTTTTTCCTGGCTCTTATGTACTTTGCTGTGCAAGGGCAGCTCTGGGCAGAAGACCAATCCCAAACAACTTGTGTCACCGATGCAGCGATCTTGGCGGGAGAATTGGTGTTTGGGGCATCGCTTGGGATCCCATTTCCAGAAGTGCTTGAGGTTGTTGTCCACTGATAAAATGCAGCTGGCAGTGTTTGTCCAGGTCAGAGGACAGAGCTGACGCCACCAATGCACTCACCTGTGCTGATGGTGAGGGTTGTGTGTGAGGGGAGATAACGAGGCCCTTGTTTAAACTCTGCAGGACATGTGGAGCGCGATTTCTCCGATTTCTCGTTTCAGTGTCAGTTTGAGGCATGTTGGAAGTGACTGTCTGGGGGTTGTTTTGAAGTTTCTGTCCCTGTAATATTTTTCTGACTCTTTTTGCGTGACAGTACGTGTTTTTATTTTCAGTTCCTTGTGACTCAGGGAACCTTTTGTCTATGCTTATTGCAGGTGGTATTTAATGTAGTCCTGTTGACTTTCGTGTAATAATGAGAACCCATCACCAGGTGCACTCTAAATCTGCCAAGATTTATAGACAAATTTTAAGGTTCCCTAGTAATAAAAAAATCTCTTAATACTTAAAAAATCTGCAGAAATTCTCTTGTATTTCAAGTGTTGACATGGTGGTGTTAGGTCGTAGGTTTAGACTCGATCTCAGAGGTCTTTTCCACCCTAAATGATTCTGTGGCAACTTCTGTGTTTTCTCCTCTGTAAGAATATCTGCATCTTGGCAATCCTGCTTTCCTTTGCAATATTTACTTGCTAATCTTTTGTATTAAAAATAGTAAACCATGTTTGTCGAAGTACTAATATAGCAGGTCACAACCCTTTAGGCATCTTAAAAATTACCTGTATGTCAGTCCTGGTAGTGCACTGAAGTGTCTTTTAGACACTGGGAATATGAAGCAATCGTTCCTGCACAAGGTTTTTGTCTTGAGCTGCTGCTGATCTACCAATAAATTCAAGGAACTTCATCTGCCCCGGGAAGGGTTGCAAGCAGGGGCAGTAGAAAGTTCATGTATCGGAAGTAAACAAGTTAAAGTTCATGAGTGACTTTCACAAATACATGAGTTTTGAAGAACAGGACTTTTTAAATGGCTGGAATCCTTGTTTAGTTTGAATATATAGACTTGGAATACAGTCTTCCATCTGAGTGGATTTCTGACCATTTTTGTTTGAGTTTGTCTTGTGTTGCATAAATATCTTGATAGTGCTGCTTTGGTGCTTTTAGGTTTTGAGGTTGTGTTTTCCTACACGAACACACAGCTTCCTGAGCAGCACCACAAATAAAGTGTCTTTCTGCAAACATTTTTTTTTTTCTCTCATATTATTAAAGGCCCATTGAGTGTGAAAATTAAGTAATGTAACTTCCCACAAACATGCATATTTTTCAGCGTAATTGGAAGATGTTTTGGATTACTGTCTTTAGGCCTGTGGAGCCAAGAACCCAATTATAGGCATGGTTAGAACGCGATCGTGTGCGTTAGTCAGGTGATAACAAGATTCCAATAATGTAAAATTGCTGCACGACAAATTAGTTTGTATAGATTTCGACAGTTGTTGCCTTTAATAAACTAAATTATTAAGCAATACACAGCTGCAATGCTTGCGAAATTGAAGAAAAATAGACTCTTATTTCCTTGTCAAAGTCTTCTCTGTAGAGCAGGACCGCAGGCGTGCAAGAGTCTAGATTGAGTTGTTCAGTTGACTTAGTGAATCCATCTGTCCCAAGATGATTTTGTCTCTGGAAGTAGATGACAGGTTACAAGAGCTACACTAAGGACTTTGTCAGGCACCTTCTTTTCACCATTAGTGCTGACAGATGCAGTCATAATCTTTTGGGCTCACTTAGTAAGCTAAGATTTGGGGGGTTTGATTGTAATTTATGAATAAATGGTGACCAGATTAATGCTTGCTGTTTATTTTCACTACAAACCTGAGCCAAGAATTCACCTCAGGTCTCCTGGCAGATTGCACGAGCTATCAATGTGGTAACTCTGTGTATCAATTGAATTGCATCTCAGAAACCCAAGAACCTGTTGTTCTCTGTACTAAAGTGTTATTACAACACTATAAAATAAAGCAAAATCTACTACTTTCTAACAATCAGGCTATTCAATCAGTAGCTTTATTACACCTTCCTGTCCTGAGCTACATTCCAGCTGCAGGTTTGAGAACCACTGTGGTTGCCAAGTGACGTTTGTATCTACACCGGCGAGTCTCTATTTCAGTGGTATGGACTTAATTAGATATGACATAATTATGATACAACCTACTTTTGGTCCAATTTAAAACTAAGTCCCACTATTTTTACACGCATTTCCAAGCAAATTAAAGCCCAGTTTGAGGTGCGTGCTCCATCCCAGCCACTGGATATCTATTCCAAAGGAGCCGAGGCTCCGGCAGTACACGGTCACTGCCCGGCAGTTCGGAGCTTTCCTTTTCACACTCCGAGAGCAGCAAGGGCAGACCTCATTTCTGAGCGTCCTTGGCTGCTGTCGCTCGCGGTGTTTCAGCTCTTGCACTCTTCTCCTGGGAGAACACGATGGCACTGACTTAATGGGGGTAAATGGAGAGACGAAGGCTGCTCGTTTTGTGTGCGTGGTGAGGGTGAACCTCTGGTCATGAATTCAAAGGCAGGCACGAGGTACGGAGCAGCCTTCTGCTCTCCGAGTGGTGACAGCGATGATGGCTGATGGCATAAAATAAGCTGCTAGAGATTGTGTAGAATGGCAGGGGAGGGAAAAAAAAGAAAAAGATATTTATTTGCTAAATTCTAAAATGGTAAAATGGAGGGTTTTCAGGAATGAGAAGGATGACCAGCTTTACAATGCTTTTGAGTGGCTTAGGTTTTGAAGGCTGGTTTTTTTGGAAGAAGAGCTACAAGCTCCAGAGATCATTTCTAATGAGTATGCAAAATAGTTCCTAGTGTATTTGCAACACCAGTCATGAAACAGTGCTAGTGGAGGCAACCTTTAAAAATGAAATACTTCTGCCTTCCAGTTCGGTAAAAATGATTCCTGTGCTTGATTTTTTTTCAATAAGCGTATCCTTATAAACTTAAATGCTTTGAGCCAAGTAGTGTGAATTACAATCAGGCCAAAGAATTGGAATATCTGTCAAATAGAAAGAATGAGAATTTCAGCATCTTCTTTCCAAAATAGTTGCGCTTACTTCTTGCTTCCTTGATGTGCCCTTGGCACAGTCAGCTATAAGACTTTTTGAGCACCGTCAGTGTACTCTGAAAATATCCTCTGCCCTTCTTAAATCGTTAAGAGGATGAATTATGGAAATGACAGTGGGTAAGAAAGAGAAGCAAAGATGCACATTCACTTGGGACATTGCCTTGAGGCTGGTGTCATTTGTTGGTTGGATGGTCTTTGAAACAGAGGCATTAAAAGGAATAAGTTGTAGCGAGCAGATCAAATATCTCATCTATAGTCATGCTCATCATACAGAAAGAAAACAACATCAAATACTATTAACGGGTGGTCTAGTGGGGAAGACAGCAGTAAACAATACTTCCTAAAAGTAGATAATTTCTCTCTCCCTGATGGCCCACATTCAATTTATAAAATGCACATCAGTATTTTTTATGACCACGTCATTTACATTTTTGTCTTGTTTTCCCTAACTGTGCATGATTTAAAATCAAAACAAGCAAAAACCCTAGGCAGCCATTAAAAAATGGAAAGTTATTTGTTTGTTGAAAACCAACCTTTTATTTTATTTTTTTTTTTAATTTAAAAATTGAGACTTAAGTCCCAATCTAATAACAGTAAGGATTTCAGTTAAAAGAAATGGAAGAGAAGAAAAATCAAAAAGGTTGTTGAAAAACCCCCACCCATGGAATGGGTAAATGGGCTCCCTGCTGGTCAAGGAGCACGCTCTAGTGCCAGGTTAATCCGGCGTGGCCTTCTTGGTGCCCATCCTCCACCTTCACTGATATTAATCAGCTTCTTCAAGAAAGTGGCATTTTCACAGAATCTTTTTAAATTTACCATTTCTGTTGCTGCCCTGTGCCAAAACAAGTGCAATGTGTTTACATGTGGCATCATCACATGTATTGGTGGTAGTGAGATGAAATTCCTGCTCTCTAATTAATTTTGCAATGGGAAAGTGTATGTCTATTTTTGCAGATGGTTTTTAAATGCATGGATATTTTAAGCTGCGGAGGGAAAGATTTCATGCTCACGATGCACAAATTCTTATGGAGTGTGAGCATTTTAGTAACAGACACAGTTGTTAAGCTTGCCTGTTAGCATCACGTAAAATGTTGGGCTCTCAAAATCCTGCACATTTTTGCAGTGTTTTCTGCTCTTGTCCTCTCCCTGAGGCTGGTGAATCTCTTCAGCCCTTCCTCTACTGCTCAACTCTTTTTTTTTTTCTTCTATGATGAGCCTGTAGGTTTACAGTTTATTTCTCTTCAGATTCTCTGAAATACATGTAAATAGCATCTTGTAAGAAAGAAAAAATAAAATACTAAGTATGAAACTACAAAGTAATCCACAGCTAAAGAGTAAATCTCGTAAGGGAAATTATGCCCTGTGATTATAGGTGAGCACCCTGGGATGTGCTTCATTTCATCATATCACTTGGTAGGAATATAATTAAGTGTGAAGTTTTTATCCTACATACTTCACTGTATATGAAGGTTTTTGTGCTACAAATTCTATTCACATCACTAACATACATAAAAAAAACCCATATACTTTTTATGTAATGTGTCTCTGCAGCACCTGCAATAGTTTTTACTCTTATTTATTAATTTGAAACAGTTTAAAAATTATAATTCAGGAGATTCTCTGATGGTCGCGTTATGAGCTGCAAGTGCCTGCAGAAGCAGCTGACTATTAGGAACCACCTGAAAAATTACTTTTGTTGCTTAGTCATCCTTAAAAGCCCTGTTAATTTAGGCCATGCATTTAATTCTTGCTGTTCCCTCAGCCCTCTCCACCCCCTGGCAAAGGAGTTAACTGTGGACAGGTTTCCTGCTGTTGTAGGGAGGTTAATGCAATGGTGAATTTCTGGTGTTCAGTGTGTTTTGTGTTTTTTGTGTGTGCTCTGTAGGGAATTGTGGAGAGGAAAGGAATTCCTCTTAAAGCAGCTTCCGTTGAGGGTGTGGTGGTTCTTTGCCTCCTGTAGGGCCTCTGGGTTCTTTCTCCTGTTTGGCATCGTTTTGGGGGTAATTTCAGTTATTTACTTGAAACAGAGTTTGTTCCAAATGAATGAAAAATTCTTAATGTAAACATGAAGTGTACAAAGTTCAGAGCTTGAAACTTACTGCTCCATCTTGTTTGTTCAGCCAGCAGGATCAACATCCCCTTTTAATGACCTTTTGCACTGAAAGTTAAAATTTTATAAGTGTTCTAAACTTCGCATCTGATGATTTTTCCATGCAGTTGGCATATACAGTTAGGTTTGTGGAAATGATCAAAGCAGTACATAATAGCCTAGAAGAGAATTAAAATTACATTAAGAGAGGGTCAGGACCTTTTCACTTATCTTGTGAACTCCTGTCATCGTTCCAGGGAGCCAGGACACTTTTCCAGTCTAGGGTGGTTGTACCATGGTTTTGGAGACTGATGTCCATTTGGCGTTGGATGCTTTTCAGGAGGGAAGGAGGAGAAGTTTACTTGAATCTCCTGGGAATTTAAACATGGAAGATGATTGCTGACCAAAATACCCTGTGGTTCCTCAATCAAAAAAGGAAAAAACATTTTCAAGTCTTATTGAGCTTAGCAACAGACTAAATAGCAGAGGGTTTCTTAGAGGTCAGTGGTTACTTTTAGAATGATAGAAAGTCTGAAATGCTATGTCCTGTTTAAGGCATATTGCCATCCTTGGTTTTAATCCTAGTTTTAAGGAGGTGTTTGGGAAGTTTCAGTGTTATTTGCAATGGATTTCATGAGCCTTTGTAGCTGGAGTTTAGGATTTAGGAAATTGTTTGCTGTTTTTCAGATCCTCTTCCTTTTGGGGCAGTGTTATCTGTTTTACTATTGAGTGTATCCTGCTTCAAACAGCATTTTTTTGACACGTGGATTCTTTTCTTGTGGTGCCCAGACAGTGTTCCTGTGTTCTACCTTCAAACCTTTCTCCTTAATCCCTTAGTTTACATAAGATCACTCTCTAATGATTTAATCTGTAATGAATATTGGTGGTAGGAATCACTGTGTTACAGGATCAGTAATTATTCAGATCACAGGTTCATGATGTATTTCTAGGGAGTGTTTAAGTTTTGAAGTCGCCTGTAGAAATTAACTTCATGAGGGTATTTTAAGGATTGTTCATTAAAAAAACCATGCTTTTTAAAATTTGTTGGTGTGAAATTCAGCTCCAAAACGGTCACTATTGAAAACACTGGGTGATTTGATAATTTTTATTATTGCTATTGAATCATCTTAGTAGATATTAGTTAACACTGCAATAATCTACTGCATCAATACTCATCTGTTTGTAAACTTTAATCTGGATTCTCATGAAGTTCCCCTTTGTCAATGTGGACAGACAAAAAGAACAGAAATTCCTTTGAAGCTATTGCTCTATTCTGTGGTGGGGTTTTGCTTTCAACTACAAGAGTGAGAAGAGGAGAGGGGAGAGTTGAAACTGTGCCTGTAATTTGTTTTTTAAATAAATTCCATGTAAATAATCAAGGTTTCTAATTTTTGTTTGTTTATTTTCTTAACTGAGCATATATTGTTATCAGTAGGAAACTGAATGTTGTTTTAATTCTTTCAGTAAAAAGACTGGTAGAAAAATAGCTTTTATCCTTTTTTCATCCTTTAAAATAAATATTGATAGAAACTATCATAATATGGTTTGTGTTACAGGTGGTGTAATACCAAGGGCTGTACTGCTGCCACATCACAATTTTGTGGGGTTTCAGAGAGTAGTTCTGGTAAGGACACTCAATGATTTATCTATTTATTTGTCATAAAAGTGGACTTTAGTTTGGTACAATTTAGTATTACGTGCATTTGCGGTATTTGTTAGGTATCAGTTTCTGCAGTTCACTGAATCCTTACGTTAAGTGTTCTTTTATTCAATGGTCTTTAACAGCTCCTTTTGGAGCTGTTAATGTCTCATGTGTAAATCCGTATTCATTTTGTTGAGAGTTGTTGTGATATAACACATCAAATCACAGTATGGAATATATTAATAAATAGACCTTTTGTCAAAACACATTGTAAAAACTGTATTGTCTCCTTGAAGTGTGGAGTCGCTATTGCCTTAGTGTGTATCAGTTTTTTAAAAAGGCTGGAAAGTTACTGTATTTTGATGGTTTTTTTCAAGTGCTAAAGTCTTGTCTTCCTAAAGGAAAACACTGGTGTGTGGTTCAGAGGGCAAATATCCAGACCATGTGCTGTTGTTAGTGTCTTCTTAAATGTAATGTACAGTCACCATCTTGCAGTTGTTTTTTCTTTAAATGTATGTAACTGCAATCCCTCTATCATTTCTTTTGATTTTGGAAACCTTCCTTAAATATATTTCCTTATCTCTTCTCCATGGCTAGAGTTACAAGGAAGATGAGATCACTTACACTTTTCTTAGGAAGGGGAAATTCATTGTGCACCAGTCCACCAGCAGCCATGCTCAAGTATTGTGCAAGAGCACAATTGAGCATTTGTGCTTTCGGCAGGAGATAACTGATACCACATTTGTATCTGTAGAATTTTCAATATATACTGTAATTTAACAAGTGTCTTGTGGGTGTAGCAGATGTCTTTTCTTTCCCCAGCCCCTCCCCTCTCCCCCCCTTCTTTTTTTTTTAATTCACATTCCCTTAAAGTTTTTGGCAAGCTCTCTTTGTGTGCTGTCTTAGGTCTATAGAGGGCACTCAAAAGACAGAGGGAATTTGTTTTAACAAACTTTATCTTGCAAGTAGACCCACCCCCCTCAAGGATATTGCTGATGTTCTTTGTGGCCTTGCAGGGTTCTGTTGTTCTGGCTCTGCTCCAGCACATCACTTAAGCAGTTGAAGTCAGTAGGGCTAGAATATGTTCAAATATTCTTCTGTATCTATGGGTACTTTCTAAAAACAAGGTGGGGTCCACAAGAACTTCTCAATGAGATTCTCTGGTCAAGCTAAGAGACAAGTAAGGTCTTTGTGCTGGTGATACTGAGGAGTGGGGTGTCCTTGCTTGGGAAGTCTCTAGACTGATAAATGAAGGGTGCAAAAAGGTGTTGGAAGTTGGGAGTGAATAAAGACTGAAGCCCATTTTCCCTTCTGCCATTGCATTAGGTTGGTTTATCTAAAATCATTGGGCAGGGTACTACTCACTCTGATGTCCAGCCCTATAAGGACATAATGCCTTCAGCACGCACCAGTCATGCGTGTAAGCTCAGAGTTTGTAAGTCTTGGAGTGGAAGAAAATGGGCTTTCAGATTCGTAGGAGAGAAATGGCATTGGGAAATTTTGAGCAGCATCACTCAAGAATGTTAAATGGCAATTCTGCAAAGTAAAAACATCATAGCTTTATAAATATTGTAAGAAAAGAAAGATGATGGGAGCTCTTTGGAGCCTGAGAAATACTGAAAATTTTTCAAAATGTTGTGAGCAATTTATGCAGTACTTATTAAAGTATAATGTCATCTGGAGAAGTCATGGACTTCTTCCCCTCTATCATCTCTTTATTTTCAAATAATGCTCCCATTACTGGAAATGGGTAAGCAGAATTTTTCATGCATAGAATCTGTTTTTCCATTGCTTGAAGTGAGGTATAGATAACCAAAGATGTTGGATTTTGTTTTTTGAAAAGCCGTGCTATCTAATTTGTTTAACTCTGATCTAGCAGTAGTAGTTACTGTGATTGCTTAATTCTGCAAAAAACAGAGCAGAGGTCACTTGTGGGACAAGCTGAAGACCATTTCAGTGCAGCTGCCTGTGTAATAGTGGCCTGCAGTTACAAGACATGGTGCATTTCCATCTCTGCTAATGTTTTAGCTTGACGCAGCAAAACTCTTTTCTCTACACAAAGCTATGATTGTGTTTCCAACTGCATCAGTAGAGGAGCAGTTTAATTCAAAATAGCACCTTCTGATGGAGGGGGGGGGTCCTTATCGGACAGATGATGTATTGTCAGGTTTTGAATAGTTTGCTTCAAAAGGGATTAATTAAAAAATTAGTGGGAACAGATGTCTGATGCTGGCCTGAGCAGTCAGAAAAAAGAGGAAATGTCCTGGGTTTGAACTTTTTATCTTAATTGGATCCCTTGTGACTTTCAGCCCATTTGATAAGAGTTTCTTCAGTAGACTCCCCTGCTTCTACTGTACAAAGCCAACAGCTTTAAATTTGAAGGTTTTTATGTGTGGGTACAGGCACTCAGGCAAGTTTTTGCATACAGCTCGGAAGGATGATTCCTTCACAAAACAAAAACTTTGTATACCACAGGCTACTTTGGTATAACTTTTTTATGTGCCATGTGCTATACAGAGAAGCAAAATAGTGTTCTTTTAAACTACATTTTAATACCTTTTTTTTTAATGTCATATTCTTCTACAGGTGTGTTCAGGCTCCTTTTACTAGTTAGACCTTCTGTACAGTGCCAAATTAGCAAGAGGAACATTTGGTATGCTGCTTTAATCTTCTAAGATCAACAATGCAATTACTTCTAGAGATGCAGGTGACTTTGCAATGTGTAGGAGCCGTCTGGGGCTGTGTTATGGCAGGCATGATCATCCAATCTCTGGGAATTTTTCCTTTACAGTAGTATAAATATGCCTCTAGACTTAAGCACTGATGAAGTATCAGAACTTGGCATTTATTCAAAGTTGTCCTTAGTGTAGGATAATTTGAGTTAGGCAAAATATTCCAATTTCTACAGGCAAGGAAAGAAGCTTGTTTTTATTTTTCAGAGTGTTCTGTAAGAGAAAAGACTGCTCTTGATGATTCAGACTTTGGAACAGTTCCCAGTAAAAGAAAAAGGGTGTATTGCAGGGTATGGAAAATCTGGCCAAGGATGATGACAGTGTTGTGTGCCTTTTCCATGTATTATAGGCATCTCACCTCAGCATATATGCTATTTTTAACATTCTGCCAAAAGACCCTTGCTATAGCTTCATTTAAGGAAAAAGATAAGCAGATGCTGAAGGCAGAAGGAGGACCAGCTTAATGTCTAGACAACTTTTGGAGGCATGAGTGAGTTTTTCATCAAATATATGTGCTTGAAGGGAAAAATCAATACAACTTCTTACTGAACTTTGGGTATAGCTAATATAGATGGAGATGTCTCTGCCAAAATACATAACACTAAAGCCTAGACAGTATAGTTTCTGCTCATGACAACTTCCACAGTCGGATCTGAGGTATGGTACGGAGTAGGATGTAGAGTTGCAGGGATGGAATGTGCGCATTGAAGGTGGTTACTGTAGCAGAAACTGAAAATTGTATAAATTAAGGGAAGAGATCCTTGCAGGCTTGGAAAACAACCTGGCCCTCCTTGCAGAGTTCCTGGGGGTGAGGTGTTCTTGTCAGAGCTGCCTGTGTGCCCGCCAGGCTCTCGTGTTGCGCACTGGACCAATTGAGCCACTGCACTGCCCCTCTGGTTCTGTGGTCATCACCCCGCTGCCTCCTGGGCCCTGCGAGGGAGGCAGTGACAGCACTGGGGACCAACCGTGACAGGGTGGTGGCCCAGGACTGCCCATCTTTTATTTTGTCAAAGGAAAGCGGCACCCTGCCCTAATGACCTACCCCAACAGCCCCTAACCCACCTCTGGGCCGCCTTTTCCAGAGCTGTCTCAGGAACACATTCCTGCCTCCCGGCTGCCTGGGCTGGTGCTTCAGCTCCGAGATGCTGCTGGGGTTGCTGTTGCTTTATTCCTCTATTACTTCGTGATAGATCACACCAGCATCGCAGATTGGTGTACGGTGCAGTGAAAGAAGAAACGGGAATTTTTACATGGGTGTCACATTCCTGTTATTTTCGGCTGTAAATGGAAAACAGGATGAGTGCAGTGATGATGCTGTGTCACTGCCTAAGACAAATGAATCAGTGTGTGCTGTCTGCAGCTGCAGCCGCTCCTCTTCAGGAGTGGCCATGCCCAGTGTCTGCAGCAGGGCTGAGATCAGGGATATTAAACCCCTACTGTAATGTTTAAGTTTAACAGATAAAAAGAGCTTTGCCTCTTTGAACACCAAAAATCATGGTTGTCAGACAGTGTTTGTTTCTTAATTTCTTTCATGGGTTTTGAGAGATGTGTCTTTGGTGTTAGGAAGTAGCCAGAAAAGTACTGCACATCCTCATCCTCATTAGAAGTAATTCTGATAAGGCATCTAAGTGATCTAGGTGGTTCTGGAAAATTTAGCTGCCTAATTTCAAAGTTCACCTGAAATCAAATCTTGAGGTGCCAAAGTAAATACAGTTGGTTTCTGATTCACTTCAATGTTCCTTTTTCTAAAATAAATTTGGAAGCATTAAATTAATTTTGATCAGTACATCTGGTTTTTTTGTAAGAGGAATCTCTGATTTAAGAAATTTTTTTCCTGCTAATTGGTTTTTAATTTAAAAAAAAAAGTCTTGATGAAGATGGTTTCATACTGCCCTTTTGCATCTGATGTTGTTTACACTGGTAACTGATTTCAGTCATTTGTCCTCAGACACTGCAGTTTGATTATTCCTGAACAAAAATGTGCTGTAGTTCTAAGATGGCTCTTTAAAGACTCAGAACTGTGGTTTGCATTTTTTAATACTGGTGTTGCTTTTGGTTTTATTTCAGAATAAGATGGTGTTGTAGGTGGCTTTGGTGGAGTGGTATGAGGAAAGGAGGCTTTTTTTGCAGATTAGCAACCAGTAGGGCAGGGATAGTGCAGGAGTGTGGGAGTAGACACAGCTCACGTACACTCACACGTTCTGGTTTTGCATTCATGTGACCAGTTGCAGAAGCACGTTATCTGTGAGTTTTGGTTTTGTGAAAAGTGGGTTGTTTTTTTTCTGCTTTTTTAACATCCTGAATTTTTAGTGGTTATTTACCTGCAGATTCCCACAGGCTCCTTTCAGGCTGCTTTAGTGAGCAGAGGTGGATGTGAAACTGCTTGAATAAAGCAAAGGGTTGAGTTTTTAATCTGAGGGTAAACTTTCTTAGGCTTTCTTTAAAACTCCATTCATGCGTAATGCTGCAGTCAGTCGTGAGTTACACGTCTTTAAATCTTTTGAGGTGAACATATTGGGGCTAGAAGAACTTGTCAGTTTACATTTAATTTATTCCAGGCTTTAGGATATGTTTCATGGCTATAGAGAACTTTGAACACTAAATATGATGAATGTTAGCCCGTATTTTCAATACCAGATTCTGCTGGCCAAGTGCAGTTAGATTCTCAACATGTTTAATATCTAGGCTAATGGAGGAAAACTTGTCTAAACTGCAGTGTATTTCTGCTATTAATGTTCATAAGTACCAATCTACCTGTTTGCCATCAATCCACAACTCATGAGTGAATACTGACCTTGTCCCAAGTAGTGAGAAGTATTCAAGGGGATTTTTTATTAAAAAACCCCACAACAAACCCCTGCATTGTTAGTATAATTAACTCATTGTTTTCTCTATCCAAAGGGCACTCTTTTCTTTGTCTTTATCTCAAATTTAAAGATAAATAAAGAAATCTGGCCTCCTCTTCAATAAGTAGCAGGTTCTGATGTAGTTGCTCTGGAGCATATTCTGTGATTAATGGCCACTAAAGCTGGAAATTCTTTCCTTGTTAACAGTTTGTATTTTCCTGAGTTGAAATCTCAGTAGATTGTAACTGAAGGATCTTCTCTGTGTTCTGTGAGGTTGTTAGGTTGGGTTATTTCTCTTTTTTTCACCCCATTATGGTGTTTCCTCACAGGGGTTTTGCATTTCATCCTTAATTTTTCAGAAACACGGGACTCAGAGCTGTTACTGTTCAACAAGACATCTGCCTCAGGAAAAGAATTGGCAGCTTTCATGCACTCACAAAGGAATTTCAGAAAAATTATTTGTTATTCCCAAACTAGATGCTGCCAGAGTACATAATTCCACAACTTCTTTTCTCATGGGAAAGGCATGAAAGAGTAGGCTTAACAATGGGGAAATGAGCCGGGTTTATTTGCGTTTGGAATGGATCAAAGCCTCTTCACCTGTTCTGTGCACTGAGCAACTCCTTACTGGCTCCCTCTTTTTCATGTGTTTATATCCCCAATACTGCAGAAGTTGTACTGTGCCAGATAATCCATGATCTTTTCTAAAGTAACGTAGGAGTCAGAAAAGATGCTCACACACACACACACAGAGCATCCTTCGCTGAGTCTTCCAATCTAGGAAATGCTTCTCCTGCTCCATTTATGTGGTCAGTATTATTTATAGAGTAGTTCTGTCAACTTCTTATGCTGAAAATAATATTTGCACTTGAAAATAACTTTGTAGGTGCTGAAAAAGCTGAGTGTTCAGGCTCATACATGAAGGGCAGGGCAAATGAGTGAGTGGATTCTCTGTTGGAAAAGGTCCTGTTCACGGAGCAGTCTGTGCTCAGACCAATGTAAGTGTTTGGTTTTTGGTTTTAATTTGGTTGTTCACTGGGAAAGATGGACCAGTCCCCAAAGACCTGCAGAAATTTAGTATAGTTACTTGAGTAATGATATCAACCTTAATAAACCCTAAAAATCTAGTGTTTCACAGAAAAGCATGAGACAGTGGTGGCCACTAATGAGTGTTTCCAAACTTGCACTGTAGCAGAATTCATTGCTCTCAGAACTCCCAGGCAAGGGCTGCTTGGATCCCTGCAGGCTCAGCCTCGCAAATCCAGCCACACCACAGAGCAAGATTCGGAGTATTTTCATTGTGCTGCTGGTTATGCAAAAATTCTGGATGTAGAATTGACTTGAGCAAGGAGGTACCCAACTAACACGTTGTGCTGAGTTGAGGGTACCAGCTTGGGGCAGGAGATGCTGTTGGTGTGCCCTGGTCCCAGTTCCTGTACCCGTTTAGGTGCTGGGATCTCAGAGCAGTGCTGTGCTTGGTTACCCTGCGCAGGTGTCACTCTGAATCACCTCGAGTTGTTGTTATGGCAACATTAAAAAAAAACTTCCTTATCAAGAGTGAGGGAACCCACTCTGGTAAATACACTGAAGTGACTCAGACAAAGGCCTTTCTCCTGCAGGCAGTTCAGGACATGACTCAGGGCACAAGGCTAAACAAACCAGGACAAATAAAACGTTCAGGACTAGAAACCACTGTTGTTGATGACGAACTGAATTTTTTTTTCAGCCAGCAGAATTTATTTGTGCAAAAATGTTAACAACTCGTGCTGCAATGGAAAAGTCGTGAAAGAAGGACATAGGAGAAGGAATGACTGAAGGAGGCACAGATAAAGTCAGCGCTCTGGAGAGCAGATGGAGAGATGGACTCAGGAGTGCAGAGTATGTGTAGGCAGGGCACGGGGAGGAGGTGAAAACCAGGGCAAATGCGTGACCACAGGCTCGAGATCGGATGTCAGATCAAGAGATGAAAGCTGGAAGATGGATCACCAGCTTGGGAAAGATAGCAAGGGCAGTGGACAGAAGCTGCAAAAGGGTGACAGTGCATGAAAAGCAAGAGGAGTCCATACAGCCTTATGAAAAAATCCCCAGTCGAGATAGGGCTGCAGAAATACCTTTCCACAGCTGCTTCTGAGAACTGCATCTGCTGTTTTATTACCAGCAGGTAGCAATGTAAATAGTTTAATCATAACAAATAGAATCCATGCCAGGCTACACAGTCACTAATCACCGTTCCACAGTAAGATTTACAGAACACACAAAACCCCCCCAAAAAACCACAGACAGCTGAGAACTGACTAATTACAAAAGTCTGCTCAAACTTCAGTGGTTTTCCATGGACAAATAAGTAGCATTAGTTGGAGCTCAGAATGAATCCTATTTGGAAGCCATCAGCATCCAGCAGCAGCGTAGTGAAAAACTGTGTCACTGTTAGTGCACCAGTATCCATCAGCTCAAGCAATTGATGTAGATGTAATCACTGTCTCTAATAGAAATAAAGTCAGGGTAATGGAACATTGTCACAGGATCAATGTCTCCTGTTTTGAAAATAAACCCCCTCAGCTTTGCTTTTGCATTTATGTACCAGCAGGCGACCACATCATTCAATTCAATTGACACAGTCCCTTAGAGCCCTGAATGATCTATTGTGGGAACATCAGGAACAACATCCTGGAAAAAATGGAATGTTCCTGATCAGACTTACAGACCACGTTATTCAGTGGGTTATCCAGCAGTGAAAATGAGAATAAATCAGGTGAGAGCAGAAGCTTAGCATGGTATGGAGATCTTTAACACCCCATTTAACTCTTAATTTCTGCAGGTTCTTGATCAAAAGGATTGAACCACAGGAGTTGTGTTTATTTTCAATAGTGGTGTTCACAAATAGAAAAGCACTTTTTGGACATTGCCCCTCCCCACCTTAGTCTCAGCAGAAGCCCTTGATAAGGCTCATTTTGATTGACTCAAGGGCTCTTCTCAATCTGTTATTTTCTCAGAATTTTTTACACAGTTTGATCCAAGCGAGGTTTAATAGGTGTGCTCCCACATTCATCCATAATTAATTTCTTGCAAAGGCTTTAATGCAGCACAGGAGATCAGCAGCATATCTAAAATCAGGTGCATGCCAAAAAGGCGTATATAGGATTTTAAACAATGTTGCAGAAAAGGCTGCTTCCAGTTTTCACCTTTCTTGGACTTAATTCCAGCAGCTGTTCTGTGTCTAGATCCAGGGAGCATTAGCAGGCTGCTATTTTAACACTTAATAAAGCCATTGAACAATTTCACAAAGCCTTCTTGAGACAGGCTCTGAAAGTTTGATTGCAGAAGTCTTTATTTATTGGAATTAGGTATTCCTAGAGAACTGTTACCCTGTCTAAAGGGACATCCTTCTTTCTCATGGAAGCTGGACAGCTTGCTTGATGTTACCACCATTCCCGAAATGGCCCCTCCAATAAGAAAACTTTCCCTTTTGAGGGACAGATGGATAGATGTCTCTCCCTGGAGTAATTCCAAGCAGTTGTCTGGTGCTTCCCTCTCTGTTACAGATATATTTAGTATACCAGAGCCTGGAAGTTGGACTTTGCAGGTCGTCTTGAAGTAATCCGTACTGGCCAAACCTACACTACTGCTCCCTCAGGTGACAGTGCTAATTTTGGTCATCAATCAGGACCAATCACTTTCTAATCAGGTTTAGAAATGCCACATTTCCAGTTTTGCTGCCGTAAGCATCTGTCCAGCTTGTGCGTGGGTAGGGCAGTCTAACCCTGAAGATCATCCCATCAAGCCACAGGTTCTTCATTTCCAAAAATGCCTTTGGTCTGGATTTAGGTGTTCGATCAAGGAGAATTTCATAATGTTTAGCTGTGTGTTCTGGTAATTATTTAAGTATTGTAAGAAGATGGTGGTTTAACTTTTGAACTACTGTATCTGGACGGCTTTCATTTAATCCCAGTTTGTCTGCATCAGGGAGCTTGAGCTCTGTGGCTAAAAAGCCTTCATCAAACAAGATGTTTGGGCTTGGGATTTTGTGGGGGGGCAGGGAGGGATGGCTTTCATGAAACAATCAAAAATGAGGCAGGACTTAGTGCTGGTGGTTTTATTGCATATTGGGTGCATGTTCTATACAGCTGAGTTTGGCTTTTAAGTTTTAAAGGAATGCATTTGCATCTGCAGAAGGACGTATCAGGATTGTTGTATTTCAACAAGGTTGTAATTGTCATGTACCAGAGTTGTGCCTGCAAAGGGATGTCACAGAATCACAGAATGGAAGGGACCTCTGGAGATCATTTAGTCCATCTGTGTCTGTTTTCCTTGTTACCCAGAGTGTTGAAAAGTGTTTTAAGATACTAATATACAATACCTCTGCTATTCTGATACAGGAAATAAGGAGAAAAATCTTCCCAAAACTTGCAATTTCTTCTGGTGTTGCACTGTAATAATGAAAAAAAATAAAGGTTTAAGAACCTAGAGTGTTGAATAAAGTGTCAGTACCAGAAATATTCCTGTATCTTTAGTTAGCCTGGGGATTTACAAAATATGGCTGCCAGGAACCAGAGCAAGATGCCCTGTGGCTGTCCAGGAAGATGTATTTTGAACTCTAGAAAGCACAGAAGTTTTCAGCTTTGTGGCCACAGCCCTGGAAATACAATAGTGGATATACTGTCACTTGTGTCTCTGCTGTAACATCCGGAATTCCAGCCTCCTGGGTCACACAACATATGACTTTGGGGAGGAGATTCATAGTTCAGTAATTAAATACTACTTTGCTCTAGGCAAAATCAACAAATGGGCTTCATCTGCAGCATATTTTGTGACAGTACTCAGGACTGGGCTTCGTTTTTCTGGGGACTGAGTACTCAGATAAGTAGACAGTAACTTTTTAGCCAAGGTTTTGGGTGGTTTTGTGTTTTCGTGTGGGTTTTGTTTGGTTTTTATTGTTTTGCTTCTCTTCCTTTCAGGGTTGTAATTCTTTTTCTTCAGAAGATTTCAGACTGGCTTTGTCATCTTGTATTCTTCATACTCTCAAATTGGCATGGAGAGACAGAGACTGTTGCCATAAATTAGGTCACCAAAGCTGAAGTACAGAATACAAATATTTATCGCCTGAGCTAAGGAAGGCAATTCAGATGAGGAAAGGAAAAGTTGTTTGTTTTGTTTTGTTTTTTTTTTTTAGTGTTCAGAAATTAAGCTGTTGTATTCTGGAGGTTAAAAGTAAAGCAGTAGAGTTAAGTGATGAACACGAGAAGCATCTCTTGGTTTAAATTACTAGAAGGAAAACTAGCAAAGCCTGATCATACCAGAAATCAGTAAGAAGGTTCATAAGATAGAACTACAGATAATTCTTTATGCAAGTGCACATTTGACGTATTGAATCTTGATAAACAGAGCATTTAAATAATAGCAGTTTAGAGGCACAGGTAAAAATGCAGAAAATGAGAAAACTTTATTTTGAGATATTACAGAAAACACTTAGGCATTAAACTTGAAAAAATGTATTTCTTTTAATTCAGAGTATTAGAAAGAATTGCTGACTGCAGATTGTCAGGTACCAGGAAAAATTTACTTAAGAGCTCAATTGTATTGTGCCCAGTACAGTATTGGCCTTCATCTCTCAAGTGAAGATGTAAAAGAGCAAATAGGAGTGTTTAGAACAAGTAGTTGATAGAGTAAAAGAAAACTCAACTCTTTTTCTTCTTTTTAGAGTGTGACAAAATGTTCCTTTTGATTGAAATTTGTGTCTAATAAATTCTTACGCAGCAGGACGTACAACACAAATCAAGTCATACACTGCATGCTTGATATAAAGGAACCACTAATCTATTTTATGAGTTTTCCGTTATAAAGCATTTCTAAAGGGCTGTGCGGAACTCTTCTTTGGATGTAGACGTAGGAATTTCATCAACCATTGTGCACAGAGCCACCATGTCTCAGGGAAGAGCCTTTGGAGAAAGCTTTAGTAGAACAGCACCCACCAGAAACAACATTTTGTGGTTTAAAACTCCAGTTCTGCAAGCTACTCCCATGGTGGCTTTGGTATCTAAATGAAGTCCTGCTGAAACCTCACACATCCAGGAGTTTGCTTGGTCTCAGTGGTTGAATTGAAATAGCACCCTTTGCTCTTTTTATTTTAATCCTCATGGCCATTAAAAACAAAGAAGATTCTTAAGCAACAATTAATAAAATGGTATCACTGTCTATGTGCACATATGCTAGCAAAATATTTGTCTGGATTTCTTGCAAAAGAGGAAAAAATAAAAGCTCTAATGGCAATATTTCTGCTGTAGGGGATTTATTGTTTCTGTAGCCAGACTTCTGTTTTCCACGGATAAATGTAACAGTCTGTTTATGTCTGAACATTAAGCATTCTTCAGAGCTACCCAGAGCATTAACTGCTCCCTTTAACATATCATACTTGGTATCAAACTAATGATCAGTATGTTTTGGGGGAGTTATTATTCACAGCAGCCTGCCAGGTTTTCCTGTTATCCTACCTAATGAGAATGTGTTAGAGCCCACCTACAACTGCAGAAATATCACTTTCTTAGGCTGTCATTTGATGATACAATAACTCTAATTGTAGTGTAACTCCAGTATATGTTATCAAACAGTGATTGAGATAACCAGCGATAATCTGGTGTATAAACTTTCTCTGCCAGTTCAGGTTTGTCTGAATGCTCCCCCCCCATCCCCCAAACAACCAAAAAACCAATTAGGCCAGGAGCCATATCTGGCAGCATCTGTGCTTCAGCATTTGGCATGAACCTGGGAGAGGAGTACAAAGCTAGCAAAAACATGTGGAGTGGAATCATGATTTGTCAGAAATACAACCAGATTTGCACTGTTGGGCCCTGATCAGCCTGCAGATCCGGTGTTGGTGAGAGTGGAATTTGATCTCCTTATTAATGGATTTTGCTTGTAAATTTTATGCCAGGTATGAAGTGTGTGAATCGTTCTTAAGGGCTGTAGGCTCTGGGGTGAGACCTGCCCTGTCTGCCTTGGGGCAGGCACAGAAACACGGGCACACTTCTGCCAGGTGGGAGCAAAGCCAGAGCTGCTGTGTTGTCTCTGGGATAAGAAACCTCATTTCATTTTAAAAATGTAGCTTCCAAATGAATTTTTGTGTGATTCCTGGCATGGAGTGAGTGGGTCAGTTTGTCTGAAGCACGGGGGTGTGTCTTGTCTGCTCCTGACCTGTTCTTGAGTAAATCTCAAGGCCAGCATCTGTATAGACAGTTGACTTTTATGGCTGATGTGCGTTACGCCTGATAAATTTTGGGAGTTCAGGGACTTTCTGTAGCAGCGTTAAAAATTAGCTGGGATATCTGGATTCTATGCTGATTCTAACTGAACAGCGGTGTTACAAAACACAGGCTCATCTTCCGGGAAGGAGGATCCTACAGAAAACCGGTGCCTGTGGCTGAGGGTTTTGTGTGATTGAGGGAGAACATGGTGATAGGTCACCCACACTGTAATCCAGTTTCCTTGGCACTGTGGCATGGCTGAGCATTCCAGGGATGTGTGTGGGTTGGGAGCCTGGGAAGAGGCCTGCTGAAATGGACTTTATTTTGAGCAGGGAATATTGATCCTGGTGTGTCTCAGGGACTGGAAGCCCTTGAGCAATTTGGGCATCATTCATAAGCCCTCATGCACATCCTTTTTTCACCTGTCGTGGGGTATTTTATTTATTTAATCCTTACCAGTAAGGAATCTACTTTGCACGCGCCGCGCCTGCTCTAAGGTGCAAAACAAAAGTAGAGGCAAGTGGGAGAGATTTCCTTTAAAAGCATGCTTGGATCTAAAACATCAGTGTGGGCGCATCATACTTTGCCATGTAATTCCACAGAATGTTTTCAGGAAGACTTGGAATTTTTTTAAGGGCAAGAAAATAAAAGGGCCTTTAGGTTCTCATTACATTTTCAGAATGGGCTTGGGACATAAAGCTGCAATTATTCTAAGATATTTTTAATGAGCCCTGTGCAAATTAGGCTACAAATCCAAGACTGTTAGGAATTACGTGCTAGCTTCTACTTATTTTTGTCTCATTTTTCTGTGTCTCTTTGGTGATTTAATTGCTGCATCTGAAATAAAGAGCAATATTAATATCTATTAAAGGGTCCAAAATAAGTGGTTGATTGCTTGTGGACATAGTGAATTTGTGGGAAATAAGTCAGCACTGAAGTGGATTTTTTAGTATGTGGGGTCCATGTGTGCATACATGGGTGCATTGTCACGAACGATGACGGGGTTGGCAGCGTAAGCCTGGTGTCAATTCAGAATTTGTCAAAGGGAAATAATTATTGTATCTTCTCGTATCTGTACTTCTGCTGTATTTTCTCTTTAATGTGACATTTTGCTTTGGGAAGGAAGGAAGGTGGTTTGGTGTTGCTCCTTCTCCTCACAGTTCCTGCGTCCCTTGGCTGCGGCCTGAGCCATGGGGGTAAGCACGGAAAGGAGCTTCCAGAAAATGTAAATAAGCCCTGAAAAAACCAGAATAAAGCAGTATTTTAATAAAACACCGGAACCTTTCGCACCCTTCCCAGTTTCGAGCCCTGATCGGGCAGTCTGTGTGTTTATTGAAGGCATTTCTGTGTTTTTCTGGTTGCCGGGGCAGCACAGCCGGTGCTGCAGTGCCACCTCCCGATGGCCGGGCGGGACAGGCAGAGCTGCCGGTGGAAAAAACACTTGGAACCAGCCTTGAAAAAACGAGGCTCGTTTGATTTGGGCAGGGGAAAGAACACTTTTGACAGACGAGCAAAACGTTAGGGTTTTCTCCTGAGCTACCCAGCTACATTACAGGTGAATTGATGTGGCATCTCCACGGTTCTGCTTTGAGGGGGGAGCCCTCTTTATATTAATAATTCAGGACTTCTCTGTGTGACAAATAGCACTTTTCATCGGATTTCTGCGGTTTGATCTATCTTTTTTGGTGATGCAGCAAGATTTTAAAAAAACAGTGACAGGCCCATGGAACAAATACTGCCATTTGTGTGTGTGTACGTAATGTAAAAAACCTTCTTTATGAGTCTCTTTAAAGTTAATTACCTTTTCCTCTGAAGGAAAATATTGTCCCTCTTCCTACAGAACTGTGTAAAAAATAGCATTAAAGAAAGATAATTTGCACCACGTATGGCAACAAAACGTAGCTGAATAAAATTAGTGTTTGGTCCTGCACATGGTGGAAATGGCTAAAAATGCCATTCATTGCAAATTCTGCTCAGTAAATGAGTCCTCAAAGTATATTGGAGTTTGGCAGGTATGTTTTGTACCCCTGGCAGGGCTGGGGGCTGTGGAGGGGTGGGGTAGGGTTGATGTCAATGTACCTTCCTTTACCAGTCGTGTTGCACTTACTAGGAGTCATTGTTCTGGAGCAGTTTTTTCCTTTAGAAATGAGAAAGATTTAAGTAGAACTGCATTATTTTCTTTTTCCTTAAGAAACTAAAGCCATCTCCCCCTTTGGCAGCACAGTATGGCTGTGAGCGGGGTGACCACATGCCTGGGGCAGGTTTGGGGGTGTCCAGGTGTTGTTTCAGGCAAATACATTCCTTTTGATGTCAGACTTCATCCTTTAGCTTCTCCTCTTCTTGAGGAGTTTAATTGGGTCCTGTCTTTACAGCATGATGGGACTTGTGGGAAAGTCCTATCCTGGAGAGCTGTTCCCACCGTCCAGTTTAGCTGCAATTGACTGGTAAAATTCCAAGTTAGGTGATAAGAGAAATAGTGTGGTCATTTTCTCCTGTTTCCTTGAGGAGCCTTCTAGGAAAAGATGCCTGGAGAGAATACATATGGCAGCCTTACAATGCCAATCATAACCTTGTAGTTGTTACTTATTATTATGTTCACCACTTTCCCACTTGGAGCAGCAGTGGCATATCGCCTGACCACACAGCCACGTAGCAGGAACTTTTTATGTTGAACACGGCAAGAAAACTCATTCTCTAGTAATTTTTTATATCAGATCCAGGTCAAATTTTGTGAAATAAGAGTGGGAAAGTCGCTTGCCTTCTCAGACTCCAGTTCCATAGAAGAAACAATGGTGGTGTCAGGCGGGTAAAAGCCTGGGAAGGTTTGCTGATGAAAAGTGCTGGACAGATAATAGGAACAGGAGGTGGACATTATTTCATAATATGTTCTGGAAGCTGATGTTTTTACTTGTTTACTTGGAAAGGTCAGAGTTTTCAAACACTCAGACATCATGAGACTGTTCTCAAAAATAAGACTTCGAGTTAGAAAAAATACTGTGTTCTGTCTCTTCATGTTTTAAAGATTCCTCCTGCCTCATATTTTCAAAGTTTGTCATCAAAAGTATATATATTCTGATACATTACTTGTCTTGCTAAATATTTGCCATTACTAAAATCAAGCAAGAATTTTATGTGTGTGTATATATATCTCCCATCAGTATTTTTAAAGCACTGATTGAAAGCCTAGAGAAATGTTACTAAAAATGGACTGTTTAAAGTTTGTATCTAATGTCAAGCATTCCTTTTGCAAAGCCGAAATGTATGGCTGAGATGTTTTCTAATCTTTGGTGGAAATAGCTGGGCTTGCTTTGAACGCACGGCATGTTGTAGTTCATATTGGACCTTTTCACTAGAGCAGGAGTACCTGAAAATTGGAGATTAGAATGTGAAAGTGAGAACTTGCCTGGGTGTCAATGTGAAACCAAGTTCTTGGTCTTTGATAGCCAGGCAGAGAGAAACCCCTGTTATAAAAAATTTGTTCCATAGCAATAATGTAGATTGGATGAAAGTCACGTGATTATTTTTTAAAACCTATGAAATGAGGCCTTTTTACTACTGGTATTAAACAGCATAGTTCCCCAGTCCATACCAATTTGCATCATTTGAGAATCCGGCCCTTCAATATTTAATTTACTGACCTTTATTTTGTGGTGAGACAAATGGCTTTTTAATGACTCTAGTAGACTTATTTGCATTATAAAATAAAGCCATTGTCTATGCTGCCAGGGAGCTACTTACTTTATAAATATAACATTTCTTGGGAAATACCTATTAGGTACTAAAAATATTTAATTGACCTACTTTTTTTTTATTTGCAGGGTTGTGTCCTTTGTTGTGACCTCATGGTTTAACTGGGAATAAAGATGAGTATAAGCAGTGATGAGGTTAACTTCCTGGTATATAGATACTTGCAAGAGTCAGGTGAGTTTTTACAATTCTGGATATTAAACAATGCATAATTTATTTGATCTTCACCTGCAACTGGCTTTAGCAAACGCAGCCTCATTTAATTATTTTGCCAGTAGGCATGTGCTTCCGTCTGAACTACTTCTTGGTGTTTCTTCTCAACAAGAGAATGAATTCCTGCCAAGTTACCTTCTGTAACTTAATCAGATTTAGTCATTTGGAGTCTTCAGATGGCAGTCAACCAGCTAAGGACTCACTCAATTGCTAGAAATGCATTTTCCTGGAGATCGCTTCTCTGCAGGGTGATGATGGCACTTTGCACCATTTTCTTCAGGGCTGCTTGAAGAAGAAAATAGAATGATCAGCAAAAAGCTGTTTTTTCCTGTTGTCTTGGAGTGCTGTTGCTCTTGTGAGCCGGTCTTCTGTAGCAGAATTCCTGGCCTGAACGTGGGTGTGGGAGGGCAGATGTTGCTGTGTTTCAAAGGAAGAAGTGACAACTGACTGTGACTTGTATCACTTGACTCTATTTAGAGATGAACAGATTTTTTTACAGGAATAACCCTTGGGGTTCCCAAAAGCCTCCATCCTTGCAGGATGTTTTCTTGCAGGATTTTGTCCTTTGGCATCGGGGTAGCCAAAACGTCCTACTTCTTAGGAGAAAGAGCAAAAGACAGTTGAATATGTTGTCAGACTTGAAAAGAAACCTTTTTCCTGTCACATTCATCCAAACTGACTGTCTGTACAACACAAGCAGGAATGCAGCAGTGCTCCCTTGTTTTTAAAGCTTCCCCAACGCAGTCGGATCAGCAGTTTGAGTTTGTGTTGCATGTTTGGGTTTCTAGATGCAGCCATATGGCTGCAGGGAGTTTTGTGGTGGTGGTTATTCTTGAAGCTATATAAGAGACAACATCATCTTTTACTCACAACTGTGATATTGATTGCTTAACACAGCCTACATTTAGAACGGGAAGATTTGACTGGAAGTCAGGGCATGCCCCAGTAAATGAACAAGTGATGATTGTCAGCTGGCAGGAGGGAGTATGATCTCAGCAATACATAAAAGAAGCCTGCATATTAAAGCAAAAATAAACTCCATTCTTAAGATAACAATGTAAGAGGTCAGCTTTAATGTATATACAAATATATATCCAAGAAAACATATGCATATAGTGCATATTTTACCTTGCTGTTTCAACATTTACCAGTTCTTAGTCTTGTTTAGTGATTGCTGATGGGTGGCCTCAGGCTTCTTGAAAATGCATTTGACTGATGCAACATATGTCCTCTGCTTGTGGACTTCCCAAACTGAGGCAGAGAAGCACCAGAAGCAATGGTGGATGGCAGAATTTTTCAGTTTCTGCTTGTCAAAAGAAAGCAAAAACTTATTTTTCCGCCTGAATTTGCTGAAAACCACTACATGTTCTTACTCCAGTTGCAGATTGCTTTTGTTATAGAAGCCGAACTTACAAAATTGCTTCATCTTCATTTAACAGTTTGTGGGCAGCTTCTTGCTTACCTGACAGGGAAAAAGAAAGAAAATAAAGTGGTTTAAGAAAAAATGCTATGACAGTAAAGTTAATTTGCTGAAACAACTATTTTTCTCTAGCTTAAATTCACTTTTTCAGGGCGATCAAATAAGTAGCAAGCAGCTGCCATTGCTGCACCATAACCTGTTTGCCACTTCTTAATCAGTGCATGGTGCTGATGTAGCTCTAAATGCCAGACCATACACAATTATGACAGCACTGTACCATGAGCTGAATTCTGTTCACATACAAATCCATTTCACTTTCATGGGTATCAAATCAGTGAGTAAAAATAGCAAGTGAGTCTTGTGTCTTGGATATTTATATTTTTTTTATTAAATAGTACATATGATACAATACATGGATATGGTTTGTGAATATTTAAACATGTTTAAATGCTATTGTGAGCTGTATATTTTACATTGACTCGTGCACAAATGTTTTGCCGATGATACTGTAATTAATAATTGTTGTGTTTATATATAAAACTTTGCTTTTCTCTTTTTGTACACTTAAGCTATGAGGGAAATGAGGTGTTTTGACAAGTTTTTTTGTAGTTCAGAAGCATGCTATAGCATTATACTTCGTGTAATTTGCTCAGGTTTGTAAACAGAAGGTCCTGCTGTGGTACGGCAAGTAGTGTTGTCTATCTGTAAATCAATTCTGATGTCTTTGCCTTGTCTTTAGGGTTTTCCCATTCAGCATTTACCTTTGGTATAGAGAGCCATATCAGCCAGTCTAATATAAATGGTGCTCTGGTGCCACCAGCTGCTTTGATTTCCATCATCCAGAAAGGTCTGCAGTATGTAGAGGCAGAAGTCAGTATTAATGAGGTAAGGAGGCTTTGCCTGCAGGAGCATTGTGTCCTTGCTTGCAGTAAGTTTGAATGTTAGTATTTTTTCTTAACTTTCTTGTATCCTATTTATTTACTTTTACTTCAGATTCCTTACTGCTGGTGTTCACCATGACTCCAGTGGTGGAACCAGAATGGAGTGACATAACTGGGTGGGGGTTCTGCCCAGTGCAGCCACACAACACCAGGCATGGTGTTCTGGCTCATTGCTTAAAGGTCCGTTGTCTGTAGAGTTTTTACCCTACTATAATGTTGTAGTTTCCCCAGACAAGTGCAATAAGATAATAATTGAGACCAGTAATCTCTTGATTTTTTATTTTATTTTTGTAGACTGGCAGTAGGGAGGTGGGAGAGCACTGTTCAGCTCTTGTTTGGGTGATGTGTCGTTACAGTGAAGTAATTTGAGCCCAAAGGCAAGGTTTCCAAGGAGAGAGAGGGTTTGAATTTGTGGCAGGAAGGCTGAAGGTATATGCCAGTTTGCCTTTTGCCTCTGCTGGCTAATTCATCTTGAGCAGGATCTATTAAATTTGATGTTTAAATGGTTATTCCAGCAGTACAGAAAGCTATGTATCTTCCTGCCTGGTGCTGCAGACACTCGCCCTCAATTTCCATTCTCATTTATGCCTGGAAGGTGAGCAGCCTTTCTATGTGTCAGTTAGATTACAGAAGGAAACTTTTTTTTTTCCATTAATTCTGCTCGCTTTCCAGTCTCCCTTATGTCTGCTGTTTGTGTAGTTTCACAGTCCCAGTGAAGCAAATCCTTTCCCTTAGGAAGCCTCAGAAAAATAAAGCAAGTGATAGGAATAGAAGGAGGAGACCCTATATTTATTGCAAGGAATCCTTCTAGCTCCTAAAAATAGATCCTTACAAAGCCCTAGCATATGTATAAGGGTATTTTTAACTGGGTCTTGTCCATTTCAGGATAAAATTCTTCCTTGTTGTTTGAAAGCATGCCAGCACTGTTTAAAAAAGGAAGAAAACTAGTCAACTCTCCAGATAATATGTTTATGGAAAGTATTAGTCTAATAAGACTGTAACTTCACAAGTCAGTGACCCGAGTTGCAATGTTTGCAGCTCTCTCTTCAAACAAACCATTACATTTTGCTGCAGCCACTCATGTTTGAAATCATATTCATAGATAGCTTACAGAATTTTTTGCTTTAGCAGACAATTCAGCAAACTCGGAGCAAATAACTTTTGATTCCACAGGCTCTCCCAGAGGCCTGCAGTGGCTTTTTTTGCATATTTATGGTGGCCACTTAACTTTAGCCTAAAATTCCAATCCTGACCACAACAGTGATGAGATATCACTTCCAGCACCATTTGTAAACCGCTTTATTATATTAAATCAAAACCTTCTCTTTAGTTTTGCTTGGAATTTTCACCCATAATGTTAATTTGTACTTGGTGTTGTCTTTTTTTTTTTTTTCCTTTTCTCCCTGTGCTGTGCTTTAGGATGGTACCTTGTTTGATGGTAGGCCGATAGAGTCTCTCTCACTGATAGATGCAGTGATGCCTGATGTGGTACAGACAAGACAACAGGCCTACAGAGACAAACTTGCACAACAGCAGGCGGCAGCTGCTGCAGCTGCAGCCGCCACCAACCAACAGGGATCAGCGAAAAATGGAGAAAATACTGCAAATGGAGAGGAGAACGGAGCACATACTATAGCAAGTAAGTTGGGGCAGAAATGACCTTCGCCTGTGTTAGCATTTCCTGGTTGTTTGTCACAGGATGAGCTTGTAGGCAGTGAGGTAAAAGTGTAGAGGTTGGAGTAACCCTTCGGCTCGCAGAGAATTCCTTCATCATGGGTGATAGTTAAAAGATGCTGTCTCACCTTTGGCTGTGCCCAGCTTTGATATTTGGAATTGCAGAAGATGCAAATTCTGAATTCATTAATTCACAGTATTCCCTTGACCAGTCTCACTTGCAGTACTGCTCCTTTTCCATCATCTGAAGGTTTTTCACAGGACCCTTCCATGGAAAGAAAAATCAGAGACATTCCTGTACAAGGAATGAGGGGAGGAGTCTGCCAATCCACGGCTGGTTAAAACTGAGCATTGCTTGTGAAGCTCTGCAAACTCCTTCCAGCAGGTTCCCTGTTAATCCCATGGATCTGGGGGCTGTACCAAGCTCCCACTAAAATAGGCCTTCTTGTCATGCTGAGGTCATGGTTGCTGGGACAAGCCCTGTGTCACTTCTCTCCTTTATCAATATCAGTTTTCACAATTTGCTATTCAGAATTGCTCAGTGCAACTGCTCTCAGGTTTGGTTTATTCGTTAATTCCGTTTTAGTTGTGATTGGTGAAATAAATGAGTTCTATTTGTCATCACTGGTCAAAGGAACATACCTTACAATCAGGCTTAGTATGGAAAAGTTTGGGTAAGGCATTAAAATGTGATTTTGAAAATACTGTTCTGGTAGTCTGAATTGCACATTTAAGAGTGGGAGTCACATCTCTTGCTGTAAAAACACCTGAAGAAATGGTGGTTTTGAGAAAATAATAATACCAAGCCATGTACAGGTTTTACAGCCTGATTTGACTAGTTTTTTTTTTCATTAGCATATATGATAAAAAGCAGGAAATAAAATCTTCGGCTGAAACGAATGATCTCTCTATTTTGATGCTTTCATTTAAAAATCTCAAAGGAATATTTGCTTGATAACTGTGAACTGGATAGAGGAAGGGTAGAGCTGGGATCTCAGCCCTGTTAAATGTGATGTACCAGCAGCCCCTGCTGGCTGTACAGCACTTCAGCCTGGCATCGATTCTCTGACTGAAGCAATGCTTTATATGGTGCTCTTTCTGAAAAATATGCATGTTTTAAGAGCCTTTTCTGTTTTCTCACACGTACGAACAGTGACAGAAACCCTTAATGCTAAATTAAGCAGTAGAAGTGAAATGATTTCTTTAACCGCAGTGAATAAATATGGAACAGGTGAACTGTGCAGCGTTTCTTCTATTCTGCATTTACACTCATCGTGAATTTATTTTTAATAATAGAAAATGATTGATGGTAGATGCCAAAGAACTGTTTTGTCAGTTGAATTACCCTCAGTATGTTCTACAGAACAATACGGATTCAACCTCACTTCCACGCCGAAAGTTTCTTTGCCATAATTCCATGGTACTTGCTGATGGAGTTTGAGAAGCTTGGTTATCAGCTTACTCTATCACCAAATGTGATTATATTAATTAAAGCCATTCTGTAAATGAAGTGTCTGAGATGTAGATTTAAAACCCGTTTGACTGCAATTGGTGAAAAGAGAGATTTTTGAAAATAAACGTGTCATAACTGTATTTTTAAAGCACAAGCTAGACTAGTAACATATTGTACTATGCAGTATTGAGCCTGAAAAACCAAGTTCTTGTAACAGCATTTGCTTTTTAACATAGCAAAAAATTAACTTTTGGCCTCAATTTTGAAGCTCCAAAATTAAATCCATTTGGATGTGAGGGTTTACAAGGGCGGAGAGCTTTCTCACATTTTTGAAACTCCCCATCTGTTTATAGTGCTTCATTAGTTGGAACTGGAAAAATAAAGGAACACGACAGCTTCATCAAATTTTTGAATCACATAAATTATGAATTGTTGAAACTTATCCCAGAAGAATCTGAACCATATAACAGTCACAAGCATTGTCCCAAAATACTAAAATGCACCTCTCTCTGCTGTTGTTTCCCATAATGCAGATAATCACACAGATATGATGGAAGTAGATGGAGATGTCGAAATCCCTCCCAACAAGGCAGTGGTGCTGCGTGGCCATGAATCCGAAGTGTTCATCTGTGCCTGGAATCCCGTTAGTGACCTTTTGGCCTCAGGGTACGTGCACTGACCACGTGTGCGTGGAATATCCCTGCTTGGGGCACACTGCTGCGTGTGGAGGGCAGCAGCTTGGGAGAACACCTACCCCAAGCATCAAATGCCACAGTGTTTGCTGGTTAGAAAATAGTAATTTTAAATTGAATTATTTTTTGAATAATAATAATAATAAATGTGATATACGATATATTGTATGTACGGTATATTACATTATAGTATATGATTATTATAATGACAAGTATTAATAAATAGATGAAATAAATGGAATGATCCTTATTTAAATGGAAGGATTTGTGTCCTCATGGCCTGTTCTGCAGCTCTGGTGATTCGACAGCACGGATATGGAACCTCAGTGAGAACAGCACGAGCGGCTCCACGCAGCTGGTGCTCCGGCACTGCATCCGGGAAGGAGGGCAGGACGTACCCAGCAACAAGGACGTGACATCGCTGGATTGGAACGTAAGTACAGGTGGCAGGGCTCAAAATGCCCCCAAGAAAATTGTGCTTATAACACTGCGTGGTCAAATTTTAACTGGCAGCAGTGGTGTCCTCTGCGGCAGCACCTGAAATATTTCTGTTTTGAGCAATATTGTAATTTCTTCTATTGTACTTCAGAAACTTTTCTAGTAAGTTGTAATCAATGGAATAAATACCATAAATGCACATGTATTCTACCTCAAATTTGCTTTGTGCTCTTCAGCTTTGAGTTACACATTAAAAATAAATAAATAAATAACCTTTTTGCTGGCAGAGTGAAGGTACACTTCTAGCAACTGGGTCTTATGATGGCTTTGCAAGGATATGGACTAAAGATGGTAAGCAAAGTACTTTTTAATTTACAATATATTTTCCTGTATTGTGGCTCACAGCATAGTTTTTTATTTTTTAATGTATTCATATCAATATAAATTTTCAGGTAATCTTGCCAGCACCTTAGGGCAACATAAAGGTCCTATATTTGCGTTAAAATGGAACAAGAAAGGAAACTTCATTTTAAGTGCAGGAGTGGACAAGGTGAGATAATCTTTGGTAAAATTAAAATTCTTTCCTTCACCGTTATAATCTAACTGTAAGCAAAATAGCAAAACTGTGAAAAGTAAGTAAATGAAACTAAAGGCATGGGATGTAAATATATACTCACAAAGAATTTGTTATGCTTAGCTATGTTTCCTTGGGTTTTCTAGGAGTTTATTGAGATATTTTAATTTCTTAGATTTCAGTGTCTGTGGATCGCTTCCCAATTAGGTTAGCCTAAGCTGGAAAGTAAGTGCATTGAAATCAGGAACATTAAACTTTTGTAAAACCAAACCATCTAAAATTTAGTGAAGCACTTTATGCAAAGCCTCAGGAAAAAAAAAATATCTTACTGGAAGGATAGGTTCAGGCTGAGTTGGATATCAGTCAGGCCTGAGAATGGTTAAAAAGATTAGAGCTGGAACATAAGGGAAGTTGATACATGTGACTGGAGAGATGCCAGTAGTGTAATGCCATGGAGCTCATTGTTTGTGTTTTTTTCACGTGTCTAAACAAACTTAAGGACTCACAAAATCTGTCAATTCAGAGCTGTTGTTAGAGTGAGAGGTTATATAAATGGCAGGAAGGGCACATAGTAATGAGAAATAGACTTAAGGTGAATTCAAAGAATCAAACAGACTATTCCAAGAGTAAGGAGAGCTGATTTTTTCCTCTGTAACTGATTCAAGGTGCAGAAGTCAGCACAGGCTTTCTCTTAGTGAGAGTGGCAAACTGCAACCTCAGTACAACCACTTAAAACTGGCAGTGTCACTGTAAAGTACTAAATTTTCTCCTTTATTTGTTTGGGATTTTTTTTCCTGCAACATTTAACCTGGTTTGCTTTAGTAGCCAGCTTTATAAATGCTTGTGCTGGCACAAAGGAAGGAAAATTGAATGTCTCAAAGCATGGAAAGGATGTGTTGCTTCTTTTGGCAGCTGTGATGGTTATGCCGGTTCTTTAATCTTTGTGAAGGTACAGCTTTAATTTGCAGAAGGACAATTCTGGAGGAAGTAGAAGCCTTGTTTCAGTCAAAACTTCTTAGACAAAGCAACTTAGATGCTTTGAAAAATATTCTCTATTAGCAGAGAGAATGACCCAACCTTAGGCTCCTTTTCGATAAATTATTTGTGTGATCAGTTCATGGTGAATTTGATGTCAAAAATTTCATTGATCACTGATGTAGGTCAGGGATATTGGCATAGTGATCATAAGATACTAGTTTTGTTATGTAAGATTTCTTCAACCAAAAGGTTATCAAAGTATTGGGAGAGAACAAGTCAGAACAAAATTACACCCTTAAATCTTTCAGTATGTGACTAATTGTTTAAAAAATCTTCTTAGGGACAAGTGAGTAGTTGATATTACAACTTGAATATACAAGTATTTCAAATTAAAATAGGAGTGTGGAATGGATTACAAGGATATAAATAGGACTAAGGAGATAAATCCATTTAAAAGCCCACAAATTTCTTCTTCCCTCTAGATCCCAAAATGTTGCAATTGAACACTTTTCTATTATTACAATATATTAAGGTTTTCTACTGTTGTGTATACATCTGTTACCATTTCCTTTAGTACTGGGTAAAACTAGAAATGTATAATCGGGAGCAGGTTTGGGTGATGGGGAGCAGGGTAGATACTCTGGTACTTGTGAGTGGTGGTAGTTGTGGGGAAATTAGTGACTTATACAAGTTTGTTTATTGTTTATTTATCTGTTTAACACAGACCACAATTATTTGGGATGCCCACACTGGCGAAGCCAAGCAGCAGTTTCCTTTTCATTCTGGTAAGTCTTCATTTTGATCATTCAGGATTGTCACCTGAAAATAAAAAAGGTGTTATTTATTAAAGTAAATTTAAAAATCTGATGTTCATGGTGCTTATTTGCACAATTTTAAAATCTTGCAGGCAGTCTTTGGTTACTGACTCCCATATTTGAATTTTGAGAACATTAGCAAAGATAGATTTGTTTTGATTTTATAACTCAGAATTTTATTGCAGCTCCATGAAAGTCATAAGAGATAAATAATCCAAGTATTCCTGACTTTCTGTAGCACAGGAGCAGACAAATCAAGAGGGTGGACCACAAGGGATTTGTGTTTTGTCACCTCAGGAGTGCATTTGTCATCCTCCTGCTGCAGTAATCCCAGCCCCGTACCCCACTGTTGTGCTGTCCCCGGTTTGTTTGTCCACAGACCAGCTAAAGGCTGTTCACTGGCCAGCTGGGCTGAGAGTGCAGCCTTGCTGGAGGGCAGACAAATGGCTTTGTGGGCTGCATGCTGAGCAATCCTGCCAGAATCAGCTGGAGCACAGAATGGACGTGGTGACAGATGTGTCATTGAGGGGCCTCTAAGAAATGTCTTGTTCCCACTTTTTATTCCTCTCATGCCACATTTCCAGTGGCATGACAGCAGTCAAAGACATCAACTCAGGATTTACTCCAAGCAGCTCTCTGTGCTATCTGCCATAAGTATCTGGCTTGATCAAATGGAATATGTTGCCCATGATTAAGCCTCAAGTTACCACACCTTATAATGCTGGAATTAAGAAAGGAAATAAATCCTTACTTTTCCCTGGCTGCCATCCATCAGCACGAGCAGGAGCTGTTAGTGGAGATGAGCTCATGCATGACGATGTGTGAATTTGTGGGAACCTGTTCCTTGTGCTGACTCCTGAGATTTATTTACAGATGACTTAACTACAGCTTGGTGTCCTGCTGCACTATCTCTGTACAACTTTCATTTCAAATACTTTCCATATTATAATGACTTTTTATTAAATTTTGTTCCACTTTCTGTAAGACTTGTTTTGGCTACATTTCTTAATGTTCCTAGTGTTTATCTTCAGAACTGCTGTAAAATTAAGGATTGCTTCCTGTTGGTATTTGTTCTAAGGTGGTACCTGCTAAATTTACACATCAGATTCCTGCAGAATGCATACTATAGCTTTAAATATCTTTCTTTTTCTTTTAGCACCAGCATTAGATGTTGATTGGCAGAGTAACAACACATTTGCCTCTTGCAGTACAGACATGTGTATTCATGTTTGTAAACTAGGACAAGATAGGCCCATCAAAACCTTCCAGGGTCACACAGTAAGTACTGGAAAATGGGGGTTGCTCCATGATATCTTTATTAGTGAGAGACTGGGTGCCCAGTAAACTTTACCAGTACCCACTTGTCTAATGGTTGGTCTTTAGCTACAGGTAGTTGTGGTTAAGGTCTTATGGTAATCATAGTCTCTGTTGTTATTAGAACAATTCTCACCCCCATGTGCAGCTTCTTTTACCAGTGCCAGGATACAAAAGTGAGCTTTAGAAGAAGAAACATGGTAACTTTAAGACTTTGTCATGTGGTGTACAAGCGTGCATGGGAAAATGTGATAAATGAATAGCAAAAAACTGTTGTTATTGAAGGCAAAGCTATGAATGAACATGAAGTGTTAAAATCCTGACAAATATGCAAATACTCATAACTGCTGTCCAGCTTTATCTTTTGTAAGTTGTCCTTCGTAATGAAAATGAAGACTCCAACTTATTCTCGTTTTTCAAATTTAGAATGAAGTAAATGCAATCAAATGGGATCCAACTGGTAATCTGCTGGCATCCTGCTCTGATGACATGACTCTAAAGGTAACGGGAGTTCTGGGGCTGGCCCTTGTCTTTGTAGGACTCTGGAATGCACATACTTGGACAATCCAGCAGTATCACTGTACTTGCTGTGTTGTCCAATATTTGTTCTTTTTTCATATAACAAGGTTAGGCAATCCTAGAAATCCTTGTTAATCAGAGCCAAGCTTTGGTCCAGAGAACTTGTTACAGGCTGCCAGCCTGAGACTAGGAGCATGATTTATTAGGTGCTTTTAGCTGTTTACAGAATCAGGTCATTAATCATTAAGCTGTCGCGCTTGATGGTTGCTTTTGGTTAAAAGAAAAAGTTGGAATGCGTGTCCTGTAACACGTACAAGAATGAGTGGCTTGCTCCTTTCCTGGATTTCTTCTGCTTTCCTCTTCTTTCTAGTTAGAATCTTTGGCACGTTGTTTCTTCGGAGGCTGTTTGCACTCCTGGATTTTTCCAATTCATCAGGAATCATTCTCCAGTTTTCCATCAGACCTACACTTACCCTCCAAACAGTTCATAGGAATGTGTTTTCTTGTAGACCTGGGGAAAACTTGTGAGTGCACAGGACAGTGTAACTTACACATGTGACTTCAGGGCACACTAGAGATCCTTACCAAAGTGCCACCGGAAGAGATGAGGCTGTTCATGCCTGACAGGTCTGTGCTGCTTCCATGGTACAGATGCTTCCCATTACTCCCATTCTGCTTTGCATTTGGTGGGAGCTTCAGCACTGTGTTTGGTAGAGTTTCAGGATACACTTTTTTTACTCCTGCTAGTAGCCCTTGGGACAGTTAATTCTATCCAGCTCACTGTTACTTAATCAGGGAATGGCTGGATGAGTAGCCACATATCCCTCCTGCTGGCACACGGTCAGGCTCTGGCAAGGGAAATCACCTTATCTAAATACAAACACTTAAGCATTAAGCCTCCAGTCTAAAGCTGGGTGTCTAGACATCTCCAGTCAGCACTGTCTAGCACTGCTGAAGAGCAAGTCATCCTTTCCTAAGTTAAGTGTCTTAAGTAAAGTGTGATGAGTAAACCCCTGAGAGCATCAGTTGTTCTCCACTGGCAGTGGATGGAGTCGAAATAGCCAGCTTAAGCCAGGTATTTAATACTTAAACAGCTGAAACTCCAGGGTGATGAATTCCAGTCTAGAGCTCGAGCTGTTGCTGCTGCCTCTCAGGGAGTAGAGGAGACAACTGGGAACGTGTCAGCATTTGTGGGATTCAGGCAATTCAGGCAATTAACTTCTTGGTTGCTGTTGTGAACTGAGCCCAGGCTGAAAAGAATGTTATCGTTTTGTTCAGGATTAGCTCACACACCCAGCGCTGGAGGATAAGTCTACACATCACTAATCACTCGTGGATCACTTACTTTTCAATGGCAGAAGGAATAAATGTCAGGTTTTGAAGCACATGGAAGGTGCCTGGTGATTTATTTACTTGGTTAGTTTCTATCTACAGCTTGATGTTCTCTAGGGCAGCTGATACGGACTCTTTCATCTGTACTAGTTTTGGGAAGAGAAGGTAGATTTTGATCCCATCAATTTAAACTGGAAATACAATTTCAATTCTGTGTGCACATTGAAAATCAATTTCCTCTTCAGTGAAGCAGCAGTTCTGAAAAGCACCATTTATTTAAACATGTACCTCAGTTGCATCTTAAGTACAGTTGGGCTTAAACATGCTCCTGTTGGCTTTTTCTAACAAAAGGTGAGCTAAAAGCTTTACTGAAACAGATACTACTAAGAAAACCATTCAGATGTTTTAGTTCTGATTCAGCTGCCATATCAAGTTTCACATTTAGGAAAAGGTATAAAAGCCTTCCAAAATCCCTTCTGTAGGAGGAATATAAACTCTTAATAGAATAAAGTTACTTTGTTTGTTGAGCATGATCATACAAGAGTTGGAGTCCTGATGACCCCTGTGAAGTACTGAACACTGAAATCTGGCAATGCAAATCCTACTAAGTGAGGAAAATGCCATAGTGGTATTTGCATCTATGGATTCATATGAAAACAGAAAATTTCTCTACTATCCCTTTAGTTCACTCAGTATGTGTAGCAAGAAGTTCATTTAAAAATAGGACTGTGATATTTTATCAACTCAGACATGAACATTTACATATTGCTCTTCTCATTTCAGCATCTGCTCTTATCCCTGCACTTTTCAAGGGGTTTGCAGTTAACTCAGGCAGATTGGTTTCTATAGGCAGCACCTTTATTACTCATTAACCTCATCAGGGACTTATAACCCGAAGAATGAAAGGTCCTGGAATAATTCTTGGCTTAATTACTCTAGAAACCTAGCAATCATAGCAAAGGTTTTGAGTGGCCTAAAAGGTAACAGTCAGCCTGCAAATGATACAGAAGAAAGACGTAAAATGTATTTTAGTACAATATTGTGCTAAATGTACTTGTGTTTTCTTCCCTTTTTATCATAGATCTGGAGTATGAAACAAGACAGTTGTGTCCATGATTTACAAGCACACAACAAAGAAATTTATACTATCAAATGGAGTCCTACAGGACCAGGAACAAATAATCCAAATGCCAATCTTATGTTAGCAAGGTACTATTTAATCCTGGTTTTAAATGCTTGTTAAACATTGTTTTTACTTCACTCTCTATAAATCTAGGTTCATTCTGTTCATTCAAAACAGAATGTTTTGAAGCATGTAGGGTACTTCATCATATTCTGTTTGTATTAGTAACAAAAATATGTTGAATTGAGATGTAATTAATCTCTTTTTTTCCTTTGGCAGTGCATCCTTTGATTCTACTGTTAGGTTATGGGATGTAGACAGAGGAATTTGTATTCATACTCTGACAAAACATCAAGAACCTGTGTACAGTGTAGCTTTCAGTCCTGATGGCAGGTACCTGGCCAGTGGCTCCTTTGATAAGTGTGTACACATCTGGAATACACAGGTATAGCTCTTCTCTCTCTTGAGAAGTTTGTGTTTTGGTCTTTTCCATCAACACCCTTCCAACCTTTGTTGCTCCATCACATTTCAGCCACTAAGAGCTTTGCCATCCCAAACATGCTGGTTTTCTCTTGGTTCTAAGGTTACTTCTGTTAATGGATGTACATTTAATTTCTCACTTGGAGTGCTTGCCTGTGGTGAAATAATAATTGTCTTTACATTGCCTTTGCTTAGCAAAAAAACCCACAAACAAAGACACCTAACCAAAAAAATCACTGACAAAAAAACACATTCAATAAAGTGTCTTCAATAACGTGTGTCATCCAAAAATTGTGTTTGTTAACTCTGAACTTTAAATCGCTGATAAAACAGGGTTTTTTGTGAAACATGGTGACTGGCTGCAGATGTACTAATCTGATTAGCTGTTTCATTGAATTTCACTGACAAACAAGAGAATGTAAAGTGAGGGAAGATAATGATGACAAAGCGTTTCTATGTAACTTTCTCAAAAAGGACATTATTACTTGTTTATTTCTGGCAAAAAAAAAAAGGGTTGTTATAAAAGTCTAAAGACTTTATTGTCAGGCATGATGCAATCCCTGGCTACTGGGAATTGGATATTAATTTTTGAAAGGCTCATTTTAGTAATTGGAAGTAGTTGTGACCATCCCCAGTTTTGGCTGTCAAACACAGGAGCTCAAGATGCAATAGTTGTGTCAGATTCAGTCCACACATGGACTGTCCACAAGTCTCATCTGGATCATTTTCCTCCAAGAATTTCATCTTTTAGATGCAGTGGGGAATTTTTTACATGTACAAATGATACTTGTTCACTTTGATTTTGTTGTATTAATTACTTGTCTCGTCCCTTTTTAGACAGGTGCCCTAGTTCACAGTTATCGGGGAACAGGAGGGATTTTTGAGGTTTGCTGGAATGCAGCAGGAGACAAAGTTGGAGCAAGTGCTTCAGATGGTTCAGTAAGTGTTGTTTGACTTGTTTGACATTCTAATAACAAACATCTGGAAATCTTTTGACCAACAATGGAGACAAAATTTCCTTCTCTTAGCTGAAGGTTGAACACAGCCAGCTCACCTGTAGGTTTTCACCTGTAACAGTGCTGTAATATTGTAAGGAGAATATCTTGATTCCAATTTAAGGCATCACTGTTCTAAATCCTCCAAAAACCTCAGAAGGTGGAGATGTCTCCAATTTATATTTTCTATTCCTACTGGGGCTTACTATGTCAGTGTGTTCAGACTGATCTGGAAACAAATTAGTTTTTGGTTCTTTGCCCTTTTTGAGTGAAAATGCTCAGTGTAGGTGATACTGTTATAATGCATGATAGGAATGAAATGCCTTCTGCATTGCATTCAAGAGCAAAACAAAGTGCAGATTTCTAAATGCTTGTAATTAAAAAGTTCCTAAAAATGTCAGGAGCTATAAATAAATACCAGCCTCCTTACTTAGCTTAGAAAAAGCAGGGAATAAAATCATGTTTAACTAATCATCAGTGCCCCCACTGTCATCTCACAGTGGGGTGTTGGAGCATCACCTCCTGGCTGCTCTGACTCTGTGCTGCAGAGAGCTGCAGTGAGATGGGAATGTGCAGGTCTTCATAACAAGCCCAGTATTGGGGTTTTTGCTTGCCTTTCTCTCACCATGGTTTTCAAAGAAGGGAGAAGAGAGCCTAGGGAAAAGCAAAATTAACATAAAATAAGGGTGATAAAGGAATTGTGCTGTAGCTGCCTTTAACAAATGTCAGCAAAAACCAATCCTGGCAGTTTAGTAGTCCAGAGTCTCAGGTGGTATCTTAACAGAGGTGCCAAAGCATTCTCTCTCCTGAATGCTCCATGCTGGTAAGTAAGGTTGTTTTGTTAAAGTTCAAAACAGAAAATAGGAAGTTCTTGATTTTGAGAAGCCTAAATTCTAGAGAATTAATTTTGATTGGTCTTTCCTATCATTTTAGTCTTGTATGTATAGGCAATATCATAAGAGGACAAAAGCTCAAGGCATATCCTGAGTAGAAATTAATTATAATTTCCCCCAGATGACCCTTTTTTATACATGCTGTGTAACCTTTCTAGTCCTCCAGTTAATTTGGCCCAAGAGGCTGATAGTACTTGGAATAGATTTGTTTTCATTTGTTTTCATTCTGATTTTTTAAAAAATGTTGGGCTTAATTTGTTCTATATTGTTTGCTAGCAAAAGCTCTTCTCATCCACTCTGATTTGAATGTACTTACAGGTGGTAGTGCCTTGTGTAGGGTTATATTTTACTAATAGATTTCTATATCTGACAGACCCAGAAGCACTTCTTAGTGGAGATTTTGTCTCAAATTTTGAGAGTAATTTACTAATTTAAGACTAAAACTGGAATTTGTACAGCATTAACTGTTTTTCCAATCAATTTTAGTATTTGCCCACATTTTTCATTTCATTTTGTATTTTTATCAACTAGATTCAAGTAAGTTCTCATAGTATTAAATAACAGGCAGACAGCTTGCATAAGATGATGTTGCTGTTCTGATGGTAATTCTCAAGGCAGCAGTGCCCTCAGCACTGGGGAGGCTGGGGGTTCATAAAGCACTCACCTGGTCATTTTAATATAATTTAATCATTGTTAATAGATATAAGGTTAAGCTTACACAGTCCATGTCACAGATTTTGCTCAGATACTTCACACAGAATTGTAAAACCCTGTGATCTTGTGCATCTTCTGTACCTGTGTGTGTTTCTTTGCAGGTTTGTGTATTAGACCTACGGAAATAGCGCTCTTAGTTGGAAGCCATGGACCGACTATGAATGTGTACATAGCCAAAATGACTGTCCCTGACCCATGTACTGCTATAGTCCCAATCGAACCATGGCCAGTCCACTACAGCCAAATGTAAAAGAAATATATACATATACTGTATATAAAAAAAAAAAAAAAAAAAAAAGAGGAGAAAAAAAAAAAAATTACACCCTGAAGAGGATGACAGAGTTTTGTCACAGCTTGTGAATCCTGTTCACCAAGTGCTGGAATCTGCTGTGCCCCAAAATAACATTTAAAGGTTTTGGATATGAAAAACAGAAGAGAGCGAGAGAGAGAGAGAGAAATATACCATATACAAGAGCAGACCCATATACATACCAAATTCAGAAGATACTAATGGCAGCCTTCATTACCCCTTCCCCCATTAAATCCATTCTCACATGGATTGTGGGGTATTTTTGTTTTCCTTCTCAGTAGTTGAGCAGTTTGTGTGTACAGAGAAAATGGACTTACAGAAATCTGCAGCAGTAGTTGTTTTTTTCTTTGCTTTTAAACATTGGGTTTTCTGTTTTGTTTTGGTTAAGTTTACGGATGCATGAAGTAAGGGAGTGAATTAGTTTCTTGTTTATATTTTTTTTCACCTTGGGAAAAAAAAAAAAAAGGCGTTTCTTTGAAACATGTTTTTGATGCATTCTTTGAAGAGGTAGTTTGAACCTGATAATGTTTGGTACATTTTGTGGCTCCCAGAGCACAATTTTGTGAACAGAGGGAGGGTGGAAAAGGGATTAGGGAGAGAGAAGAAAAAAACCAATCCTTCTTCGAGGCGTGATATTTCACGTCCTTCTCATCTACGAAGTCTGACGGTAATGGGTATAATGCTATGTTTGATTTTCTGGTGACATGGCTGAAGTGCAGTAATTTCTTATTTGGGACATAATTCTGCCAAACTTAAGAACAGAAGGGCACAAAAACACAGGAAAAAAAAAATACAGGGATGCAAAAAAAAAAAAGAAAAAGAAAAAAAAGAGGAAACATGCATCTTCTGTTGCTTTAAGACCATAGGTAAAATATGGTTAAATTGTGCACTATTGTGAAAAGGAGCAAAGTATAGCTGGGGGATTTTGTTTAAGAGGTTAAGATCTTTCTGGACAAGGGTTCATGCCACAGCTTCTTTGAGAGTTGCCCATCATTATGTGTAGGAGCTTAGATGTATAATTGTAACCAAACTCCAGTATTAAAAGTATTTCATGTAATTTTTCTTTATTAAAATAAAATCTTTGGCATATATTTGATAACACTGCCATTAAGAGGCAAAATGTTTACTACCTTAGATTTAAAGAAAAATCTTAAACAGAGGACTTGCTTCAAGTTTATTTTAATAGCAGTGATTCAGCTTATTTAAAAGATGAATACTTGCACTAATTCCCCTGCTGCTCCAGTCCTGCAGTTTATTGTATCTTGTGACTACATTTTTTTCCAAATATAGGGTAGATGTAAGCTGCTATTTTTTTAATAATCACTACTATATAGTGTCTTTTACTCTGTTTACAATATCAAGTATTTTTCTTACAATGACAGATGTATATGGCAAACCTTTTTCTGCTCATGTGATTAAAAGTATACTAATAGTGATTTTATTTGTAAATGATAGCATGAGGTTGTGTTTATGCGTATGTGTAGTCGAAAAGGTTGCATCATGTCTTGCATAAGATTCCGAGAGTGTAAATTTATAAAAAGAGAGGTTGTCAAATTTATGTCACAGACATTTTACTTAAGGAATGGTTTATATTACAGAGCTTTGCAAAGTTATCGGTTTTATAACACTATTTCAATCACAATTAATTTTGTGGCTTATGATTGTTAGTCTCTAACCTATTTTTTTATTCGTTTTGGGGTTTTTTTCCCCTCTCCAAGTTCAGTATAAATTCATTTAATTGAGATAATGCAGCTTTCACATTTTAACCATTGTTCTTTAGGCATCGATTTCTGCTATTTCCATGAAATAAACATGACTTGAAGCAAGTCTGAGTTTGGCTAAGGTAGGGTAGCAATTTGCCAGTGGTAAAGACAAGTCAACAATGCATTGTTTATATATACCCCAGGATTATACTGCTATCATAGACAGCATTTAAAACCAACACCAAGTCATATCCATAAAGACAGTTATCCGCGGTGGTTCCGTGCCAGCTATTTTTAGGGTTTTGGAACATATTGCGAATGTTTAGAGCAATTACCCTGTGAGTTACAATATGTAGGAAACCTAATATATTGAGTGTCTGGCACTTGAAATATTGCTTTTATTGCTGGAGGTCCATGACTGTGGCTGACCTCTGTCATTTAATGAAAAAAAAAATAAAAATAAAAAAAAAATTCTGTGCAATAATTTTAAACTGTGCTCCCAGGAATAGACACAAATGTTTTGAGTATGTTTAAGCTGCATTTTTCGTTTAGCAATGCATTTGTCAATTGCACTGAATTTAAATCTGAAAGTCAGAAGTGATTCTTGATAGTACTTTTGTATTTTAATATGGACAGTTTATTCATTTTCATAAAAGTTATTGGATGATTCTTTCAGCCAATCTAAACAATTGTGGTGGAATTCTGTGACATAGCTGCAAAATCACACAGCCATGTTTTAGGGTATTGCCATTTTCCTCTTTCTCAATCATCAGCTGTTTCGGTTGTAATTCTAGTTGCTTCAGCATAGCATCACACACTCAGAAATAGAGAACACCAGAGTTTCAGCGTGTCCCGGCCAGGGCTGTCAGGCGCTCGGTCCGGCAGGAACGTCGGCTCCGTTGGTCCGAGCGCTCCGGACGCGCGGGCGGAGCCCCCGCCCCGCTGAGGGTCAGCAGAGCCCCGCCGCCCTGGGGCCAGGCCAGTGTCCCTGAGCCATTGTCCGGCCGTAGCTGTCCTGTTGTCCTGCCTAGCATGCCACAGTGCTGCTCCTGCTCCCGCCGCTCCGCACGCCCGGAGCCGCCGCGTGCCGGGGGTGCCGGGCTCTGCCATCCCGCCAACCAAAAAAAGACAAAAAACCAGAACCGTGACGTTAATTATTGTCTTCTATAGCACAAAGGCCTCGTGTTCCGTGGTGAGGTAGACTGTCCAAATTGCTCCTTGGAAAGGGGAAGCCGAGTGGCAGCAAGACCCCGAGTTTGTGGAGCATGTATGTACGTGCTCTCTCTTACGGATTGAGTCATTCCTATTTTTTCCAGTTCAACACCATAACGGGCAAATATCTACACAGAGGATAAAGGAAGGGGAAAAACTGGTCTTGGAGTTAATGATGGGATAAGAAATGAACTGCTCTTGAGTTCGCTGTCTTTCTGTGCGTCCATCTCAGAATCCCGTTCCTCATTTTTGCATGATCAGATCCAGGTTTCTGTAGAGTTCGTCCTTTTCTATTTTTGCTTTACCTTTTTCTGCATTTTTAAATTGATGTAAAGTTTCCCAACCAGTGGACTTTTTCGTGTAGTTAAGAGAATATCTAGGTCTTCATAAAAGCTTTTTTAGACTCTTTGTAATGTTGATAAACTGAGTTTATTCTGGGACTACCATTGTGCAGGGTTATTTAGCGTGTCTACTAGATGATTGGAAATCTTATATGAAACACTAAAAGTGCCTCTTTTTCTGGGTTGGGTGGAGGGGAGGTAGTAGTTACCAGAGTCAGAACGACATGGCATTTCGAAGCATGTTTCTTGATTTCGTGACACTTTAATGCATCTTGAGAGAAAGGCCAAAGATTTCTACCAATTTTAATTGATTTTGGTTTTTAAAAAGCACTCCTTTTTCCTTACACTGCTTACCTCATGCTAGGGTGTTCGATGGGACGTCGTACCTTGGGAATGTCCTTTGTGTTTAGGGAGAACAGTGGGTGGCACGGGGTGGCCGTGCCGGTTTGCCGGCGGAGCGACCCCAGCAGCTGACACGTTTAATTCCGCTGAGGGAAGGGGTTTCATTGCCATTGCAAACTGGGGGGGTTCAGCCTGCAAATTACAAGGTTGTCTGTTTCTGTCTGTTTAGCGAAGAGGAGCCTTGGGACTCGGTTTTTCCAACCTTTACTTCACCAGAAATCCCGTTGTCTGTCACTTCATGAGGAACCCTTGCCAGGGCGAGCGTTGGATGTGCTGGGGCCGTGTTGTTCCCCCAGTGCAGGTCAAACAAGCCACATTCCCCTCGAGCTGAGGGTCCCCTCAGTGTCCATGGGGTTTTGCCAGAGCAGGGCCTGCTGGATTTAGCCCAGTGTTCCTTCTTGGCTGACAAGCACGATAGCTCCTCCCTTCCCAAAGCCCTGTAGAGCCGTTCCCCAGTGGGATCGCTTCCACCAGTGGGATCACTTCCACATTCTCCAGACGCCTTGAAGAAAGCAGAAGCAACATTGTGGCATGTTAGAAGCAAATATGGCTTCGGGAGACAGCAGTAAATCTCCATCAAGATCCCTGACATTTTCTGTAGGGAGAGACATGGAGCAGTCCTCACTTCTCCCTCTAGAGAAAGCTCTGAAATACCAGGAGCTGTGAAAGTGTGACTGTCTTCACTGTCAGTCTGGTGGGAGGCAGACGAACCAGGAAAATCTGCCGTTTCGAGTGGATTGCAGATTTAGTGTTAATAGTGCTTCAGATCAGTAGTTTTGAGTACATAATTCGCTTTCTCTGCCTTTAAGTTTGAAGCTTGACAATAACTTGAGGCATGTTTTTGTTTTTGTTTTGTTTTGTTTTTTTTTTATTTTTAAATAATCATTCATTTTTACTTCATAATGTTTTTTGACATTTGTGGGTAAATACAAGAAAACAGTCTGCATGTTGTTGCTAGTCCAGTGTACTTTGCAATCTTGTCCTCAACAGACTGCAGTGTGCAGAACAGTAATTCTAGAATACAGAAGTAATTTTCTCTCTCTCCTGACATTGACATTGTAGTTGTAATGGTTTCATTTGGAGTTACAAATCCTTTGGGTCTAATTCTGTGAGCCTACCTATAGCACTGGATTAAAATGTCTGCATCATTTCTTCAGTTATCCAGTTAAACTACAACTGTTGTAAAAGTGTAAACCAGCCCATGACAGTTTTTTGTACTTGTTTAAAGGACTTTTATTGTTCAGTTTTCATGATTATTGTCTAAAGAAGACTGATATAGATGTTCTATACTGTCCTGGACCATGTTAATTACACTTTATGATGTATTTTGGTTCTACATCACAATGATTTGTCCCCAAGGCCCTTATATCCCTTCTAGGCACATTTTCTGTTGCAGTTTCCCTTTGCATTGTATTGCTTTGACAACTGTAATTTGAATCAGATCTGAAAGAGGTCCAGAATAAAATATATTTTGATATTACCTTGGCTGAATGTTATATACCAGTGATTTTAAACGCTTGGGATGGAAGATTTGCAGATCATCAGGCTGGGGAGGTGACAGACTGAAACACTATTTTTAATATTTAATTTGGGCACATTTTCACGTGAGACAAGATGCAAACAGCAGCGGGAGGTGTTTGACTGTGTGGCTGCAGGATCTCCGTGAGCACACGGTAGATCTGTGATGGTGACACCATCCCCTGCCACCATTTCCCGCTGTTCCATTTAGGGGAACTGATTTCTTCCCTGTTTCATGTGCTCCATCTTCTCACCCCTGCGCCTGTGGAACAGAAACTGAGTCCAGTGGAAGATTCTGGAGGTGTGGGAGCAGCTCCTCTGTGGTAATGGAATGTCACCTTGGAGAGAGCCATTGATACGCAGCAACTCAATTTGACTGTGCAGAGAATCATTATTTGTGTTGCTGTTATCTCAGATATGTGAAACCATTTATATTTACATGTGAAATAACACACATCCATTTAGGCATAATGATGGTTTAATTCCTTTAGAATTGTGGGTCATGTCATAATCCAAGTGAGGGATCTCAGTTTATTTTCAATGTCTCCAGAACTTCATGGTGAAATTTCTGCTTTTTCATGTAGATTACTAATATGCTCTGTGTTCAAAAGTAATAGTTTTCTTAGTAATGCTATCAGAATCAATTGATTTTCATGTTTTGAAACTTGCTGCTGAAAAGTGTCCGTAATGGACTGAAAACAGAGGAGGTACTCTGTTTTACAAGTGTAAATTCCCTTCACCTGGAGTCCGAGTGCACTGCAGGATTTCTGTCGTCACCTGGGTTTTGAGAGAGCAATGTTGGAGCAGTTTCATGGTTCTGAGGCTGTAAAGTTGACATTTCATTGGTGCAAATGCTGCAGTTGTGTTATGTAGATGTCCTCACGTGACAGCAATGCCCAGATCATCCTGTGAAGAGGAGACAGCATTCCAGGTAGGTGCCTCATGCCAGTGCTTCCCAAATCTTCCCTTTGGAGTTCAGTTCCAGTCTGGTTCTTGGAACTCTGTAGGAACTGCTGGTTTTGGGTATTCATAAAGTCCATGTTCCCTGCCTCACAGGGAAATGATTTAATGCAAGTCTAAGCAATATCTTTGGTTTGCTGATGTCAGCACAGGGCAGCTGTAATGGAAAATTAATTTAGGAGGACTTTATTGATGATTCTCTAGAGAATGATGATGCCTCAGTTAGTAGTTTGTCCTTAAGGAAAGCTGACCCAGGAGTTCTGCAGTGCAGAGGCTTTCCTGTTTATCTGACTAACAGAAAATTGGTGACATAAAGGCTTGTTTGAAGGATTAATAAAGACAAGTTTTCTTAATAGATGTGATGTGAAAATGTTCTGCTTCTGGATTCATTCTTCAGTTACCAAGTCAAGATTTTGGGCTCAAAAAAATGTCAAGACATCTCAACAGAGGTCGAGTACTTTCAGCAGACTCTTTTCTTTCTTCCACAGCATTTTTCTGACTTGTTCTAGATGCTGAGAACCCTGATTTTATCCTTTAGAATGCTGTATTTTGAGCTTTCTGAGTTATATATTCTTGAACATTTCAAGACTTGACTGGACTGGCAACAGCTCGGGCTGAGTGTTCTGCCTTCCCAATTAGAGAATCAAAGACCCCAGCTCACAGTGATGCTGAGGGAAAATTCCCAATTACTTCAGTGCAAGCAGACCTAGGGCAGCACTTCTGAAAAGAAATGTTGGTGGATGAAGGATTTTTTTATTCTGACATATCAAAAATCCATCCATTACATATCGAGTTGCCTGTTCCGCTGTGTTGAAGTGCTCATATAACAAACCCAAGGCACCATTTGCTCTTTTGTGTGTTGTCTGAGCCTTGATGGAAGCCATGAAATCTGCAGGCTCCTTTTAGTTGGGTTTGTGCCTTTGTCCTTGCTTCACATGTTTGCTGCTGACAATATCTGAAGGTGTAGGGTGTGCCTTTAGTGAATGCCAGGCAGAGGGGCACCGGTGGGGTGTGAGTCACGTGGACATGGCTGGGGGCTCTCCAAAGCTGCATTGGGTCTCCACAGCCTCTTTCTTGCTCACAGAGTTGTGCTGCTGCATCGTTTGCAGCTACAGAAGCCCCTTGGAGCACATTGTCTGCTGGCTGTTGCACTTGAGCTGCACCGGGGCTCTGTGCTTTATAAATATGGAAAAAGACCCTTTTTTATAATGCAATAACCATGTATTCATATTACTTGGGAGCCACAGTAGATTTTGATGTATATCCCTTAATTTCTTGTAAGTGAATCATTTTTAAGGTGCCAAATTCCCACCTCAGGACAATAGTAAAGAATTGCAATTACTGATCTTCAGTTTCTTCTTAAAGAGTTATTTGAAAGTTTTGCAGTTCTTTCCCTTTCCATTGCCACAGCCCATCTATCGTCAGTTTGCTTGAACACTGCAGCAAAGTCAGGTGCTGATTAGGTGGATGGGAACAAACTGCTTTCTAGCAGTGAGTAATTTGAAGCCAGGAGCCAAGTCCCAAGACAGAGAAGCAGGAGTTCGTGTTGTTTGCCATCTCATGCTTAAATTGGTAAAACTTGCTGTGTGTGCTGAATTAAATATTCTATTATTTTATTCTATTTATTTCTGTTCAGTTCCTGCAGCTAATTCTGTGCAAAATCATTCAATATAGTTTTTATAGGCAACAAATTATAACTTTGCCCTGTGTGTTGCTCAAGCAGGGGAATATCTGGTACTTCTTGGAAATGTCAGCTCTATAGAGGTGTACTTTGTGATGTTCCCTGGACAGTGAGTGAGCCTCCAATTTTGGGCTTTAGGTATATAATTTCTTATCTCGAGCATTCTAGTGTGAAATACTTGTTGATCCATTTATTTCTTTATCTCCTGGCTGATCACTGTTTGCTTGGCTGGGTGGATAAATCAACTCAGTGTTTTCCATTGAATGCTTTTCTCATTGCAGGTAAACTGTGCCTCTGAATTGGACAAGAAATAAGAAATAGTAAGAATAAGAAATCCATGCCCATAGTGCTCTGATAGTTTGAAATCAGCAAATTACGTGACTGTCTATGTCATTTGCAGCTGGATCACTTTTTTACATGTGGGGATATGGGAATTCCAAGAGTTCTATCTCTCCCAGCCATTTTATTCTGCTTTCTCTGGGAGGACTTGTAAATAAGCAGGATCAAATGGAACACTTTTGGGTTTGGAGGTTCTGTTTGAAAATAATGGGAGTCACCAAGTGATGAGGAAGCTGAGGGCAGGTGTCTGAGGTTGCAGATGTGGAAGAGCCCTCAGCAGTCGGGGAGTTGCACATGCCTGATCCTGCCAGGCTGCTCTCCAAGGCTTTCCATTGAAATACCGCAACAGCCTTAATGGTGAAGCACTTTTCTCTCTAATCTGAATCTTCTTTGTTGCAATTAAAAACTTAAGATTTCATCCACCCTGAACGTGGGGGAAAGAAAAAGCTGTTTATTGTTCACAGCAGCCTTTTATGCCTTTGGAATCTGTTGTTGTGTCTTTTCTTCTTTAAGCTGAACCGTCCTCAGAGCGTCTGATCAATTCATCAACACCAGCTGCTCTTCTTGACAAACCATCTAATGAACACTGAAATAAGAATCTTGTTTATAAGAAATATGGTCTCTGAAACGAGGCGGGGAGGAACTGAAAACAAAATAAGGCTTCTGGTTTTGCAGTTCTGCCACTATGAACAGTGGCTCAATAATTTATAGGTTTGCATCGCTGATGTCCCAGCAAGGACCCCCCTGGTTCTTGGAAGTTTTACATAAACACCTTTTTTCTCTTCTGCAAGCTTTGTTTTGTGTTGTTCCCCCCTTCCAGGTTTTCAGCTAGTGACAGGCTTTTGTCCAAAGCTGCCCAGCAGGTCTGTGGCAAAGCTAGGAATTAAAATTTCCTCCAAAATAGGATGGAGGACCAGGCTGAGGGTTGGATCTGCCTGTGGCTTCCCCCTGAGACCCTGCTCCCAAAACCAGCACTGTGACAGAAATGTTCCAGAAACAGTGAGAGTGCAGAAGGGCCCCTGGGAAGCAGGGCCTGTGCTGAAACAAAACAGAAAAGTGAATTCATAAAATGCTCCAGTGATATGTTAATACACTTGCTAAGAGAACCAAGGAAGAGAGGAAAAATTTTAACTGCTCTATATTAAACATGCTTTCGGGCAGTAAATGCCTTTTAATGTGATAAAAATACATTTCAGTCAAGGCTGCTTCTGTCTCATGGAGACCTACATATTCCTGGTTTCTGACCACACAGCTCTTCTGTCTTAGGAAGGAATTCTTTTAAACAAGCCAAAGTCACAAGGATTCAACAATAACCAAATCAACTGTGAGTAAAAAGCTTTAAGCACATACCATGTTTTAGAAGTGGAAGCCCCCAAACAGCTGCAAATTAAGTAGAGGTCATTGCTCACCTGAGACTGCTACTGCTGTGGGGAGTGTGGAGAAAATGCATCTCCTCTTACAGCCCTGTTTGAGAGGGGGGTTTTAAGGATCCAGCAGTCCCAGGCGTGGCAGTGAGGGTAGGTGTGTGCTGTATTCTCAGCTGTTTCCGTGTCCCCAAGGAGAAGTGGATGCCAGAAGAGGAGGTTTTATTAGCACGGGATCATATATCATGACGCATGTTCATTAATATTAAGAAATTATCACTGCTGCTGAGCAGGAAGGATGTGCTATTTTCCCATTAGATTTGTGCATCTCCACTGTTTTCCAAAACTGGCTGTTGCAGCTGGGATGGCTGCAGCAGTGCTTAGTTCGTGATGTGCTGTGAGATTTGGGTTTTGTTTCCTCTCCCCAGTGCGGGGGCAGGAGCTGTGCTTTGTGCAGGTTCCTAAGCAGTCACAGTGCTGGGGCTGAGAGCAGGAGCATCCAGCACAACAGTGCAAGCCCAGGAGCTGCTGCTGCCCCAGCAGGACTCACCTTGTGTTGAAAGCCGTTTCCAGGAACACAAAAACCAACCTGCTCTGGACTAATAGGGCTGGATTTGAAGCTTCAGGGTGTGGGCAAGTGACTCATTAAAGTATCCTGAGACTTCTGACCTCAAGTGATGCTGCTTGTCCAGTGTGTAAGTGGAGAGACAGGCTAAAAGGGCAATGTGGTGTTGCAATTGCTTGTGTAATCTGATCTGAACTACAAATGGGTAACAGAAAAGTGTCTTGGAATGGGAGCAAGTGTAGTCAGTCGGCTTCAGAACATAAGTGGTGTTATTATTTCCCATTTCCTGTCAGCCAATTTACTGTATTCCCAGCCTGCCTTTTCCTCCATACAAAGCAGCAGCCGGAGGAGTCATTAAAACAAAGCTTGGATCCCAAGATTGCCCATAATTCAGATACTTCAGTGATGGAAAAATGTATAGTTTCAAGAGAAAGCATGTGCGAGTACCAAATCTCCCCAAATTGCAGAGATGTGTCTGTTCAAACCAACCCCTCTGTGCTTTAGAGGAAACAATTTACTACTCCAGTAAATAAACACAGCTGTTAAGAAGTTAAGATTAGACTGCCAGATTCATCGTCCGCTGAGTAAATGCTGGTGCACAGGCCTTCCCTGTCTGCAGGAGGAATGATGGAGCATGCCTCAAGCGTGGAAAAAAGGAGATTAAAAGGCAGATACAAGAGCTGAGGCGTTGGGATCACAATCCTTCCAGCTGAAAGGTGAGTGGAGTGCTCTTCCCAAGGGAAGTCTGTGGTTACACAGTGCACGTGTGTCCATGTGGGTGTAGGGGGTAAGGAGGGAAAGGTTAGGGTTTCAGGAAGAGTACCAGGCTATCAGCTTTGTACAACAACAGGGAAACTTCCACAGGCACATTTGGAGGTTGGAATTGGTTCCTGTGCATTTACAGACCTTCCTGTTGTTTCCTTGCCTTAGTTTGTGTTGCAGGAGTGCTGGCACTTCCCAGTGTCCTGGCTCCCCGTGGCACAGTCCATGGCCATTAGCATCAGTGCAGGAATTAAGGTGTGATCGATATCAGAGCAGTTTCCCAGCCAGCAGCAGGGAGGGGGATATGAGAAATACCACATTTTGCCTTTCTCGGCTTCTGGTTTTGCAGTTCTGCCGCATGACTCGTCTCTGTGACTTTGGCTTTAACAGACATTCAGTGTGACTTTGGCTTTAAATATTGACTACAGACATTCAGTGTGACCTTAGGGGTTGCAATTTTGCATGAAAATCCCCCGCTTTCCTGTCATTTTTGGTGATGTCCTGCTGAACTGTGCTGCACCTTTTCCTAGTGCCAGTGCCATGGCTGAAGTGCACATATCAGGTTTTGTTTCATCAGCCCAAGAGGCTGTGCAGGTGCCAGGAGCTGCCTGGGAGCCCAGTTCCTTCCTCCTCACTCCCTCCTTCCCCTCCAGAGGCTGTGGCAAAAGCTCAGTTGATTTTCCTGCTTGTTGCCTGTCCCTGCACCCTTCACCAGTACTATTTTTGCTGGCCTTTTTCTATTCCTGCATCTTGTGCTGGTTTCATCAGCTGCTGAGTCAGTGATTCACTTTTCCAGCTGCCTTAGGAGGTGACATTTCAGGTCATCTCTAGCACTATCTTATGGCTCTCTGGCAGCTGAATGGATGAGGAGTTCTGGTTTTGGAAGCAGCAGTGGCTCAGCCCAGCCCACAGGTCTTGCTTCATAATCATTCCTTGCCTTCTTCCTTTGAATGAAGATGTGGTGGGGGCATTGAGGTTTTGGTGCTATCTATTTAATCATGCCTAATTGCTCATTTTTTAATACTATATATGCACATAAAAGTGCACAGGATGAATATCCATGGTTAATAGCAATTTAAAACCCACAGTCATCCAGTGATTTATCTAAGTGATACACATTGGGTGTTTTTGAGATACAAGTTGACTGAGAAAATGAAATTGCTCTGTTTCACTAGCAAATGTAGTAGTTACTTATTGGGCTTAATTATTCCATATGTTAATGCCTTGCTGCTCTTGCAGCTGCTGGCAGAGAAGGCTCCTTTCAGGCAGTGCTGTGCATGCTAATGAATCCCCAGGTTTGTTTTCCTGGCTTTTTCACTTGTGCTACCACTCCATCCAGCTGTGTATGGTGCTGGATAACTACAGCAGAGAATCCCATACCGAGTGGAGACAAAATCTATTGGTGACAAGCAAGTTTCCTGCTGTCCTAAGGACTGATGTGAATTCGGTGTGTGCTGAGAAGACAACCATGGGGCTTGCTTGAGAAATCAGATGTGCCTTTGAAAAGCATGGCAGAAATGATCCAGGGAGTTGATTTAATTTTTTAGTTGTTGTCATTCAAAACATCTCCAGGAGAAACAGCTCGTTTTTCTTCTTCCACCCAGGAGCCTTACAGCTCCAGGAGTCTCGGACATGAGTTATCCCTGGAGCATCTCTCATGAGTCCACAACTCTCATAACCCATGTCTCTCTTACAGACACAAACCTTGACTGCAACACTTGGTTCAGTTCTCAGTTTCTGTTGGTTTATGGCCCCACCCTTGTGCCTAATGTCTGCTTAAGAGGCTATTTCTGCTTTATTTCCATTTGTGGTGTTATTTAATGTAGAGCTGTGCATTCATTGTCCTCAATACCAGCGGAGTGTGTTTAACAGGTGTCCCTTTCCCAGCCAGTGTGGAATCCTTGGCTCTGGCTCTGCACATCCACCAGGAGTCCAGGGCTGTGCCTGTCCTGGCACACACACCAGCTCCTCTCTTTGGGCCATACTGCCTCGTTTCTTGGTTTTTGGCCTTTCAAAGCAAAGTACAAAATAAATAAATTTAAAAAAAAGAAAAAGGAGGGGGAAGGAAGAGAGAAAGGAAACAAGCCAGGCTCTGCTCCTGCTTCTTCCCAAGCCGTATTCAGCCCTCACTCACCCTGCACAGCTCTTCAGGGGTGTGTAATTATCTGGCAGAGCCGTGTACTTTGCTCTCCCTTCTCTGTGCTGAGAGAAAGCTGCTGAGCCCATGTTCTTTTCGAAAATAACAGTAATAAAAGAGACTTTAAAGGAAAAGATGCTGTTCCCCTGCAGAGTGTGCTTGTTTGGGCAGTTTGATGTCCTATTTTTATTATAAATATAATTGAATTTCCAATAGTTGCACACAAACAACTGTCGTTTGGGAATAAAAAGAAGAGACGTATGCTAATCGAAAGCTCCCATAATTACACAATCTTGAAATTAATTAACGAGCCAAAGGCAGCCAAACATTAGCATTTAGAAAGTGCTTTGCTGCGTTAACCACTAATGAGTTCATTTAAATCCATCATGCAGCCCATTTTGGAAAGCATGAGCCATATTTAATCATATTCAATCAGATTTAATAATGGAATTCTTAACACCAGGCATTGTTGATTGTGAAATTACCATAGAATTTTATTTGTTAGATACAGGGGACAAAACATTGGTATTTATTGTTGGCTGAATTGTACCTTGAGAGAAATGTGAGCATAAAAGATACACGCGTTCAGGTAAGTATATTCTTAATGTGAGAAGTGGCAAATGATTTTGTATGTTTGGTTGGATTTTTTGTTGGTTTTGTTATCATTAAATGAAAAGAATTTATGTTACTTTTGAAAAATGAACCACTAATTTCCCAAATATACTTGGGAACTCCATGAAAAAATATTTTTGCTTGAACCATTTGCTGGTTTCAGCCTAGGCAATTATGGCACAGCTCTGCTCTCCTTTCTATTCCTTTAGAGCTGAAATAACACAAAAGGAGTCACAAGAGCTTCTCTGCATTTAAATCAGAGCAACTGAGGTGAAACCTCCCTTCCTGCCTTTTCACAGACATTCTAATCTCTGGTCCCATTGAAAGCACCGGGGCTTTGTCACTGGGCTTAATAGAGCAGATAAATCACCATCAGCTCGGAGAGGAGACTCCTTCCACCGAAGCCAGGGGAGTTACGAAGCTCAAGACATTCTTTTGGATAAAATATCTTTCTCTACACAGTCTTTTGTTGAATGTTTCAGCCAGATAGAGCTGTTTCAATGGGAATTTCAACCCTACAGTTCCTTGAATTCGAGGCTATGCTGGCACGTGCAACAGCCAAAAGTTGGGCTGCCCGCCTTGGCGTGTGGCAGGCCAGGGAGGACACCAGTAGACAGCTATCCTAGGATAGGGAGTGTCCTGGCATGGGATTCTTCCTTTTCTTTCATGAGAGGCTTTGACAGGGCTCAGTTTTGTTCCCACATCTTGAATTTTCATAGTATTTAGCACCCAGGGCAAGTGAGGACACTGGAGATCAGTGCTGGCCCCCCCCAAGTCTGTACTGGTCCAGTACAGTCCTGGCACAGCACCACTGGTGATGAAGTTCTCATCAGAGTAACAAGCAAGGCCTATAATGCTAAAAAACTTGGGACTCTCCAAGGAATTGTTCATATCCTTGTCCTTGGGGACAGGTTTATTGGAAATAGAAGAAGAACCAGAGGCTGAGATTAGAACAGTCTGGCTGGGGTTACCTGCCTGGCTCTCTGCGGGTAGGGGAGAGGAAACTGGATGCTCCCTCTAAGCTTCCCTTGGGATTTCTGCAATGCAGCCGGAGCCGTGTCCCTCTGACCCCTCTGCTGCCTGCTGCAGGATGTCCTCCAGGTGATTGCACTGCTTGGCTGCCCTGCCTGCTCATCACGAGCTGGAAGTGAAGGATCTGGGAGCATGAAGGTCAGATGTTCTTTTTTTTTATTGAACAAACAAAGCTCGAAGATTTTATCAGAAATGGAGATGTTTTCTGTCTTTGGGTCTTGGAGTGGTAGTGGTTTCATTTTCTTTCTAAAATGTTGGATAGTTCCAGAAAAATTTAATTTTCTCTCCAAGTAAAAAGGGCTTATTTGAAAACACCTTTAGTAACAACTCAATTTCTCTTTAATTTCCTTGTAAACTTCTCTGTTCTACCTCCTTTCCGGTGTTGTTGGTACAGATTCAGCTTCTCAGCTTTGTGACCCAGGTCAGAGAGAAAGGGATTAACTCATTAACCACCCATAAACACCAATAAAACTACCCTGAGAATCTCTAAGAACCTTACCAGCAGTAACACACCCTGGAGTGAGCATGCAGGTGAAGGGATTAAATGCCAAAAAAAGTCACCCTTTTATCGTATATGTTCACTATAATTTCTTAGCAATGTTACTGTGCATTCAGTGGATAAGGGAATCAGAGTGACTCACTTTGGGGACAGCACGTTATATCTGTCCCACAGCTCAGCAGAAACACAGGAATTCCAACTCCCAAACTCTTGACGTCATTACAAAACTTTCCTAAGTGAAATGTTAGTTGTAGGAGTCGCTCCTTTGCATCCTAATGCATAAATATCCACTACTGATAGCGGCATAATGGAATAAATTTGCCAGGTCTCATGAAAATACACTGACTGAAGCATTTGATTAGGACTAGTTTAAGACTTCAGAGGATGTCTTTAGCTGCTTGTAAAGATAAAAGCAATCGTAAAAACTAAGTGACTCTCAGATAGAAGCTGTATTCTTAAGCTTTTAAATGCACATTCCCTCTAATTATCAAGTACTCCTCAGCACAATGCACTTTACAAGTAACAGGACAAAGTTTCAGGGCATTGTGTTTTTGCAAGTTGAAAGCCATTAACATTTTAGAACTTCTTCACAAAGGGAAAATTGCACCGGTAGAAGGAGTGATTTTCTGTGAGCGTACTTAAACCTGTGCCAGCCAACCCGTGGGTGTTCGTTTTTCATTTAAGAACTGTTTATTTTCCCTTAACTTAAATCAATCAACAATGCATTCAGGTTGAGCAAAATGCAGTCCCTTGAATCCAAAATGCCAAAATCCTATAGCTGTTGTACTGCCTAAACATTGGTGTTTCTGAGGCTGAGGGAAACCAGGCTGATGCAGACAAAGCCTTTGTCAAAAATGCCAAACTCGCCTCTGACTACCCCAATCTCGGTGCCTTTTTTGGCTGATCTTGTAACACGTTGCTTGACACATCCCTGACAGGAAGGGTGCAGGGTCCCAGGCCGGGCTTTTCCCCGTGTCCCGCTCGGGATGTTGACCTAGGCTGGGGCACCTGTCAGCTTGGAAGATGTTCAATCAACACAAATTAAACCACGTGTTTAATTACACGGCACTCCGAGGGATGCTCTTGTGTTTTCAAGGAGGGTTATTTTAAGTGAGGTGTGAGACAACCTCCCAAGATGCTTCCATAGCAGGCAGTGCGTGCCACACTGTGCTCAGGAAATATCCTCCTCACTCGAAATCGCATTTAAGAGTGCAAATACCAAATTAGATAGGCCACTATAAACGCTCATTCCTTTTTCAAGGTTTGTCTCTCACTTTTTCCTCTGATGGGATAAAGGGAAAATCCCAGGCCTGCTAAGCTGAAGCAGGGAGAGCTAACCTTCATTTCCAAACAAAGGCACAGGAAATTTTCATTTAATTCTGGCATTCCCAGGTGTACACATTTCTGCTCTCCCTTGTTTGAGGATGTCCTTCAGCTAAGCATCCAATTCTGTGCCGAGGGTGGTTCATCAAGGCAGGATTCATAGTGCATCCCACTATTCCCACCGGAGATGCCCTTAACATTCAGGCTGCTTCCATGTACTGAGCAAGGCTTATGGATTGAGCTCAGGGTGATCTGTGCTCTTACACCCATGATGTGCTAAGCCAGCCTGGACAAATGTCATGTCTGGTAGAACAGAGACAAAATCCAGCACAGCCCTCCCGGGAGAGCCAAGGCATCGAGGAAAGGGCAGCACTACGGGGTTGTCACCTTGCAGTAAGCGAGGGCTGACTCTTGTACCCTCATGCACAGTCACAGGGGGAAATAAGCGAGTTAAAGCCTCTTGCTCTGAAGTGAAAACCTGCGTGTCTTCAACTGCCAGGACTTCAGAGGTGTTTGAAATCCAAATCAGGAGTTTAGTAGCTTAAGCCCCATCTTTAATTGAAATAAGTGAGAGTGCCTATATTCTTTATTAGTGTTGGTGTCATAAATATCTCCATTAAGCAGCAATTAAGCTGCTGGGATTTGGGCTGTATGCCATTATAAGAGGTAATTATAAAAGAATTGGATTAATTGGTTCCTGAATTATTTATGTAGACATAAATATTGCACATGAGATCAGTGTTAAACAGGATACTGGCATGAAGAGAGGAAGAGGATGATACATTGATGTATGCTATTTCTTTAGTTCTTCCTCCCAAAAATATTAGAAAAGCAGAAGTTTGTTAAAAACTGTTAATGTGCATACATCACCTTATCAGCTTTTATAGAAATACACTCCCCAGACAAAGCCATTCTGTGTGCTTTTGTAATCTCTCCAAGTCCCCACAAATAATAAGTGTTGAGAGTTCTCTCTTGTCAATACAATGAAGTCAATCTTCTGTCTGTTGCAGTATAATTTAGAGCTGGGGGAAATGACTGATTTCACAGATATTAACTTTATCGAATATACAAACAACAGATGTATTATAGGGGAAAGAAAAAATTTTGTGTGAGCTGCACAAAGAACTCCAGCAATCAGCAAATTCAATCTGCTTTTGACACTGCAGTGTTCTCACAGTCTAACAGTGCTTGTCAGCTGTAAAAATAATATAATACAAAACAAAGAGGTGGGAAAGTGAAAACAAGGCAGGCTATTTAGTATGCAAACAACCAAGAAACTTAGAGAGGATACATTTATAAAAACAGAGATTATGGTTTGAATTAAAACTGTCATCTCTAAATTGATCTATTTTCGTGTTTCGAGGCACTACCTGGTGTGGTCAGGAAGAAATATCCTGAAAAGTAAAACAGTGTTGAAGTGGGAAAAAGCCACACTGCTCCTCAGGGGGCAATGGGGAAAACGTGCCTGGGCCTTTGTAGTCCTTCCTACAACCACCCAAGGGTGGCCAGACTGGCTGATGGGAGGAACTACCTGGTATAAATGTATTAACTGAATGTTTTATAGATCTCTTTTTCATTCTTTTTTTAAGATAGGTGGAGAAACCATTTAGTGCCACAGCAGAGGGCTCAGACAGGGGAGGTGGTGCATGCAGTGGCTGCACCCTGGGGAACCCATAGCCAGGGGAGATGGAAAACCAAGTGTCAGAGACAGGATTTTTCCCTTGTCAAAACGGTCTGTAGTGGCACTCATGTGATGTGTGCAGGGAGCCAGGCTGCCTGCAGACTGGCTTTGTGGAAATTAGGATTTTCTCTCATTTTTCTGAGCCTGCAATGCATTGTAGCTGGTTGGTCTCTCTGCTTTTGGGAGCTGTAACCAGTATTTGATGTTTCGTGCATTTCTTAGAAGTAGGACACAAACTGTGGTGGATGGGGAGAGGTTTTTTGTATCCTCAGGAGGAAAAAACATGGGGAGAATATTTTGGGCCATGGTTTGCAGCATCAAAAACCAGAGTCTCAGCCCTTTCATGGCAGCTGAAATACTTGAAAATTACATGTGAAAGGAGGGTGAGGCCTGGGATATCACAGTCTGAAGTTTCTTGGGTAGCAGTAGCCATAGACAGAAGTGGAAATGCCGACAGACAGCTGCTGACAGGCCCAGTTTTCCAGCTTGCTTTAAAAGGCTCTCAGTGTGCAAGAAATCACCCACTCCTAATTACAAATTAGCACAGACTGAGTGGTTTGGTACAGCTTCAGAAGCTGAGATTGAAGTGACTGGTCTCAGCACTTGGTGATTCCACAGAGGTGACAAAGATTCTTCTCCGGGTTCTTGCTCCTGATGGCCACAATTTTCCTTTGACCTGGGTGCCAGCTTCTTCAGTTTTACCTGCTCAGCCCCAAGGACCAGCAGAAGACCAAGCAAAGGCAGCCCCAAGGGTTTGGCATGGGTGTTGAGGACCGTGTCACAGCAAAGCAATGGCTGTTGCTGGGGCTGGTCAGTCTGGCTCTTATGTGAAGAGCTGGGCTAAAACAGTCTGGAAGTTACCTTCTAGAAAAGACAGCATTGTTAGTATTGGAATCTCAGGTTTCTGGCAATTTGACAATTTTTAAAGGAGGAAGTCAAAACAAACCATTTTGACTTGCTTGTGTACATTTATTTCATTTTGCCTTATTAAAATGGTTAAACTGTTTACTGTTTTGCATTAGACAATATTTTAGGATGTTTTGACATTATCAAAATGAAATGGCTCACCATCATGGAAACAGAACAGTTTTGTGACTTTGTCTCACAGAAAATCTTGCTTGTCTCCTAAACAGTGAATAAGAATAAATTTTGAGATGTCAGTATTTCCCCTGAAATTCAGAAATTCAGCTTTCTGGAAAGCTTTCATTTTACATCACCCACCCTTGGTGAGATTTAAACCTTTAAGTTGCCTTTGCTGGTGTAAAACGGATGGAATAAAAGAAAGATTTAGGGCCTGGGAATTCCTGGGTGTGGCTGCTGGTGTGGAGTTTGCTGCTGGGACACGTGGAGTGGCGTTTGGGTGAGTCCTTTTGTCCCCATCTCGCCTGCCTGTAAATGGGAGCAGCACTGGTTCTTCAGAGCATCCTCAGGAGGCACCGGGAGTGGGCTAATACTCCCCAAAAAGCAATTCTGAGGTAAGACACAGCTCAAGTGTACAACTTGACCTTTACCTAGTGTTGAATCCTGTTGGCTTCACTGGGTTCATCCCTGGTGATGCTGAACACCCCGGCCCCCGCTGCTTGGGATCCTCCTGCTGTGAGCTTGGAGCACTAATGGCACCTCACTGGGCGGTCTGGGATCGCCCTCTTCCCTCCCGGCTGGCTACAGCAGGAAAGCTTAAGCACAGATAAAACCAAATGGTGTCTGCGGAGAAATGTAAATGTTTGTACAAGGCATCTGCAAGAGCCAGCTGATGGCTTCCCAACCGCACCAGCTCCTGCCAACACAGGGAGCAGGCTGCCTCTGGGCATATCCTGCTTCCTCCCTCTGCTCTCCCAGGCTGGCAGCAGGGCACCGTGGTGAGGTTTGTTCCCTCGGATGGGAGAGGGCTGGAAGGGAAACGTTTGTGACCAGCTTCATTCACACACCAGAGTTTCACACAAGCCCCTACAGCAGTCACCTCTCTTTCCACCGATGATTGGGAAACTGAACCACAGATCCACTCATCCAAAATCACAAATACTCCACTGCTGTGGAACAACTCATGTAATGTGTCCAGGTTGTGGTGCTGGAGAGGGTCTCTCAAATCAGCCATGGGAGCCTCAGGGGATGGCTGAGGACCAAATAGGAGCTTCCAGTTTGCATCTCAGCTCTTCTCACCTCGAAAGCCAACAATTCTGCACAGTCAAGAGACTTCAGTTGAGGACCTGGCACGTATTTGTAGGACCTTTAGCCTGTGGAACTGGACAAACACCATTGTACGTGAGTAGCTTGAACCAGTATCTTTCACACCCTCTTTACTGAAATGGTTTAAGCACTGATACAGCCAAGTTTCTCAGTCTGAAGGTTGTGATTGTTCAAGCAATACAAAAATGGTTTGTTTTGTTTTGGTCGGGTTTTTTTAAGTGGAAAAGCAGAGGGGGTGTAGGGGTAGATGGCAGCAGTCACTCAGCAGCTCAGAGGGGGAAGTGATATCGGTAATTACTGATTGCAAATGTTTACAGTGTTGAGGATATTGCTGGCTGTCTTTAATTGCTGGAAGAGCTAAGTTCTTTCAGAGCAGGAATTGAACAGAAATGCCAGTAACACTCATTTCTGCCAGCTCTTATGCTGGCACTTTGTGGATGAGACAAAGTCCATTGGGAATAAGGAAGGGGCATCACACAATTCACTTCCCTGTCACCTCAGCTGGCAGCTGGGTCTCCAGAAGTTCGCCCAGTGATTCTCCAGAGGAGGTGCGGATGCCCACCACCAAATTCCCCGCCCCGTGTCTGAGTCCACCCACCACAGGCTCAGGGGCTGCTCCCAGTTCAGCACCAGAGCTTGGATGCACAGCCCGGCATCAGCAGAGCAGCTCAGCCACCGGGCGAAGTGTCTTATAAATACAGTGCAGGTGCTACTGGCTTGTCCAGGTGTCCATCTCAGCAGCCTAATCCCACTTACTGATGCCGATGGTGACCATCCTTGTGTGTGAGAGTACATTGGGTGCTGCCAGGATGTCCCCCGGACTGCACGGGTGTGAAAGGCAAGAAGCTGCATCAAAGAGTTTGTTAACTTAATCTGTAGTATTGCAAATAATATCATTATAGAGAGCAGTGGGTCGGTGGCTGCCGGTCCCCCCGGCCCTCGGCAAAGCTGCCAGCTGCGCAGCAGCCACGCCGCCGGGTGGGCTATTAGGGGGCCTTTGTCCCTGTTTTNGGGTGCGCCCCGGCCGGACAGACGGATGGACGGAGAGATGGACAGAGGGATGGACGGACGGGTGGGTGCGTTCCCCTTGGCACCTCTGAGGCTGTCTGAAGCCGAGCAAGCGGCTCACGCTCGTTTCTCACTCGCGAACCCATCACCGCCGCCGAGAGCCGCGTCCGCCTCCTGCTGCACCGCCGGGAAGAGCACGACAAAAAACCTGGGAAACCTTTTTATTGGATGGTTGAGGAGCTCCTTGGAAAGAAGTATTCACAGGGGAGGCTTGGGGTTTTATTTCCAGATTATCTGAACTTCTTCTTGGCTTGAGAGCCCCAAAGGGAGAGCATGGAATCAGTTGCTCATATAAACTGGATCTAATTCAGGGAGAGGCGTGCAAGTTCCACAACATCAGCCAAGCCCTTGTCAGACAGTGGCTTTACCTCTAAAACGTTATCCTGACCGAAGCAGCAATGCTTCCTGCTAAGTCACGTTAGCATAAAACTCCTGGCACTTTGCTGTGGTGGGAGCAAGGAGTTGAGTGGTACATGTTTCCTCTTTAGGACTCACTTTTGGCCCTGGATTTCCATGTCTCCTTCCCTGCCCTGGGGGGATCCTAGGGGAGCCAGCAGGAATGGTAATGGGTTGAGTAAAACTCACGTTTTTTGGTGATGGGCACAACTAGGAAGTGCTGATGGCCAAAAGGACAGCGTTGCCTTAGTGAGCAAACATGAATCACCTGGTGCCCCTTGGGAGTTGCTCCTGGGAAGAAAAGGCAGAAAGGGGAAACTTTTCCCTTTGTATCTGCTAAGGTGGGGGATATCTTTTGGTTTCTTTGCCCCAAATTCGGCCCTTTCTGGTGTCAGCCATTCTGTGCAGCTGCTCTGCTGGGTGATCTCCAGGGCCAGAGCCAGAACGAGGTCATGGGGTGACAGGCTAGAGACAGGGTGGTGTCATCCCTGAAAGCCCTCCCCGGGAAAGAGGCTCCTCATCCCAGCCACCGGGGCCAAGGTGGTGTCTCCCTCCCAAGCCTGTGGTCCCAGTGTTGTGGGGGGCACCTCGTCCTCCAGCTGCAGCTGGACAGGACCTGGGAAAGCTCAATCTGGGCATGCTGGCATCTCCAGCCCTGCGGTTGTCACTTGTCCAAGCGCATCAGGGGCAAAGGAGAACAAAACCATATAACACACAGCAGTTCAGAGCGAGAGCCAAGTGTAAATCTCAGGAGCTCAAACTCTCAGTCCCAGCCTGTGACCTTTAGGAAACCTTTCCAAGTGCTGCTTCACAGTGAAAGACTTTCTTGCAGTATTTTTAGCTTGACTGGAAGAAGCAGATTTTACCCAGAAATTTTCTGGAAGAGGGGAAAAAAGGTGCCTGGCCCGTTTGTGAGATACTTCTAAGCCCATCTCTTACACTCCACAGGGGGCAGGGTTAAACAGGGAAAATGGGCTGCTGTGCATTAAAATTGCAGCTGAAATCTCCTATCACTCATTGTACCCACGTTTTTTGCACTGCAATGGAGGGCTGGGGACAAAGTGCACAGAAGATTGTAGAACAGTCATCTGAAACGTTCAGTGGTGCAGCTGTGGCAAAAATTAATTGTAAACCCCTACTTTGCCCCCTTTCTAGTGGTTGTGAATGACCATTGCCAGCACCAAACTCAGTGTCCCAGTGCCTGCCCTGCCATCCAGCGGGAGCAGGAGACTGCATGCCCAGCCCTGCTCTGTGGAGAAGGCATGAACACTGTTTAGCACTTCAAAAAGAGAAAAATTAAAAAAAAAAAAAAAGCTAGTTCATATAAAAGTGGAAACCCAGCTCTGTTTTCCAAAGGGCCTGGAGAAAAAGCATGCCTGGCTGCCTCTAAATTAGATCACAAATTTTCTGGCTGTTGGCAGCATCTCGGTGTTCACCCTGAAGGCAAAGATCTGAACAAATTACGTTTTGCTATCACAGGCCCGTGTACTTGTGCTGCATTCCCACTGAAGGGCGAGGAAGGCACCTGTGTGAAATGTGGGGGCTTTGGGAACCTGGAGGGATTGCTGTTCTTGGGCAGGCCCAGTGGCAAGGGGTGAGGGAGCCACTGCTCCGCGTGGGTGGTCCGCAGGCTGTGGCACTTCACACGTGTCACCAGTTTGGTGAAATATAATAAATACCCTCGGGAGAGAAAAGGCATGTGGTGGGTGGGGCTGTGCTGCAATCTGGAATCGCTCATGCAGCTTTTTGCCAGATCTTTTATTCAATGAAATTCTTCGTAAACATGGTGAGTGCTGATGTTGACATTTGTGCTATCTACTGCATCTACACGTGTGCCCCTGCATCTCTTCCTGTGTCAAAAGCATTTCCACTTGCCTGAGACTGCTCTGGCAATGCTGAGTGATTTTCCTCACAGGGTCTCACTCTCCTTGCCATGTTCATGCAGCTCTCACCGATGCTTCTGCATCAAAAGCAGGACCAGACCCTCGGCAAGCACAAGGTGACACTGGTGACAAAAGAGAAACAAATGCTGATGTGTTTGTAGTCCTGGCTCTGAACCCTTCCTTTGTTCCTCTAATTGATTGTTTGCTGCCCATGTTTTCTGCAGCAGGGATGTTTCCTGAGCAGGAGGCAGTGACACTCGTGCCCTTGGCCGGTCTCAGCTCAATAAACCGCTTGAGACCTGCAACAAGTGTCACAGTGGGACTGACTCCCACAGACCCGTGTGGGGACATTGCCTCCAGCTCCTGGTGCTGCTGACCTCTGTAGAATTCAGGTGTGTTTGATTTTATTGGCTTTTGATGCTGCTGGCAGGAGAATGCTAAAAATTGAGGAGATGGATGAACCCAAACTGGGCAAAAATACATTTGTCGTTCTGAATTGAAGCCCTCGCTGGACAACAGCAAAAGTAGTTAGATGTACCACACGCTCCTGGAAAATAATTCCAACACCCCCTCCTGCAAGGCAGAATCTTTAAAATCCCTTTTCTGTAGAGCTCTCCCCCATTCTATTTCTTACCTCATGTGGCACATGAAACCTTGTCCTTACCAGCAAAAATTTGTTGGAGAGCTGATGTGAGAGGAAAGGCAAGGGATGAGGCAGTGCAGGGTTTTCAGAGAGCCTGTAGAGAACTGTGAATGCTCTGCTCCCTCTCACATGTGAGTTTGGCCACACAAATACAATAAAAACCTTAGTCTAGACTTAAGGTTCTTGCTTGTTTAGTTGACCTGATTAAAGAGCAATTTTCTCCCCTATTGAGCACATACCCAAAAACTTCCCTCCTTCTGCCCTTTTTCATCCCTTCTGCAGGTAGCCTGAATGGCTTCTCTGCAGGTTTGTGTCCCCAGGGTCCTCACCATCTCCCTGGAGCAGCTCTGCTTCCACAGATCCCTGCAGGACAGGTCCTGCTGTGCTTGTGCCTCCAGGTCCTGTCCTGGATCTGCTGGGAGCCATCTCTGTTCCAGAGTAATTTTCAGATAAAGGGACGAGTTGTGGCTGGTGGACAAACGGTTCAACTTTAAATTAGGGAGGGTGTGCAATAACTTTGCCCCTCTACCTTGCCCCTGGGCAGGTGTGTGCAGAGGAAAGGGATGTCTTGGTTTTTTGGAGGAAGAGGAATCATTTTTGCAGTGCTTTGAGAGAGGCGAAGGTAATACCTACTCAAACATCCCTGGGTAATCCCAAACAGTGCTGCTCCCTGCATTTTTCCGTTTGTTTTACATGGATGGGCCGGGGATTTTCACAACCAAACTTCAAAGGTTAAATGCAGTGAAGTCAGCAGGAAAATATGTGAACTTAACCTTTGGCTGTAGCTAGGTAAAACCACCTAATTTCACCAAGTTTGCACTGGAATGACGAAAAGTCTGTATTTTATGATTGTCAGAAGGACATAAATTGAGTGTGGGCAGGAAGAGAAAAATAGCTCAGGAGGATGCTCGTCATGAGTGCCTTCCCTGGTGTGAATTTTTTCATGGAGATGCACATACAGATAACTTGACCTTCTCCAGGACTCTCCTGTGGGGCAGGACCCTTGAAAAGGTGGGCAAAACCTTCTTGCACTGACAGTGAAATGCATTTTGCACTACTGCTGCTGTGCCCCCACGGGACAGGAGCTCACTCACCCTCCAGAGTGTGTGGGTGCAGCAGAAGAGGGACCTGACACCAGCCAAAGTAACTCAGGTCACTTCAGAGCAAACAGGCAGTAATATGGTTGTTGTTGGCTGTATCACAACAATAATAAACTGAAGTGGCTTTGCTGCAGCCATGTCACCTGGTCTAGCAGCTAAAAATACCCCACTATTAAAAACAAGTCTGGTTGCTATAGTCACAATATTTTAGGCAAATCTCAGCTTTCATTAAAAAGAAAAGAAAAGGGAAGGAAAGGTTAGGCTCTCATCTTCCTGAGCCAGAGAAAAGTTTAAAACATAAAGCAAACATGACCCCGCATTTCAAAGATCAGAAGTTAGGTCATCCCCAGAAAAGCACACATGGTCTGAAAATTGTTATTAAACGCTGTTATTATTTATTGAGTGGGTTTGTTTTCATTATTTTAAAGGCTGCACCATGATGGTGGGCAACTGCTGCCAAGATTTTAATCACTGAAAATTGGCAGAGCTTTGTAAACTGTTACACAATCAATGAAGGTGCTTCACAGCAGTTGGGAAGATCAAGATAGATATTGGATTAAACTTGCTAATTAGTGCTAAATACAAAATGCATGTGCACTAACTGCCCTGCTAGGTATCCATATCGGGATCAGGAGAAACTGACCTGGTGCTCCTGCTTTTTTTCTGTTGTGCTTGCTGCCTGTGTGCTACTGACGTATCCAAAATATCTGCTGAGATTACATTAATTATATGGTTTCTTGTGCGGTATATTTGGTATGAAATTAGTTATATTTTCTTATCCTTGCTGTCTGAACTCATAGGAAAGAAAGGTCCTTTTGAGCCTCTACCAAGTTTAATTTTGGGAAAAGGCTCTCACAGGGACATGAACAAGAACAGGATGATGTTGGTATTTCTGGGCCCACTTTAGTGTCAGAGTTTATAATGTTTAATGCCTGCCTGGAGATCACTCAGTCATGTGAATGCAGTTGTTGTGTTCGTGGGTGAGACGTGATGTGAGCCCTGGTGCTGCAGAGTCTGCTGCCCCACAGCAGGGACAGACAGAGCCTGTTGCTCTGGCAGGTGGGAGGTTTGGGAAGGATTCCTTGCAGGAGCAGAGCCCTGCAGCAGGCAGGTGGCTGGAGCAGGACCAGACCTGGCTGCCGTTCATTCCTGGCTTGGCCACTTCGCTGAGCTTGGGGTCGTTGGGATGCGGCTGCATTTGGGGAAGTTGGGGATGAAATTCTCACGTCAAATCGTCGACAAGTAACAGAGGGGAGGGTGGTTGGGAGTGTTGTGGTCCACAGAAGGAGATGGATGTCTACAGAGAGGGGGTGTTTTGCCAAATAGCCACTATGTAATAGCCTAAATCGAGTGTCTGAGGCTATGTAGGGCAGACCAACACTGAAGTGTCAAAAATGCCCTTGAAGCATTGTACTGTTTTGTCTACACTGTAATTTCCCCGTGTAGGGGAGGAATGCAGATGTGCTGGAGAGCAGGGAAGCTAAACCCATTCATATTTAAGAGTCTCCTTCTCACTCTACATTTGGGCACCCAATGTCTTTTTCAGCGTCTCTGCGCCCGGAATGCCTCTTCCATAATTCAGCCGTGCTTTGGGACTGAGGCGTTCTGTGATCCTGCACAACCTCTGCACATCACGGCCGGGGAAGGCACTGGGAGCAGGAGATGCTTCTCCCACCGTGCTTAGAAAAACAAAACCTGCACCCCAACCACGAGACAAATTGTTCAGAACAATCATTCCCCTGGTTTTAATGACTGACTCAGCCTCTGGCACTGCTGTAACCTCTAGCAAAGGCTGCTCTTTGCTCCTCCCATGGCTGTGACCATTCCACTCTCTTATAGGGAAGGGAAACTCTTCAGGATGGTTGACTTATCCAAGGACAATAACGACAGCCATAATATTTTCCATGTCTTCTGTTAGGAGAGCTTGTTGGCAGGGGGGAAGGGAGAGGATATGATTTTTTTAAGCAATAAAAAAAAATTTCCCCTTCAGTGGGGAAATACGACTGAAAAAGTGGATGAGGTTTACCACAAGCAAGTTAGAGTTTATTATTAATGTTGATTGGTTTTGTTCTTTCAGCTTTTTAGAGCATGTGCCTCAGTGATAAGGGACGTGCATGAATGGTTATTTGATTAGAACCAGCCACCAAGGCCAGAGGGTGGTTTCTTTTGCTTGGTAGTTTTTAATAACCAAGTAATTTCTTTGGTATCCTCTCACACACAGCCAATATTGGTTGCATCATTTAAGGCAGTCTTCTACCTCCTGGGGTTGTTTCCAATGATGTGATGATTTTTTTCCTGGCTTATTTACTCCTTTTGCTTCATGATGAGAAGTGGATTCTTGCCCTCTGATTGGAAAGCAGCTCTGAAATAGCTGGCTCTGTAGTAACTAAATGATGGCCAGTCCAGTTAGGTGATAGTATGTAAATGTTTAACTCTGGTTTCTACTTGAAATGTATCAGCTAGTTTTGCAGGAGAATTGACTGCTGAGTGACTCAAAATTATTCGACTCTTCAGGTAATCCCAGTCTGCAAACACTGAGTCTCTGGTTATGCTGCCCCCCAAAAAGTGCCTTTGAGGCAAAATCCTGAAAAGACCTGACTCCCAGCAATTCTATCCAATATTACCATCACCTTCCAGTTTGTCTGTAGAAAAACAGCATCAGTCCTGGGTCGGGAGTGGCTGTGCAGGAACCGCACGGTGGCTCAGCGAGGCTGGGGGTGCTGAGAATCTGCTGGAGGCAAATGCAGACCCCGCCCAGGATGCCAGTGGAGATGAGGTGTGTTTTGTGCAGAGGAAGGATCTGAGAGGGGGGTGTGACTCAGACATGTTCTCTTTGATGTGCCTGCATCCAGTGACTGCCGGAGTGCCTTGCCAAGGTGTGTGGGTTTGGAAGTTGATCCTGTCAGTAGGATGCCCCAGCCTTCTGCAGGCAAGTGAAGACAGATTGTCCATGGGATTCCTGCATGTGATTCTTATTTAAAGGACAAATTTCCACCATCTTTATGTGGGAGCAACAGGCTCCACAGAGATCTCTCCTGGACTTGAGCTAACGCCTCTGGACTTAGAAAATTTAATGTACAAAGCTTCAGGTTGTTGTCATTATGTTCCTTCATGTCAGGTACTTTAGGAACAATTTGGCCAAGGCAGCAGGGATACTTCTGTGTAAATATGTCATGATATCAAGCCTTTTAATGTTCATAAAAAGGCAGGATGTCAATTTAAGGTCTCGTCTATCCAGTGCATCTGAGGTCTGCTGATTTATGGAGTACTGTAAATTGCAATCATATAAGCCTGTAACACTCTGGCAGCTGTTTAAATAGCAAAACTTTCTTCCAAAAACATGATGTATGGAAGGCATAAAAGTTTTAAAGCAGGAGCCTGCCTTAATAGGAAAAGAGTATTAGCATTCATTTACTGACAAGAAAAAGAGTATTAGCATTCATTTACTGACAAGAAAGAGCTGATTTTCCTTACAAGAAATGCTCCTTCCACAGCCACCCCGTGCTCAGTATTAATCAAGTCATTGCTTTCCTGCTGCCAAGATCCTGGGTACGATTCGCTGGCGGGGGAGCTGGAAAAGGTTAATATTCTCCGAGTACTGGGTGACAGAGCTGAGCAGTCGGGGCACGGATCGAATCCCCGGTCCCCGGTAAAATCAAAGGCCAGACGCTCATTTTCTGGTGGAACCAAACGAGCGCTCGTGACCGGGAGGGAAACGGAAGAACGACAAAATAAATGGAGCTGAAGTGTCGGTCTGCAGCGGCAAGGGCCGAATGTCACTCCCAGCACACTGCCATCCCCCACGGACCTTCTCCTGAGCACCCCCCCCTCTTCCACCGGGCATCTCATGTGGCTCCCGTGGGATGGGGTTGCCAGCAGGCAGGAGCGCAAGCGCCTGCCAGTTTTAGGTGCGTGAGATTGGCACTTCCGAGATGATAAAAGACACGGGAGTCTCACGAGGAGGGAATAGGGGATTGGAGCAGTCTGGCTCGCTCTCTCCTGCTGGCACAGAAACCTTTGTTTGTGAGAAAGCTCCAGTCCTCAGCATTTAAAACAGCTCTTACCTTGCAGGCCACCAGGAGAAGGCAGGGGCTGTTTAGAGATATCCACGCTCCAGGAGCAGAGCGCAGGACAGGAAGATGCACTGATGTGATTTTACCATCAGAGACTAATTGCACCTCAGAATAAGAAAGATATTGATTTGCTATCTAACAAATATATATATAATAAAAATATTTACACAGAGATAGCTACAAGCTAGTTCTTGCTTTTTAACATGTCACGGTAATTGACCCCCAATCAAGAGACTGTTAGAAATAAAATTATTGTGTCAAGCTGGGTTCTCTACTAGTTCTCTAGAACAGCTTATAATTTTGAGTACCTTAGGAGGATAAACGTCCTGTGTAAAAGGGTATTACCTTTGTTATTTTATGGATGTGCTACCTGTGCTCTTCCTCAGAAATGACTGGCCCAAAACTGCACAAGACTTCTGTGACAAAGAGAGCATTGGAAACAGAAAATGGAGAGGAGAATGGGGATCACTCTGTTCTAAATGAGGGTACCTAAGCCTTGGTTGTGGTACCACGGGGAGAGTGCTGGGGTTTGCCTTTTGTAAACTCCCTGGTGGGAAAGGAGCACCTCTTCTCCTTAGGAAGGTTGTGGGGCTTCTTGTTTTCAGTACTGACAAGAGGCTGGAAGGGAGAGATGAAAATCCTGCTTTTAGATGTAGGTCTAGCACTGGACACTTCACTGAGCTGTGTCATCTGGCAAGAAATGAGGCTGTTGGAACCTCTAAAATAGTTGCTCACTGACAATGCTAAGAACACCTTATCAAACAAAACCCTGCCCCTTCTGCACATGTAAGACTAATGTTTAATTTCCTTTAAGCAGAAGTCCCTATTATACAGCATTATCCTTCAGGTGTGACAAGATAACTGCTATGCTGATATTATGACTTGGAAAGGCCTCTAAGAGTCCTCTGGGAATGGTGGTGTGGAGGAGAAGGAGATGTGTAAAGCAGGAAGTGTCCACACTTACACAGGCTCAGCATCTTCCATAGAAAGGTATCGTTGAATTCATTGAGCCTCCCTTGTCCTGCTTTCTTGCGTGCAGAAGGGGAGGGCTGTTCTAGCTGACAAGCGAGCTTTATTTAGCTCTGGTTTAATCTGGGTTTTTGTAAGAAGCCAAACTGGAGGGAAGACCTCTGTTTAATCATTCCTGGGGCCAGTAAAGATGCCTGTTAACCTGTGGGCTCTTGGGTGCAGGTACTGCTGTCCCACGTGCACCTCCCTTAATTCTGATTTCAGTGTCAAGTTAAGGGTTCTGAAAAGAAGATGCAAAAATGCTTGGCTCAACATATGGTGCTCTCTTCAGAGGCTGATCATATCCCCATCTTCAGGCCAGATTCTCAGCGAATATTAATTCCTACACCACACCTAAATTTAGGGGTATATGAATTTGACTCATATGCTTGGATTCCTGTTCCAAAACAGGAATTTTGTGCTTGTGCTAATAGTCAGTTTTATGGGATGAAAAGAGTTGAAGACTGAATTTTAAATGGATTTTTACTCTAGCAGTATGGTGCAGAATCTAGCAAGCATTGCCACGGGAGGTGTAGCCAGTTTTTATCTCACTGGTGTCGGGGCAGGCACACTCCTGTGCTTTAGAGAGGGTCTGGTGAAGCTTCAAGCCCGTCTCCCCTGGAAGCATCACTCTCAGGGCCAGATCTCGTAGTGGCCCAGATACAGCTGATGCTCTGCCATTTCAAAGAGCTTTCTTATCCTTGTCCCAGAGAAGTTACTGGTGGGTTTATCATACTCCAGAATTCTGGTTTTACCAACTTCTTAAGACTTGTGTGCTACAAAAGGTGAGAAATTGCCAAAAGCATGTCAGGCATTGTGTTTGATGCTTTTTTGTAACTTCTCTGAGGTATTTTTTTATTTTCTTCTCTTCTCAGCTGTGTGCCTTGCTGTGTCCTGTTTGCACAGACATGAACCCTTCCAAGAGGATTGGGACAGTGGCATCAAAGCTGATAGTATCCTCTCTATGATAATGTCTGACCACATCTCTGGACTGCTGAAGAAATATTTTCAGTGGCTGTTTCCTTTCAGGTTTATACTGGAGTCTGCACCTCATAACATCCCCTTGAATCCTGAGCACTGCCACAGAGCCAGTCCTGAAGGAACAGATGGATCACTTTAATAAAATAATGACATTTTCCTTAAACCTGTTAGGAAGAAGAATATTGTTTTGGGGCAATGATTTTCTTTTAAAGCTTTAGGACAACTTTCAGTGTTGCTTACAGTCCTGTGTTTCCTCCGACGGGATTTCTCTTTTGAACTCTTTCAAATACGTGTGAAGGCCTTCTCACAAATGTGAATAAGCTAAATGTAGATGCATTTCCAGTTCAGCACCTTCTGAAGCAAGGCATTTTCTGCCTTTTGAGCTGCTCTTTCAGTTGGCAGCGGAAAGCATCACAATAGAGTATTAACTTTATTGTCTTGAGAAATCACTTCTCTTGAACACTTGCAGTGTCCAGCATCTTAAAAGCTTTTTCTCACAGCTAAATTCCCAAGCTGTTGACTCAGATGAAAAAAAAAAAAAGAAAAACAGAAATGTCTTCATTTGAAACCAAATGCAGTAATGGTTTTCAAATACCTTTTAGTTTCTGACGTGGTGTTCATGTTCAAGAATGTATAGATTAGATCATAAATGAAAATAGGAATGCTCACGCTTGGTTAGGGTACACTGCTTTGCCTAGCAAATCATAAATATCCTGTTATTTTGCTGCCATTGGTCATATTGCTTGTTTCCTGACATCTGGAGTTTTGCTGTGGCAGCAGCTGAAACTCTGTGCTTCAAATCCTTGAGCTTCTGACAGTAAATCAAGAAGAACCTCTGGCAGCTGAAGCGGCAAAGGCTCGTGATGCACAGATGAGCCACGCCGGTGGCACAGATTCACAGAGACAGGAGTCTGGGAAAATAAAGTCCTTTACAGCAGGCAGTGTCAAGGTAGGACACACACAGAGCTGGTTTATTCAGCTGAATTCAGCTATATTGTTGTATTTTACTGTCTCAAATGGTATGCACTAAAGTTTTGAATTTCCTGTGGCTGGGAGCGAGAGGTGGGAATGCCACCATGGGGAAGGGGCCTCAGCTGGTGGAGCAGAATTCAAGTGTGTGCTGGTGCTGGAGCACTCACTCACATGAAAACCAGTATTTGACACAGGTGAGGTGGAACTGCAGCTAGGAAAACATGTCTGGATATTTTTCGCTCCTTGGAAGAGACAGAAAAAAAGCTTAAACTGGGACTTGGACATTGCAAGTTTGCACTCAGGCTCCTGAAAGTCTCTGAACCCAGAAGGGCTCTGTGTCTCAGAATAATAGTTTATATGCAAGATGTGGATTCTCAAAAAGCTGCTCTATTTTGCTCTGCTTCAAAGCTTATACTGGTTTGGACACATTCTAAAAAATGCCTTTTTCAGGCACACCAAATCTCCCTTGGCACAAACCACAACCAGGACTACATGCAGAGAGCAAAGTCTAATACTCCAGAGAAAAAGACTAAAAATTTCCTTGGAGGAGAAAAGTGCATCATCACCAGCTCAACATGTTCATGAGGAGAGGGAAGCTGGTGTTTCTATCAAAGATGAGGCTGTAAGTGATGCTCATCCCTTTTAACTCGTGTTTACACTACAGGGAAGCACATATCCCATGATAAATCTATTTACATTGACTTTGCTTTCAGGAGTTGTTCCACATTCTTTTAAAAGGGAGGATTAATATGGTGTTCTATTCCCTCAGTGATTTACACTAGACTTGAAATAAGATTTTGGGCAGTTCTTAGTGCTGAGCAAGACACTGAGAGGAAGGATTATGGGGTACAGTTTACAAACTATGCTCCCATTAAACCCTCCCAGCAGGGTTCTTGTCTTTGCCACAGCTCACCTTCACCTGGTAGTCAGATTCATCTAATTTTATTTTTTTAAAGGATTTCCAAATTTTAGCAGTTGATTATTCTACTTAAGGTAAGGAACAATCCAATGCATCTCGTGGTTGAATACCAGAGATATTTTTTCCTATTTCTTAAAAGCGTTTTGAACTCTGGGTGTGTCATTCAGTATGACCACAGCGTTTCCAGGCTTCCCCCCACCTGAAAATTTAATTACATACCCCATATTCCATCACCTTGATAGTTAATGAAAATGTTGATAACACAGTGAGATTTGGGACAGGCCCTGCAGTGTCCACGAGTCGATCCTTATGTGTTGTGATTGTTCCATGGGGCAACAGTCTTTGGATACAACCACCTTGTTACCCTTTGCTTACCTATCAGAGGGAAAACGTTTAACAGGAGATTTTCCCTAGTTTGTTTCTGAGACTGGTGAGTGAAGCAGCATGGAAAGTCTTGCTTTGAGATCGATGGTAGTTACTGTTTTTACCTCCAGAAGGTTTGTTACCTGCTGTAGAAATAAAGTACATTTCTTTGCCATGCTTTCCTCTTAACAAATCTACTGCTGAGTGCATCTCATCTGCTTGTTATCTCTCTGATTCTGACAAATGGTTTGATTTGTTTCTGCAGGAACTGGAGTTAATCCGATTGATTTATAAATCTCCCAGCTACTCCTTTTTTCTCTCTTTAAAGAACTGCACTATGTGGATCTTTTTCCAGTCTTTCAGTAGCTTATCCCTCCTCTGTAGGATCACAAAGATGAATGCTAATAGTTCTTTGATAGCTTCCACCAGCTCTTTTGGCAGCCTCGATGGTGTTTGTCAGGCTCTGTCTGTCTGAAAGTCTGCTCATTTCATTACCAACCATTTACTTGCAAAGTAGTGTTTTAAGTAAAGGTTCATTCAGAAAGGCCACTGAAATTGCAGAGCTCCCCTCCGTAGATCGTCTTGCTGGTGTTCATGGTTGACATTTTCTTTTTCTTTGGACTTCCTTCTCTTCCTAATGTTACTTGAGAGTGATTCCTTGTTCTTCACATCTTTTACTGCAGTGTGCCTTGATCTGTCTGATTTTGTCCATACACTCTTTTTTAGCAAATAAACATATCTTTCTTGCTCTTTATAAATTCTCTATAACATTAACTACATAATTTATCTAAGGGAAAAAAAGAAAACACCCTCTCTCTACACACTTCTCTTTTTGAGCCTTTCTTAAACTTTCCTGGGTTGTCCTCATCCCACACTTACTTATGTGAAGCTGCTATTTATTCTGCCACACCACAGATGTTTCCTGACCATTATCCATGGTCTGTCTTCTCCATTCTCCTCTTTTCCTCCAGCCATGAGTCAAGAACTGCCAGTCTGAGGCAACTGCTTTGTGCTGGTTGCCAAGCTGGGTACCTCTGTGCCCAACAAATTACAAAAGTCAGTGCTCAGACTTTTCTAAAAATGTCCCCTTGCTTTCAGTTTGGCAGAATCTGTTCCCTAAACTGAAATTGAATTTATGAGTATTTTGATGCCTCTAAAACCACACTCTCTAATGATTTTACTGCTTTCAAAAACAAATTCACCCGGATCTAATTGCATTATTAAAAATGAATGGAGCACTATAATATGTGGGGGAGAGTTTCTGTGGTCTCTGAGAAATCCTTTATTCAGAAAGAGCCAAAAAGGCCATCTAATGCTTTCAGGAAAGAAACTGAAGAGATTTTTTTAATTAAATGGAGTGGGAAAGAGTCATGAGAAAACTTAACTCTGGGGTGCATTCAAGAGAAAGACTCAGGCTACAGGGCTGGAAACCATGCTTGTTGCAAGGCAGAAAAAGTATATTTAAAGGTCAGGAAACAATTTGTAGTTCAAGAGCAAAAGCTCCTGAAAGCCCTTAAATCCTTGTGTTATTACCCTCTGTGAAGCAGGGCATTAACACTCCGTGTTGCCCTAATTAGTTTACCAGACCACACTTCCAGGTGAATTGTGTGCTTGCAATTGGCCTGGTGCTTGTTTGTGATTAACAAGCATTCAGATGAAAAATTGAATGTCATGTGAGCACTACTCCAAGCTCAGTAAATGTCAGGCAGTCGAGATCGTCTGGAAGCAGCAGCAAAACACCAGGAAAAAAAGCTCGAGCCGTGCATTAGAGGAGTCTTCCAGAATTTCTGGCCCAAAACAAGAGGGTGTGGAAGCAGAGAGAGTCTAGTGAGGAGCTGTAACTTAAAATATTAATACTGACAAAGAACAGAAGAACAACTCCACTTACTTTATCTCAAGCCATTAGCTTTGATTTAGTGCAGCCAGGGAAGCCTTTCGGTACTTTCTGTACTATCTTCACACTCCAGCTTAATGGCATTTGTTTAAATGAGGAGTGGTCCCTCAAGCAATATTTCTCTTTAAGAGGCAAGTCCCAGCACAGAGTAATAAGTAAACTGGGAACAATATATTTTAAAAGAAGAAATAGATTCTGCCGGCTCAATTTAAGGAAATTATTTATTGCACGTGGTTTCTCAGCTGTTTTCTGAGTAAGCAGCATAAAATGATCCTTATGAACAGCAAAGTGGAAGGAAGGAAAGAGCGTGCATCCTTATGGGGGGTTCAGTCTTCTGTGTGTCTGCCTGTTGTTCTGAGTGAAGTCTTTGCTTCCATGAAGTAATGGCAGCTACCCTGGGTGCCTCGGAAATTTTAGTCCCCAAATGACCTTGTTTTTAACACTACCATGCACCTACATCCTCCCTTTCATGTTCTGCTTTCTAATAAATGACAACAAGCCTCGTGACTTTGGGGGAAGGAAAGTGCTGGTCTAGCCTTGTCTTGTCTTGTCTTGTCCATCCATCCCCTGACCAAATGTTTTCCATCCCACTGAGCTGCAGGTGTGATGACACTTGGCAGAGTGGAAATGGAGTTGCTGTTTCGTGCTCACATCGCTGCTTTGGTCCCAAGTGACAGTGTCTGTTTGCTGTAACTTATCAAACCCCACATCACCAGCTCCTTGCAGTTCAGAGTTTCTTGTGAGTTTTGTGCTGTTTGCCTCCTCTGAGAAGCAAGTAGGCCAAGTGTGAAACATGGGCTTCAAACATGTGCATCGTGTAAAAGTAGCAGAGTTCAACAGCCTCAGAATAACTGCTTTTTTTTTCCTTCTTCTTCTTTATATAAACATATTAAATTGGTACTGAGTTTCCACGGCATCATTTTAGCTGTGGCTAAAAATACAATCAGTGCACTGCATTTTGGCAGATTTAACTCAGCAAAATTGTTTATATGCGAAATGTTTCCTGCTGAGTGTCACAAATAATAATTTAGTTTAGAATGTGGCACCCCATAGATCCAAAAAGCCCTGCTGTGGAAGGAGGATGTTGCTCCCTTCTCTCTTTCAAATGCTCTGCTAACTTCTTGCTTTCCTGTCACTGCCAGCCTGGTAATCCCTTTGCAGACCCAGACACAGATATTTTACAACTGCATTATTAAATTAGCTAAGTACTTCCTTTCTCTTACCTCTGTGGAATTATGACAGAGTGCTCTACCTCTTGTTCCTTTTTGTATTACTTTTATTAGTCACAAGAACATAATTGAACTGATTGACACAGTTCCTTAGAAATCTGTGTAATTTTTTTTAGATCCAGTTACATGTGGCTTTAAATTCTATTCTTTTTGTTAATGTAATCAGACATCATGTTTGCTTTGCTTATTGGAGGGTGGTTGCTCACCTCAGAGCTGATGGTTGCAAGTTGTTACGATTGCCATTTTTATTTCCTGTGACTTGCTCATATTTTTTATTTCTCTTTTATGGGAAGAATTTCCAGTGACTTTATCTTTCTTAGCTTAGTTCTTTGTCTAAGAACTTGTACAAATTGCAGAAGGATGGGCAAAACCTGGTCCAAATCTGCCATACTGGGAGCATCCTGGGGAGTGTGGTGAGAAGTTAATACCTGAACCTAGAAAACTACAATTCCCTCAATATGCAATGGGACTGTGGCTGGGAGGACAATGGCAGGGTCATTGGTCACTCACCTTTCACTGCTGCCAGGGATGCAGAAGGTAGGAAAGGGTAGATGGTTCTTTCAGTGGCTTGGTACATCACAAATCGATTTGCACACACGCCCTGCTCCTCAGGGCGTTGTTGATTCAGTTCTTGCTGATCAATCTGGTGCTTCCAAAGGGTGCCAGAGAGAGCAGCAGAGCTACAGGGGAATGGCTGCTGGAAAGGAGGATTTGTTCTCATCACTGCTGCCCATCTGCGGTCCTGACTGCCTGCAGGGGCTCTGCTCCCGGGGAGGAGCTGGGTGGAGAGAGGATGATAAATGACCTGCAAGTGACAGGAATTGGTCACACGTGGCGATGACAGAGCAGCCACATGTTCATTGTCTCCTTTAGGCCAAATAATATGTCTGACAGAGAGGCTGTGATAAGGACATTAACAAATGCTTGGCAAAGGAGCACAGGGTCCCTCTGGAAAGGGGGTCTAAAGGTGGATTTCACCCTCCTCCTTTCTCTTGCAGAAAATGCTATTCCTAAGGAGAACAGCACTGAGCCGTTTAAATGAGGAAACAGAAAGTTGTGCATGTAAGGGAGCAGTATTCTTTTGGGGGTTATTTGAAGCATTTGACATAATGGATCTAACAAGCAACAAACTGAGAATGAAAGGGAAAAGATTCAGGAATGTTCATATGGGTGGCCCTGGTGTCACAAAGGAACTGCAGTCACTGTGTTGGACAAGCTGAAAATACAGAACAGAAAACATCCCCTGTGCCTAAAGATCCCATGGTCCAAGACAAATGGGGATAAAAGGGATGTCAGGTGCACTGCTGCTGGCAGGATGGGCTGCTGCTGAGCCAGGGCAGTCTCCTGGTCGGATGGAGGTTCAGGGTGTGTTGTAGGATGGAGATTTCAAGAGGGATTTGAAGGAAAGCGATGACTTGAGTTTGCAAATGCATATGGGTGTGTATTCAAATTATTCTTTAGAAATTAAGAATTGTATTTTGGTCTGCTAATACTGAACTTTCTCCTGAAGTGGAGACTGAATTTGATTGTAAGGTTGTTATACAAAACTCATCATTGCTCAGATGATACCTTAACGTGGGGGAGTTCAGTGAGCAGCCAGAGCCTGGGCAGCACTGGCAGTGCTTGAGATGTGAATGAATCTGTGTTTATCTTTCATCTTCCCAACAACTCTAATGCAAAATGACTTCATATCCTTTATGCTAGGGTTAGTGTTGGTTGGGACTTCATAATTACCTGCCTCTTTTATTTATTTATTTTTTTTGGTCAAAATAATAAAAATTGATAATGAAAAAGTTGGGACTGAGTAGTGCCGTTTTCAGCCAAAAGCTTCTGGTCTGGATCTGAAAAGAGCTACTTGAAGGGCTGTGCTGGTGCTTTGGGATTTCAGTCTGAGTCCCTGTGCACCAAAGTTCATCACCCTCTTTTCCTACTGAACAACCATGTGAGTACATTCTGAGAGTCTGAGACCATGGTGCGAGAAGGAAGATTAAAGCTGGCTGAGAGAAGGGGAGGTGGGCACTGGAGGCTTGTTTCTGAATGCAAACGTTTTGGCTGTGACCCAAAAGTGTGGCAATGGAAAATGATTGTCAGCTTTTTAATCATGTTCTCTTTTATTGCGAAGGGAACACCAAGTGTACCATGTACAAAGTGTTCTGTGATAAAAGATGGCATTTTAAAGAGTCAGATTTAATTAATTATGAGGACCTCAGGCTGGATCAGAAATTGATATACCTTGCGAATAGGAACAAGTTAGTAGCAGTACAATTATTGCAGGAAGGAACTTGGTATCAGACACTGTTTGGACATCTCCCTGTCCTGTTGTTTAGAGGAATGTATTCCAAAAGCATTTTGGCTATGGAAAGGAGTGCAGTTCTGGGAAAAAGCGAGACAGATGAGAAAGGAAGAGGTTTCTGAGCATAGTGGATTTAAATAGTAAACCATAATGTGCCAGTAGCAGTCAGATTTTAACACTGAATATAATAGCAATATGGCTCTGCTCTGTCAGAATCGTTTTTATATTAGGAGTTTTCAGGTTTTTTTGAGAGGTATAGATCACAATTAAATTGTTCAATTCCCATGCTGAGTCCCCTTGAGCTTTGTTTCCCATCACACAACAATAGTGTGGATGAATTAGACGTCATCACTCTTTGTGCCTGTGGGCATCCACAGAACTGTGTGGAAAAAGCTGCTTAAACTTGTTTGCTGCTGCTGTCCCACGGAACGTGATAATTGAAATGTGGGTATGGGAGGTGTGGCACACGAAATCTGACACTCTCACAGCAAGGCTCCTCTCAAAACAGTTGTCAGAGCAGGGGATGGAAGGGACATTCAGCTGCAGTAAAATGCTGCAGATCTGTTTGTGTGCTTTCTGGAGAAGGAGACACAGGACTTGGTATTTACAGGCCAACTACCTTGGCCAAGTTCTTCTTCACTTTGGTCTGTTTCCAGTCTTGCACTTCTTCAAATTCCCGGTGCAAATTATTCCATGACATAAAGAAAATAATCCTCCAAAATGGCTTAATTTTCTTCCAGAGGAAAATAAAATCCCAACAGTCTGGAACTTTGGCCAAAGCTCGGCACAAACTTTAGAGTGACAAGATGTTTGAGAAAGCAAGGACTTCTTTATGGCCCACATCCTCTATGGCCCATATGGCACCAGTTCTGATAATTTGTTCTGGTGCCAGTTGGCTGAAATGAAACAGTGGCCATGGAGATCATGTAGCTTTGGTAACTAACCCAGCCAACAAAAAAATAGAAGGAAAGAAAAGAAGAAAAAAGTTACCTCACTAGAAAATAATTAATTGATAGAATCAATAACTTGGGAATAGGACACAGTTTTGAACCAGAATGTAACTGGATCTGAGGGGAGAAGTTAATGTCTTGTGGTTTGAACTTGAAGCATCCACAAAAGAATGAATGGAGGGAATGGATGATACCCTAAAATCTATTGGATGAGACATGTCTGGAAGCATCTATTGCCCTGCTGCCAAAATGGAAAAAAAATGGATTCTTGGACCCCAGGATAGGGACAGGAATTGATTTACAGGAAAGGACAACAGACAAACACACACAGACCTGCTGTGTTGTCTTTGTCAAAGAGATTTGATCAATAGAGTGATGGTTCAATAGCTAAAACTTTGTGCAGTTTGTGGTTAGGCAGCTTGACTTCTCAGCAGAAGTGGAGTGGGAAAACCCAGCAGAATCTGTGCCTCACTAGAGGAAGAAATCAGTGCAGATGCAGAAGACAAAAACAGGCACCTTAAGACATAGGACTGCTCATGTGTTTGTTCCTCACTGAAAGAGTGACCACAACCTAAAAACCATCAAGATATGTCTATTTTTGGAGGGTAGTTTGTGTTTATCTGGGTTAAGCTACTTCACTGGGGGGAAAAAAAAGGTTTAAATGAGAGTTTTGGCAAAAGAAGCTGTTTAAAAATGCATCGTGTGAGAGAGAGAGTTGGAAGAGAGCTGCCCTGCACAATGTGGGTGTAAGGACCATCCTGCTTCATGCCTCTTCTCACACTGGGCAGGGGGGAGATTTGGGGTGGCCTCCACAGGGCACACAGCGGAGTCCATGGTGGTGGGGAGCAAGGGAGAAGTTGAGTTTAATCTTCAGCTGTGCCCACTGATTCCTGCCACTTTCCCCTGGCCAGGCAGACTGGTAGGAAGGAAATCTGTGTCCAGTCAGGGTTAGCTTCAGTCAAATCTCTGGTTTGAATACAGGACAGTGATGTTAAGTCGGTGTATCTCATGAAATAACTGAGTCCCATTGCTGCCACCCCTACTCAGATATTGTGTAATGGTCCCGTGTGCTGAGAAAACACTCACTGGAATTCACAATGCTGAACGTTATTTAATGTGATGAGTGTGGCAGGCAAAAGCTACTCCTCCAAAGTAATAAATCATATGACATTTAGCTACCTTTCTCTTGGCAAGAAGCCATCAAGTTTCAGCCTTTCATGGTGCATGAGCTGCTTTTGAAGTGCTTTTGTGTTAGGAAGAGTGGGCCTGCAAACGAGGTGCAGTGAAATTCTGCATTTAATGTATCTTGTGATAGGGAGATTAAATTTATCCAGGCTGCAAAGCAACTGATCTGGGGTTTTATCTGTACTTAATTTGTGTTTTTTGCTTTCTTCAGACCAACTTCTGTCTTTCCAGTGTCCTCAGTTTTTTACTCTCACTGCCCACCTGCAACTCCCACTCTGTTTCTGAAGGATGGGAGAAGGCTTTGATCTGCTGGGACATGGTAAGGGAATGGATGCTTTTCCACCCACACAGGGCATTACACGTGCATGCAGTGGCACACTTGTGTCCAGGCTGGGCTCCACTGGCTTCAGAGAGACACAGATATGGACTGAAAAAGCGTAGCTGTTGCAGGGACAGGGCAGCACCACCCTGGCACTGTAGAGATGCAGCCCTGTTCCTGCTGTGTTTTATGTTTGATTAAATGTCGGATGTGAGATGGGGCTTATCACTCTTTTCTGGATGGTCCTACTCAGAGAATGTCTGATTCTGATGCACAGTCAATAGCATGAGGTGGGAGATCAGGAGAGATCTTCCCTAAGACCTTTATAAACATTTTGGTGTTACAAACAGGCTGGAGCACGTCTTCAGTATATTTTTGCTGGGAGAAATAAACTGTTAAAAGCATGCAAGAAGGAATGGCACCAAGTACTGTTGTGTGACCACTGTAGGGTACGTGCTCATCAAAGGCATGGCTGAAAGTCACTGCTGTAATTGTTATTCAGCACAGAAATTGTAAATGTACTTGGGCTGCAAGTAGTCTGACCTGCAGAGGAAACCATATCTCATGATGTGCTGAGTGTTGAAAGGCAGGAAGGAGTGGGGCACATCCAGTATTTCACTGTCACATCACCTTCCTGCCCTGCTAATGTAACCAAGAATCAGCTGCAGAATTTCATTAATTCTCAGTTAAAGCATTACTGACCGTGGTCTAAGAATTTTTTTTCTGACAAAACGTCATAGGCTGAGCTGTTGGCATCAAAGGTTAAAATTCCTGTGTGCTGTTGGAAGCGCCTCCAACCGGCCACTGATGGATTCAGTCCTCTGGTTTTGGTTTCTAATGACACAAGCATTTTTTCCTGATGGACAGACCTCAATTTCGGCCACATCACCTCCACAGGAATTAGTGATAAGTCATCTTCACAGTAGCTGCAATTCCCTGACACACAAAATGTTGTATTTTTATTCTCAGGTTGTTCTGTTTTGGTCAGCTTGACTGAAATGGCTTTTTTAACATTAAAAGCAAAAAAAAAAAAACCAACACAAACAGGCATTTTAAAGAATGTTTTATGAAAAGTCCAACATTCAGATGAGAAAGCCCAGGATTAAGGATGCACATGAACCTTCAGGTCAACTTCTTGCTTGCACTCTCTCTGTTCACTGATAAATTATGACTTCCTGCCTTCTTCACTTGCTCTCATGTCATCCTGTGGGGATTTACACAGTGATTTTTTCCACTCCTCACTAGAGTGTGTGGCCTTGAAAACTGACTTTTAATAACTATCCGAGTGCTGCATTGAATAAAGCTTCACTTACTCACTGCATTTCTCTACGGCTTTCAGTATGTTTTCTAAAGCTTTTATGGATATGGATGAACTCCCCTTCCCGTTACACCTTCCAGAGTAGCAGGTGGCATTCCTGCTTCACATCAGGGGAACTGAAGCCCAGAAAGGTCAAGTCTAAAATTCTCAACTTGTAGGAAATGTCACCCAGTCTGGGGTTTCTAGACCAATATGTAGAGTTTGTTTTTTTCTTCTTCTTTTTTTTTGACAAGACATCTTGGCCTTTAAAGCAGAGCTCTGACTGATCTCAGCCCCAGCTCATGGCACTCAGCGAGCCCTGCCAGTCCCACTGCGAGTGCCCGAGCCCAGGCAGCTGGAAACCAGGAGTGTTCCCATGTGGGATGGGTGCTTGCCAGACTCTGAGAACGAGTTCTGGGTCAGAGGAGGAGCAGATTTCCATTCTCAGGGGTGGCGTTTCAGGGCTGAGCTCTGAGACAATAATTTTTCCTTGTGATGTTCTCCTTCTCGCTCAATGTGCCCTGCAGTTAGACACAGTGAAGGTTTTCCATGTGGGTGAAAAGTTATGTCACATTTACTTACACTTTGAAACTCTTAATTTGGGGGGCTGTTTTCAAAGAAGTATGGATTTTTTTCTTTATTGATCTTCAAATACTTTGGGCTTTGAATTTATGGGATTTGTAAATGTAGGTACAAAACATTTCTGAATTTCTCTCTTCATGGCAATGGCATAACATGACATGGAGGAAATGCCATTTGCTTGCTGCATTATATGCAGGAGTAAAAGCACCTTTAGCAGTATCAGTCTAATAATTTTCTTAATAAAATTAATGAATCTAAGTTGTTCCAGATAGGCCTATTTCCTTCAGTTTCCCCAGAGGTTTCCTGTTCTTTCCTCTGTGCTGTCTGACACAAATCACACTAAAAATCAAAAGCAGACCCCAAAGCCTTGGAGAGGCACAAGTCACAGAGGTACAGTGACAATTGAACCCAGGCTCACTGCAGATGGGGAAGGACACAAACACAGCCATGCAAAAACCTACCACTTTCTACACAATAGAAAAATCACTTAGGGAAAATCTTTAGGTTGTGTTTCTCAGAGGTTATTTTAAAAGGCTGTGATCCATTTGTTTTGAATTTGCAAAATCCTGGATATTACTTACCCATGTCCCATAATTTAAATGATAATAGATGGTCAGGGCAAACCCAGTGAACCAGGTATGCATTGGGCAGTGCACAAACATGGGGGTGGTAAGTGTGCACATATATTTGCCATTATTGATTTTTTTTTATTGATTTCTTTTTTCTCTGATGATTTAGCAATATCTGAATGCAGCAAAAATGTAGGCGAAAATAATTATTGCAAGAATTAAGTTGTGCTGGAATTTTAAAATCTTTATTAGCAGACAAAATCCCAGAACATCCTTCTTCCAGGTGGGGGTGAAGGGGCATAAAGGGTAATTAATCACTGACGGGCAAAATTGTATTGAGTACTTGCTTGTGCTTGTCCTTGAACCACTGATTCTCCGTGTGAAAAACCAGCTCAGCATGTGGCATGATTGCAACATGTAGGATTGTTTTGGACTACAGGAGCACAGGATTTGTTAGGTTTTAAAGCTCCATGATTTTCTTTTTTTTTTTTAATTGGCAGTAAAGCAGTGAGGCACTTAAAATGCAAGCTCTAACAATAAACAGAGTTTGCTCTCTGTATTTATGGCTTGAGAATAAAGATTGCACAAAGATGGTAACTTTTAATTTTGCATTAACCCGGCTTGGGTCTGCAGTAGGTGCTGAGCTCGTGTGATGAGAAATGAATCAATTGCTGTCTGTGCCTTGCAGTGGTTGTCCCCTGTGAAATAATCTAAACCCGTCAGATTGTGACAGCTTGCTCTACCTGCACAAATGACACCATTTTTGGGAAATCAAGGGCTGCTGATATTGCTGTAATAGATCTAAAAGCGCATACTGATGTCGTCTGCCACTCCTGCGAGATGGAATTGGAAGCCGCTAACACGCGGAATATTTCTGCTGCATCAGCTTCTCATCTCAGAAACCTGGAGCAGATCTTTGGAAGAGTTCAGCACTGAACAAATCTCCATCTTGTCTAGTTCTGATACTTCAATCATAATACTTGAAAACCTGATAAGGAAAAAAAAAAAAAAGCTTCCCATACTTTAAAAGCCACAACAAGCTTAAGCAACCACCTGGAGAACATCCTTGGGTATCCCAAATACGTGGTACTGGAATGTGGTGTCCACCAGCTCTAGCACAGCTTGTGCAAACAAAAGCAAATGTACTGGAGCACTTCTCATCTCCCAGAGCTCTAAAGAGATTTCCAGAGCACTCAGCCATAATTCTCTGTGCTTCTCTAGAGCTTGGCAAATGTTAGGGGTTTGCAGTGTTTTGGCCAAAATGTAAACTGAAGGGGGAAAAATCTCAATGACAATCCAAACAAGGTGGCTATGACTGATGTTTTTTGGGTTTGCAATGGATGGAGAGGTAGTCACCAGGCTTGGAAGAACTTTGTTTTGGTTAACCTGAAACCAGTTATCAGTGCAAATTAAAATACTTCAGTTTCATGGGGTTTGGTTTGGTGTTGTCTAAACACAGGGAAAAAAAAGGCATTGAAAAAAGAAAAATTCCAGTTAAAAATTAAAAGACAAAAAAAATCTAATTTGGAAATATTTTGAAAAAAATCCACTTTTTTCGTACTAAAATTATTTTACCTTTTGACCGGGTTTTGCAATTAGTTTTAGCTAGTAATGAATAAACATTTGGGGATGAAATCACTTTTTATCAGGATGTTGTCTGCCCGCCTTCACCTTGAAGAGTTCATGCAGAGCCGGTGGGAGATAGGTAAGTGTTGCTGTTGCTGTGCTGTTAAAAGAAGGATCATAGAGGCTTTAATGCCCTGTGGCTTTTGAGATCTTAATCAGAAATGAGTGAATGTGTTCCAGCCACAACAAAATAAACATTGGTCAGCTTTAAGAGAACATTGCTGTCAAAACGAAACTTGGAGATTCGTGAAAATTCTTTCCTAAATTGTTCATTCATGTTATTTATTCTTTTTTTTTGGGGGGGTGGCTCGAGCACAGCTGTAAATCCAAGCAAACAGCGTCTCGCTGTGTGTGGCTCTGTTCTAAATACGGTGCAATGGGAAAAGAAGTTTAATTTCTCCATGAGATCTCTTGAGGCTCAGTGTGTTTTTGGAACACCCCTGGCTGCCCTGACACTGTGACAGCAGCCAGTTTGAAAGGAGCATTTGCTTGCTGACCTTGGTGCTGCTGCACTCTCAGGAGGGCAGGATGGTCAGAGGCTGAAGGGATGCGTGACAGAGGAAGGAAAAGCAGCCCATAAACCTAAAATTTCAGCTTGTCTGGTAAAAGTAAAGAAGTGTATCTTGAGTGGACTGCCAAGGGCAGGTAAAGAGGGAGCACCACAAAGCTGTAAAGGAACACACACCTGGTCACTGCAGCTGACATTTCTTGCACAGCATCAAGAGGCTCAGCAAGGCTGCACGAACCACACTGGCCATGGCATGAGGTGCAGGATGAGAGGCTTATCCCTGGAGAATTTACAGTTTCCAGTGATTGGCTGACAGGGGGGACTGGGGCAGTATTTGTCTTTACAAAGGGTAAAACAACCTGCCCAGAGTAAGAATGGGGCTAGGCTGGAAAATAGCCAGATTTGTTGGGATTCAGTTCATTCATTTTTTTGCCATAAGGTAATTAATCTTTCGCTTTGACTTCTGCTGTGCATTTAATCGTGTGCTGAGTGAATATCATACTTTGAAAATCCAAACTAATAATGGACGTAAAAATCATGGTAAATGATAAGATGCAGTAAGACAAGTCATATCTTCCCTAATGACACTGTAATGAACTGAATTTAAAATGAAATCCTATCATGAACAGTCATGGCCCATTAGACAATGAAATTTCTTGTTAAAGTGACTTTTGAAAAGTGCTTTGCAAAAAGTGAAAATGAAACAAAATTATGCAATATTGTTGGAAGCCACTTGCAGCCAGATCCTGGTAATCTTTTGGGGTAAACCCCAGTGAGCTTCAGTGAGAATTTTGCTTGTGCAAGGGCATAAACTGTAAAAGTACTGACTGTGGATTACAAGCCACAGAAATAATTTCAGCAAGATTTAACAGCTAATATCACCAATTTATGGTCTAAAGTACTGCACCCATTGAGAACAGATGGAAAAAGAAATAAAAAGGAGAGAGGGTTAATTTCTTTACTTTTGATGATTGCTGTTTTACAGGGATAATGCAGAACAGGAACAAAACACAAAGTCCCTTGATTTTTAAACAACACATGTTTTGAAGAAAACACTTCAGGAAGAGCAAGTGGGAACATTTCCCAAAAACCACCAAAAGGAAGTGCAGGAAATGGAAATGACTGTGGAGGTACTTGTTTTTGTTGGTAAGTGTTCCAGAATAACTTTTTTATAGATGCAAGTACTGTTGTCATTGTCATCTTCAAAGCAAATTAAACAAAGCTTTTTCATCAGCAATTATTATTGTGGAGTGAAGTTGGCATGAAAATTTAAATTGTAAAAAAATAACAACAGTAGAGGTCCAACTCTCATGGAGGAACAGCAGGATGTAGGTTCCTGTTGCTCATCAGTCCCATTGGAATCATGCAGCTGGACCTGCATTGAAAATGGGGCCATAAACTCCTAAGTCAAACACTTAAAAAAATTTTATGCTTCATATTTTCTTTATTTACAACCTGAATATTCCATAGTATTTTGATCTCTTCTATACTAGGTATTAACCAGGAGAGAAATAGATTTCTATACCCTCTTAAAAAGTTTTTTACTTTTATTTTGAAGAAGAAGGGGCATTGCAAATGCAAGTTTATTGTTCCAGCAGTATTAACAAAAATATCAGATATACAAAGAAAGTGTATTACATTATTGTAGGAATGAGGAGGTTTGTTTCTTATTTTTTTTAGGTCTTTTTACAAGCATCTGTTCTATAGTAATTGCTATGCTTGGGTAATTTATCTAATGATTACAGGGCTGTTGGTAGAGGAAGCTGTAAAGCAGTCAGTAAACACAGGCTTATATAGCTTTTTAAAAGGCAGAAGAAGAAAATACACCATTCTGAGTGATACACCGTTCTGGATAGCATCAGGCTGCGTTTCTGAAAGGGCTGCAGGCTTAGTTGCTGTCATTGTTCCCAGCTGGAGCTCTCACACCAACTCCTTTTGAAATCTGACCATTAGAGCTTGTTTTGCTACATCCTTGAGTGTGAGCATAAAAGCTGAGGTAAATTGTTTCATCAATACTGGTTTATAATTTTAGTCCCAAGATGTCTAGGGTGCCTGCATACAGGGAGTAGCTCTGAATAGAAGGTAATTGTGTCTCTTACTCAATGTACCTACCTGGCAACGCTGCTTAGAATTGATATTTGGGGAAGGAAGAGAGAAATGGAGAGGATGCTGCCTAGAAGACTTGTGTGCTTTTAAAAAATTGGTTGTATATTAACTTGGTTCATTTGGCCTGAGATAAAATGGGACGGATAGGTTTATTCTCATTTTACAGTGATGAAAATAGATCTTGATCCAGGTGTCACTTTCCATGTTAATCTGCTGCCTTTACTTCTGTTGTTCTTGGTTTACAGCAAAGAGAATTGGGGCTTCAGAGCTTGTGTCAGCTGCTAATGTGGGCTCGTAGCCAAAAAATCTCTTTGCTGGTCCACCAAAGGTTTTGTCAATAAATTGTCAAATGTGCAGTTGTTTTGAACCTGGATCTAGTTATTCACCTGCTGTAGGAAGAGTCATGGAGCAATGAAATAGCAAATTGTTCTTTCATTTTGCTATCCTGTATGGTTAAGAAAAAATAACTGGATTCTACTTTGAGCAGATCATAGGAAATAATAAAGTGGAACTGAAATAAAGCTCCCCAGGAGGGCTAAGGATACAGCACCAACGTGATAATAAAAATACACTAAGCATGCTAAACAATAGCAAGCTCTGCTTTGGCAGGAGGCCTAAGAGGAGTGAACTGAGCTAGATCAGAGTTGGCTAAAAGACCAAATGGAGTCAGCAATATTTAGCATAAATGAAACTCCAGCCTTGGAGCTTTTAAATCTCTGCCTGTCCTTCGAGCATCTTCCTGCTCATAGGATGAATTCCATCAAGAAACACTGAGCTTTTAAAACAAAGAACAAAAAGGCAAATAAAGCCCAGTGCATTGAAAGAATTTTAACCTGATGAAATTTTAGTTGCAATGTTATGAGTTAAGTGGAGGGAAATGAAGGAGGGAACCACACTGGCGTTCTCAAATGGCAGTGTTGTACATGAGAGGAAAATAAGTCAAAATTAAGAGGCAATCCCCATTCTATTTCTACAAGTAGTCCCTTGTATAACATTAAGCATAAGAGGCTGAGGCTCAGACTGGCATGCTCAGAACAGGCTATTTGGATAGGCTGAATCCCAGTGCACTTCAGCCAGGCTTCATTCATTAAACACAACCCAGAGGCAGCAGCACAGCTCCGTGTGCACACGTGCATGCTTTGCACTAATGCCCCCAGGAGTGCAGCCTTCTGCTGGGGGAGCAGGCAGGGAAAGTGTCCCTCAATAACAGACCTGCTGACACACCAGGTAACACAGCTCAGTCATTTCAGGGTAGTTCCTTGGAAGTTTCCATCCCTTATACGTTGGTGATGCACAAGGAAGCTCCAGGATGATGTCAGTGGGTTTGTTCTCTAACAGTTGTGCCCCTGGCAGAGGGTGCAGAGGTAAGGATTGCCAGTGGGAAGGGATGGCTTCTTCTCAGGGATGTGAGAATTGGTCACTCTGAGGGCAGCACTGCACACGTCTCCTTGTGCTTGGTGGAATGGGAAGCGATGCTCACAGAAGAGAAACTGGACATAGGCTGAATTGGATAGAAACTGGTTTGAGGAGGAATAACAGCTGGGTTTGTGAGAGAGCATTTTGGAAGCAATGGATTTTGTATGTGGAGCTAAAGAACTGGTAACATTTTGTATCTGAAAGCATGTGCAGTTGGCTTTTGAATACAGAGAAGAAATATAAATTGAAGTCTAAGCTACTATTTTGGCCTGCAGTAGCTGCAAGGGTGAGATGGAGTCCTGTAAGTGGGATAAGTGAAGAAGAAATTAGCAGGCCAGCCAGAAATGACTTAGGCTGCTGTCTCATCCCTTACTCTGCAGTAAGTAGTGCAGGGACTATTGCTTCCCTTATTTCCAACTGCAGAAAACTCAATAGGCAGCAAAATTTCAGTGAAGAAGTGATGACAGCTCAGGAAAGAGCGTTCACAATGGAAGCAACAAAGCAGCCTTATCTTCAGCACGCATTTTTGCTCTCATAATATATATCTGCTATCTTATTTTAGCTACATTAGTGAAAAAATAATGTCTCAAATTTATTTTTCAGCTAGTTTCTGAAAGAAACAATAGATATATGATTGTTGAGTCTTTTTCCTCTCCAGTTACCAGCTGGCAACTTTTGAAATAGAAAGTAAATTATGTTCCCACTACCTTATTTCTACAAAAGGATTGTAATCAGATTGAGATGGAGAGACCCAGATTAGCCCCCAGGGAAAAGGCAGGCTGAACTCCGGGGGAGCTGTTTGCTGGGAGGTGTGTTTGCCTCCAGCCTGGTTTCTGCAGAGATTGCTGCTCACCTGCAGAGTTCAGCCCTGGGGCAAAGGAGGAGTGACAGGGAAGGAGAGGGGAATGGGGGTGCTGCTAACAGAGAGTGTGGAGTCAGAGGAAAAAAGACTCAAATCTGTAGGGAAGAAGGTTTATGGGTTTTGCTGCTTGAGGAACATCTTGTTTACCTGAGGATTAACACCCCAGAGTAAACCTGTCTGTGTCTCTTTCCCCTATGGAATGGGTGAAAGCAGAGCAGCCTCCTTCAGATTTCTCCAGAGCCCAGCACCGTGTTACAGACCCAGCTCTGCATGTTCACCAAAGTTTTCCAGGCTAGCACACCATAGCCAAAATGATCAAAGCTGAGGGTCTTGAATGAGCCGCAATTTAAACCTTAACTCCTATTTCAGCACAGAATGAACTCACATTTTGGGCAAGAGAATGTCCGAATTCATAAAACCATAGAACTGTAGAATGCCTTGTGCTGGAAGAGACCTTAAAGATCATCTCATTCCAACCCCCTGCCATGAGTAGGGACACCTTCCACTATCTCAGGGTGCTCCAAGCTCTGTACAACCTGGCCTTAAACATTTCCAGGGATGGGGCATCCACAACTTCTCTGGGCAACCTGTGCCAGTGCCTCACCAAGTGGCTAATTCCACCCAGGTCAGTGGAGATGATCAGCATATTTGAGACGTGGGTCCCCTTTGCACTGAAACAGCTTTGGCAGGCAAGCCTGGTGGTATTTCTCACTTCCCATGGCTGTGCTCTGCCACAGCCCTGCACAGGATGGACACTGGCTCCTCTTTTAGCTTTTGCTCCACAGCTGGGTCAGGGCTGGACCTGCAGAACTTTGGGATGCAGAGCGCAGGGCTCCTTTTGCCCATCACACTGAGGCGTTTGCTGGGAGCTGCTGAAGAACCCCAGACCTGCCTTTAGTGTTTGCAGGAGAAGCGTGGAATTCTGTTAGATCAAGCCTCAGTTTCCAGCATGGATCCAGCATGGATCCAGCTCCCCAGCTGAGCCACTGCCTCCATCACCAGCCTTTGATGTGCCTGGGCAGAGCTGCAGCCTCGTGCTTGGTCCTCATCATGGTGAGAGGAGGTGAGGCAGGAGGGAACAGCTGGATACGAACATGAGGAAACAGAAAAATAGCTCATCACAAGTAGTGGTTTCAGTGTATTCCCTGCTCATATTGTTTTCCCAACTTTTATGTTTGTCTTATGCTTGTTTTTAGAAAATGCGGAATTTTTAAAAGCATGAATGGCAAGTTTTTAATCAAATCCTGACCAACCTGTCCTTTTGATGTAGTCTGACATGATTTTCTCTAATATTTAGCTTCCAGAATATGTGTCCATCTAGTTTTGAACTGCTAGAAATTGAATTTAATGCAGTTTCCTCATGAGGTTATTTTACAGTCCAATATCTAAGGCAGAAACCCTCCCTCCCCCTTTTTCCACCTGTATACAAAATTTGACGAAATATTTTTCTAAGTTCCCCCTGTAACTCAGTGTTCAAATTAAGTTATGCATTTGTCTAATTCTCTCAGCACTAAACAAAACTTTCCCTGCTGTGAAAAACTTTATTTTTACTTTCTCTTAATGATCCCTTATATATGTATTTCATTTCCATGAAAATGCACACACGTTTTACCAATAAGGGCTATTTCTTTTCATTTGCTAGAACTTATGGGTAAAGATGTCTCACATCAGTCCTTTCCTGGTAGTTCCAGAGTGGATTTTTAACATCAGAGTGGAATCCTAATAAAAACCCCTCCCTCCATCCTCAGCCTGTAAATGGCTGGGAACAAAAATGTTTACATGCCTGCTATTGCCATCATTTATGCAATCTAATTCTACAGTGCTGGGACCACCACTCTATAAATTTCAATTATACCATTAGCAATAACTCTTCACTGCAGTAATTGGTACACTCACTTTATCTAATGGAGTATTTTCCCTCTAATTGACTTCAAATTTATCATATAAATGTCAAAGCCAAATTTTCCCATAATAACCTATTATCTCTGCTGTTCTAGCTCACTACACTCACAAGAAACAGAGCAATAATAATCTTTTGGGATAATGAAGGACAGAAGCTTAATTCACAAAGTGCTGAAAAGAATGACAGCTACCTCTTACCTGTCAAAACCAGAAACTTTTAATATATTCATTTAATTAGGCTACAGGTCCCCTTCACGTGATGTTTTTCCTCCCACTCTAATTTAAGAATAAATCCAACTTTTGCTAGAAAATGAGAATATCTAGTGTTTAAATGATGGACTTCCTATCAACATGTTTTTAGACAAGTATTCCCATTATCAGAGGCTTTCAACTTTCCTTACTCTGTACGGTGTAATCAATTGCAGAACAAGAAATAGGCTATTTTACCATGACACAGAAGTGGCAAAGGCACAAAGAAAAAGGCTTTTTAATGTGTAAATGAATTTTTGAGGATAAATGGGGGCTGAGGAGTGGGAATGATGCATGTATAGTCATCAATCCCATAGATTTTACATAGGATCAGCTAAAACTGAATTACCATATCGAGTTCCAGAACAGAGATTTGTGGTTAATTAATTCTGGAAGTCTAGGCCTCTGTGTAGAAAGCCATAACAGTGAACTTGAGATGAGTAATAGAATGGTAAACTTGGACTTCTGTATTTTTAAACTTCTTATCTGTTTGAAGACTTTTCAGGACATTTTCTGTAAGATGTGTGGGTTTGGTGCTCCTTCCTGTTCCCTCCTCAGGCAGAAGGAATGTGGTACTGGGGCTGGGTCACAGCCTCACGAGGCCAAAGGGTTGCTGCAGCAGCTGATTTTGGGGATTACTGTGCTTCTGTCACCATCAATGACCAAGATAATTCCCCTTCACTGGAAAACAGTCACCAGTGACAAGTTTGTCTCCCTTCCTCTCCAGAGGCTATTTTCCTTCAGTAATCCTTCATATTGTGCTCCTCAGTATTCCTTCAGTGCTCCTCCCTCTTGTGCATCTGAACAATACCTGGATAAGAATCTTTCCAGATTCATCAGTGGAAATGAATAGGAAAGGTGCAAACTCTTCCTCCTAAGAAATCCAGTTACACAATTATGAACTTTTTCATTTTGCGTGTGTCAGGCAACTTAGAAACTGATTGAAGGTCAGGTAAGAGGCTAAATTTTGATGCTGAGAACACCAACTTGTTCCTAAGAGATATAATTAAGATTTTTATTTATGGTTATTGTCATTTTTTTTGGATGGAGGTACCATAAGTGAAGAGAGTAGCAGGATTCAGAACACTTGCAGGCGTGAGCTAGAGATGGAAAGCAGTCATGAAATGTTACTCTGGCAAAATTTCCAGCAAAGAAAAGGGTGCAGTGATGTGAAATGAGAAGCTGTGGCACTGTTGGGGTTTAACCCACAGGCAACTTGTGCACCCCAGCCCCCTGACTGGTGGGTGAGGAGCAGAAAAGGCTTTGGCTCTGTGCAAACCCAGCTTGATTAAAACCAAAACATCCCTTTATTATGAACACCATTCCCAGCACAAATTCAAAACACAGCCCCATTCCAGCTACTAGGAAGAAAGTCACCTATCCCAGGCAGAACCAGGACAGGTACTCTTCTGCATGTGCCATGTGGCCACTCTTTGCATGGCTTTGTCTGAAGAGTAGGAGTTTAACTCACATAAGTTGAATATTTTCTGCTGCTTCAGGTAGCAGAAATGTACCAGGTGAAAGCAGTGGGTGTTATTTAAATTCTTATGTGGAGCAGTAGAAGGAGGTTCCCGGAGTGAGCTGGAAGCATATGAAGATGCACCCTGCGGGTGCAATCTCAAATATATAAATGCAATACCTGAAAAATAAAGGATTGTAAAACAAATTAAAAAAAGAAAAGTCTAAGTGCAGCCCTGTTCCTCAGAAGTGTGCTCCTGGCAGATGATGGCATTCCTTCCTAGTGTGAGGAAAATAGTTTACCCAGAAAATACAAAGATAAAACCTATTGTTAGTTTGAGACATAATTGCTTCAGATGCACCTCACTTTTTGCCACTATTCTTTTTTTTTAAAAAAACTAGTCTAACAAGTAACACTTTACATAAAAGCACATATGTGAGTCTATCAAACCAGCAAAGTCCTCCTGGCACAGATATAACATAACCTGCTCTATTTTATCCTTCAAACTTTGGATAAAACAAGGCACACTTGTTTAATGGCAGCTTTTCTGCTCTCCCTGTGTCTCCATGAGCAGCAGGGATGGTGCTGCCTCACCAGCACAGTCCACCAGCAGCCCTTAGGAGGGTCACAACCTTCCAGTGAACCCTTTGAGAATGTAGGGCCAAGCACGGAGTCAGCGTGGGATAATTGCTGTGCCAAGGAATGCTGTGTAGGATTTCCACTTAGAGCTGAAGGTATTTATGTGGTCTGTGGCATTTTTTCCTCAGATTTTACTGTAGCAATTAATGTAGTGACTTTTATCTTTCTATGTGTACGGATATTAGAAGGGTTTTCTCTTTGTTTTTTGGTACTTGTACATAATACCTGTCCCCAAGCTTTTTCCTCAGCAGAAGAATCTAAAGACGCTGTGGAGTGACAGGCCACCAGATACTTTTTGCACTCCTTTGGCACGTGGGTGTCTGAAAACGTGCATCTACAGTGTTTCTAACACCCCAGCAGAATCTGCACCCTTACCCATAGGGCTGTCCTGAAGTTCAGCTGCTCAGGGATATTGGGTCTCACTTGGTGTACTGAGAGATCTTTATGCATTGATTGGTTTGGGCTACCTTGGACCAAGAGTTTGTGACCTTTGGAGAGTCTGCATTTAATTTAATCCCATGAAGCCATTGTATTGACTGGAACAAATAGGACAAAAAACAGTCTGAATTTCTGTTCATCTGAAAATGTGTTGACAACAGACTTTTCTATCTAATGAGGTCTTTTCTCTGTCAAAACTGATGAGAAGCAGATGATATTCCCTTTATTGAACAGGTTGTGCTATACAACATATATCTTAAACAATTTGGGACATGTCTTTCATATATTTTAATTCCAAAAGTGAATATTTATATCCTAAGGAGCCAAAATTAGTTCCTAATATTCATTCTTTTCAAAAGGAAGTCCCAAATAAATAGCTCAAATGTCTTAGGTAATTACTCCCAGAAATAAAGGTAAGCTGTACCCCAAGAAATCTGTGAGTTATTGAGCCAGTTTCAAACATTTTAAGGAGCTAGATTTCCCTATATCCCCATTATTTTACTGGATAATGCAAGTATTGTCACTGTAATGATAGGTGGTTATAATACATCTGCAGACTGTTGGCTGAAGAAACACATTTAGGCAGTTTTAGGGGAAGTGCTCATCAACCCAATTTTTTAGTGTTATAAAAACCAAACTGAAGTGAACATTCATTTTCAGAATGGTACATGTGGCTTCTATTTTTCAAAGTGCTTGAAATTACAGAAAAAGCACCTTCAATGCACTCAATGCGTAAGTGTCTAAAAGTTCAGAGGTTTTATTTAATTTGAGCTTGTCCAGGAATATTAGGTTGTGAATGGAAAGTTTGTATAAGTCTTTGGGGTCTCCTCCTTCCCTTGCCCTTTGCAGTCTTTTCTCTCTTGCAATTTCATGGTTTCATTTCCTTTATACAACCACCAAGGGGTAGTAGCTGTCCTGGAAACCTTCTCTGGCGCTATAAGTGATCAGTGGAATTATAAAGGAGTTGTTGGTCAGGAGAAGAACTTCAGGGTGAGAAATGAAAAAAAATAAAATCACAAAAAAAGAGAATAGGCGTAGAAGTTTCATTTTGAATTCCAACCAAAATATGGTGATCGTTTGAGTACAACTGCACATGAAGTATAGAAAGCACCCCTACATTTCTCTTCCAAGGAACAGAAATAATGTTGTTTAGCAGCAGCCTTGCATTTCTCAAGGTCCAAGCATGTGACATGGCCCCAGAATAATGTCACACCATGCTGGTAGCAAGGTATTTACAGCAGAATGAATCAGGGCTCGCTTGATCTTACAAATTCTTACAAATAAATGTGTTTCAGTACAAGGTCTGCTCGTAGTTAAGCTATGCTGCAGTTTGCTGTTGGTTTTTACCTGTTCATGTCTGTAGCTTCAGATACATCAAGAGCAAAATGGAAATTGTATGCCTAAATCCTGCATGCAGCTTTGGAAATATCAGTTGTCTCTTAATCTTACTTTGCCAGGGGGCCAAGAGACTTCCATCAGCAAAAAAAATGACTGTTCCTCAATTGGTGTGGGTTGAAAGGACAAATTGAATTGACATCTACTTTCTTTAAAGCTTCAGCTATGTGAAATGTCCCTTTATGGATAAAATCCAGTCTTAAAAAAGACAGAAATGGGAACCCCAACTTTGCACATTAAAAAAGCAAACAAACCAAAGAAACCCAACCAACCAGCTAAAAATCACCCCTCCAGAGAATAAATTAGAACTATTGCAGCTGAGCCATTCTGATTTTAGATAAACTTGTTGTTAATGTCGCAGTAAAGGGCATCACTGCTCATAAGGATAAAACATAAGCAGCTTTTTCAGGCTGATTCAGATGACTTCAGCCTGTTATTGCTGAATATCTGCCTGTGCAAGTTCTGCAATGCATTTCTCATATGTGATCACCAAATATTATAGATCTGTCTTTTTGTGTCAGTGAGTCTCTGCAGATTGAAGAGACCATCTTATACTTCACTAAGCCACATACACAAACGGGAGAGAATGAAAAATTCTCCATTTCTGTGCACTGAAGAGGCTGAATTAAGTCTGGGCAATGAAAAAAAAAGGAATCCATTAACACATTTCCTGTAATTCTGGTTCTGGATGAGTTATTAAATGGAAAATACAGCTTTAGAAAGGATGGCTTCCAGGTATCTCTTTACTGCAGACCTTTATGAAGAGTGAAATAGGGAAACATTTCTCTGGGAAGTAGTGCCAGAGAAATGTTTAAACTGGCTTCTTTTTATAGTGCTGAAATGAAGGAAGATCGGTGAAGAAATTACATTTTCCTATGGAAAAATAGGAAATATACTTGATCAGATGTCCAAAGACCAGCCATTACACACCCAGAATATTATCTAGTCTGTGAAAATGTGCATGAGCAGAGCTTTCTGAAGAGCTTCAGATGCTTTGGACTATTTAAAAAATTTTACCAAATTTTGGGAGAGAGATGAAGCTGACAGGGACACGTGGTTGAGATAGATCCTGTAACTTTTGTCTGCAAAGGGTTTTTACTGCTGCCCATTGCCTTCATCTTCATGCACAGATATTTCCACAGCCTGGGTTGCTGTCAGCAGTGCTCAGATCCCTGAGTTCACTGGACGCTGGCAGTGCTGGGCTGACATCCCTGCTCCTGGTACAGAGCATTCCTGAACGGTTTTGGTTCCAGCTGCTGCCACCTTGACCAGTTTACATCCTCTCTGTGTTTTGGCAAGAGATTCAATCCCTGCTGAAGCCCCTGGGGTGCACTGGAAAGGCTTCCTCCTCCTCCTCCACTCTCCTCCCTCTCTTGGGCCCCATACTCTGCAACCTTGTGCCTATGAATACGTTTATACGTATAAGTATTTTTCTTTAGCAGTGTGAAGAAAATATACTCTTGTGTAAGTATTTGCCAGATTGAGTCTTAAATCTGCAGTGTAGTGTTTCCCCGTGCTGCTGAATATTTATCACGCCTCACCCCAGAGATGGTTGTATTTCAGGGAAGAGCTGAGTTGATATATCAAGGCTACGAGTCTTGCCAGCACTTCACTGTGTGTGTAGCACTGCCGAATATAACAGGGCAGAAGTGTGGCTGAACCTGCTCACTGGTGTAAGCATTGGCAGAATCAACCCCTGCTTCTACACATGTTCGAGGAAGGAAAGAGGAATATTGATTTGTAGAAAGAGAAGGGGAAAAAACTCCATGAAGTATATCAAAATGCTTGTAAAAAATTACTTTCTGAGTGCTGCAGTGGTGCCTGAGAACTTTTTGCAACTGAAATAATGTTTGCTACCAAACACGTTGCTCAGGAGATGTGCAAGTGCCAGGAAAATAACACTGGCACTGGACCATTTCTTCATCTCTGATATTTATCATGGAGCAATATTCAGGATCTTGACTGTGAGTTCATGCTGTGGAACACAATGAGTGTAGTATCAGGAGCAGACATAGCTGGGCTCTATAATCCAGTGTGACATCCATCACAGTGTGAAGAGGATAACTGCTGATTTTGAGAGCAGAAATGTTCCAATTTTTTTTTTTTCTGGATTGAAAAGAAATGCATAATTTCACAACCGGTGAAAAATAACAATGAAGTAGGTTATACTTTTATTTATTCTTAACAGACACAAGAGTCTGTTGCCATATGCCATAAAACCTGTCCTTTGTCTTTTGAGGTGTCTAATTCTACTGCAGTTGTTTCTTACTGGCAAATGATATGAGATGGTATGAAAGGCTGACAAAGAAATACTTTATTAAAAAAATTACTTTTATAGTCTCTAATTTGGAGAGAAAAAACAACGTGTGTTTATAGAAGAGTAAACCATAAACCACTTCTTTATGTTATTTGTATTGATTAAATGGGATTTTTTAGTCATTTAAATCAGTGAAAATAATATTCAGATTTTAAACAAAGAAAATTATTATGAGAGGTGTAGATCAGCACTTAATCTTCAGTGAGTGTGTTGAGTTATACTCATGTTGCTCACCACAAGAAATAAAAATAGATGTTTCAAAGAAACAGAACTACATCACCTCTTTATACTCAGCTTTATGCATAACACTGTATGTCCCAAAATTTCCTGTGCAGATGACTGATAATATATGTTCACAGCCAGTAATGTGTTCAGATGCAAATTCATGAAAAAGCTCTTTTTTTAAGCAAATATCATGTGATTGTGCAAGAAATTTATCATGTTCCATGTGTGTAGATGTATAAACAAATTACGACCTCTAGCTCAAAGAAGAATTTGACGTGCAGTTTCTGCAGTTCAGTCTGGTTTGGGTTTGAGTTTTGCCTTTTGAAGGCAGATAGGTATGAGAGATATCCAAATAGTATTTGCATCTATAGCCAAGGATATATTTTCCTCAGGATGGAGGAAAACTGAGCCCTTGGATCTCAAGGTGGGTCGAAGAGCTTTGCTTGAACAGCAAGGCTTTAGGCAGTCCCTTTGCAGTGTTGTTTGGCATTCTGTTAATAGAATTAACACACAATGAATTCAGGGTGCCATTTCCCAGCAAGAACAGATGGAATGGTGCTCTGGACCCGTCTGGTTCCCCAAGCATCTGCTCCAGGCTGCTCTTACAGCTGAGGTGAGACAGGAACCTTCACTCCCATTCTCCACTTGAAACCCTCTGATGCTTTTTGGTTTTAGTGTGACCAAACACCACCAGAGAGAGGGGATTTTCTCCCCATTGGTTCTGACCTCCCTAGTGAAAATAATTCCAGGAGGAAGCTCTTGAACTCGTTAAAAATCAGTGACAAGCTCCCAGTGCTGTTAGAGGTGTCAAATCAAGTCTCAAAGGGACATGGTGGTGATATCACATGCAGGAGCAGAAGACTTCACTGTGCCACCTTTTTGGCTGCCCATAGTCTGAAAAATGCTCATTATTCTCTTCTCCCATTGATTCCCCAAGTTCTTTATAGGCAATTGCAGATAATGAAAAGCAGGTTACAGATATATATTTGAAATGTGTGTGTTACTGGGTATTTATTTAAAGTTTTATACTGATTGCATAAAATCCGGGGAAGAGTCTCCAGATGTTGAATACACTGCACAAATTCAGTGAAGTACTGATATATATTAGCATCATTGTCAATTGTTATGAGCACTAACCAATTCAATCTTTCATTGCCCATTGTGCTTGAGTACTTTGACTTAATGATCCCCATCCTAGAGAGAGCTCTATTAGCGTTTGCAGATGTCTCTATAAATGTAGGGGTGAGAAAAGCTTTAGGATGTGAAATAATCAGGCTATATACTGCTAGTCTCTTGCTGTTAGTGGAGTATTTGAAATTCTCAAATTGGTTTCTTTTGAATGAATACTGAATTTTAAACTCCCTTGCAATTCTTTGTCACTCAGTTAATCGGGCATGCTTGAGGGTGGCTAAATTTTATCTTCAGGAAACTCACATGTTTTAGAGATTCCAATTTACATCCCATAATTAGAGCATCATGAGAGCTCTGAAAGGGTGCTAAACTTGTTACAATGCTTGATCAATAATGTATTGCATCTTAACTGTTGTGTAGAAAAGATTGCCCTTTGTTAGTCCAGGTGTTTTATGAACAGATGGTTCCTTTTAGGATCTATACAAGCCTCTATTTTTTTTTTCTTTCTTATTTGAATACAAAAATCTGTTATACATTTTCACTGACCTCATAACTATCTGTCAGTTCCACTGAAGGGACTGTATGAATGCAACTGTAATGCTCAAGGTCAAACTGCTGTAAACAGTAATTCAGCACTGTGCAGAGTCCCAGATGATGTCTGTGTGTAATAAGGCACAAGAAAGCTCCAATGATGACATTTTGCCCAAACAATCTGCTCAGTTCTATTGCTGTATCAGGGACTTTTGGTGTCTCTGCAATGTCATCTAAAGTTTCCCACATTGTTTTAGAGCTGGGTGGGGGTTTTTTTGTGCATTTCAATTATGGCTTTTACTCAGCACTACCATTTAATTCCTGACAGTTACTTCAGTTTGACAGTCTCTGATTTAGCTGTTATCTATTTCGCAGCAATGTCAAGAGCAGCATGATAAAGTGGGCAGCTTTGATTGAATATAAACAGGATCTGGACAGTTCAATAAAAGTTCCTTGCATGTTTAATTCCTACCTGTCAGTGTATCACCAAAAGCATATGAGAAGATTTATGATGATCTTGGTTCACTTCCCTTAACTCACCTAAATGCAGTCCATTAATGGGTTTATGTTTTATGCATATTAATTGTGCTGCATGCTATTTTCGTGTGGCAAGACAAATAAGAATTGGATTGAAAATATTTTTAGCCATATTTTTGCATTGTAAGATGGTATAGAGGGCCCAGGTGAGCTGTGCATGTAACAGAAATGTTAATTAACTCTTCAAAACCAAGTCAGTTTGATGAGGTCCTCATTGTATCAATTGTTTCATGTACGAGTAGAATGTAAAATTAACTAGCTCTCTATTTTATATCAAGTTATTTAAATCTATGGCCTTGTTGTGGAGAACCTGGTGAGTCTAAAATTCGCATCTCCCCTTACAGGATTTAAATTTACTTTTCACTAGTATAAGTAAAAAGAATATCAAGTCAGCATTCCAGACTGTTACTCATGGATGGATGTTTTTTCAAGTTGATGTACACAAAATTTGCAAAATGAGTACTTTAAATATCTCCATTTGAGAGCCCCAGCTCTGGAGCTTCTTTGAAGCTACAAAAGTGTGTTGTTACCATTGTGTATGTTCTTTTGGGCTTTATTTGACACTGGTTTTGTGTTACTTCTGAACAATGGCTGACATCTGCTAGATCTTTGCATGGCTGTTTTTGCTTTATCCTTAGTGGGAGCTGGACTTGTTTTTGTTAAAATTCTCTGTTTTTTAACAGTGAGGAATGCTAGGGTCAGTCAGCAAATTCACAGCCTCTGAAGTAACATGGGCATTGAAATGATTCAAAACTTAGCCTGTTTGAGGTTGCTGCTTAATGAGAGGTTGCAGCTGCATGGAAGGGGTTGGGTTAAATGACCGTGTTATTCCTTTCATTTCCCTGTGAATGCACAGGCCATGCCCTGTGTTTTATTGTTATTTAAACAGCATGGAATGATATGGACACAAATAACTGGTCCAGTGGACAGCAGTAAGTGAAACCCTGGCAAGTAGTATTAGAGCACAGCTGGCCCCTGAAACCAGAGAAACAAACACCTGTGTGCTGTTATATTTCTATTAGCTGCACATCTGTCTCTCTAAGCTGTGTCTCTACGTGTAGAATGTGTTATCACCAAGGAGGAGTGTCCAAGGTACAGGCTTATAAAATGTCTGCATCCTATTCTCGTTTGATTTCTCCCTCAGTAACAGTACAAGCAGAACATTTGCAAATCCAACTTTATGGACTTGGATTTCAACCTGATAGGTTGACTCTTACTAAATGCTACGCCATCAGGGCTTAATTATAAAATAATTGCAGTGGGTGCGTTTTTCATCTGCCGTGCATACCATTTTCATTGTTTTATGTCCTTTTGAGAGTCTAAGTACTTGAGTCTGATGAAAATGAACAAAAGCAATAGGACTTGAAATACATTTCTATTTTTCTTTCAAATTAGCTTTTTCTTTTTTAAAAAAAATACAACAAGAAAAGTTTCCAGTTGATTAGAAGCAAATTTGAAGTCAGTTTAAAGACAAATGGCCTTTTCTTCTTGCCTTTAATTTTGCCTGAAACTAGCAGATGAGCTGGCTGGAAAAACACTGATTTTTTTTATTTTAAGTTATTGCCTATGAACTTATTCAATCCATTTTTAAACCTGCTGTTACTGTCTCCTTTGATAAGCTTGTGTCAACAAATTACAGCCGTGTAGAAAAGGACTTGCTTTTATCTCTGGCACATCTCATGCCAGTGTATTTCTCATTCTGCTGGTGTAAGCTTAGAGAGTAAAGATTCTGCATTCACATTGTCAGTGGTGCCCATGACTTTGTAAACCTCAGTGAAGCTCTTCCCCAGCGTGGTGAGGAGTACATTTTATTTATTTAATTGGTGTTACAGGCTGTGATATCACGGTTCACTAGATGATAGATGTTGTGCTTTTCAGCAGCTCTTGCTTTAATGCACTATTTGGAAGCAAGAATCTGGCAGAGCAGATCAAAAGCTTAAAACTGGTATTGCTAAAGGACAACAAGAATTTCTTCATTGAAAGAATGGTCAAGCACTGGAATGAGCTGCCCAGGGGAGTGGTGGAGTCACCACCCCTGGACGTGTTCAATAATCAGCTGGATGTGGCACTCAGTGCTGTGGTTTAGTTCACAAGGTGGGGATTGGTCAAAGGTTGGACTTAATGATCTTGGAGGTCTTTTCCAACCTTAATGGTTCTGTGATTCTATACCCTTTCCCTTCCTTTTCTGCTCTGTCCCTGGCAATCTACATTTCTCTCTGCAGAAGCCCCTTTGGGGCACTATTTGCTGTGTGTGGCTATTGCCAGCCAAGGACCAAATTTCTCTGCAACAGCACAAAGGGGAATAGAAAATAAGGAAGTAAATGAAATAAATAGTTTGGTGGCAGTGAGAATAGTGTTGCAAAATAAGAGAGCTTGGAATGCAGCTCTGCTGTGTTCAGGAAGGCAGAGGATGTGAGGAAGTGCCGGGAACCAACTGTAGGGAAAGGATGAATAAGACTGGATGATTTTTTTAAAGTATTTTTGCACAGAAGTTCTCCATCTGCAGATCACAAACCACCTGTGAAATGTAGGAGGTTCCTGCTGGGTTGCAGCCAGAAGCTCTTGAGTGCTTGTGATGTACAATACGCCTACTCCTAAAATTGTCTCAAAATCAGTGTCACACAAAATTCAAGAGAAATAGAAAAGCAGTGAAAGCTCCTGGGCTGCATTTACCCAGTGACAAAATGCAGTCCAAATGGGATTCCTCTCGCTCCATCCCACGGGACAGGCAGCATGAGAAGGAGTCATCACCCTGAAATTCAAAGGGATGGGGCAGGGTTTCAGAGCAAGGGAACTCCGGGCAGGAGTGGGTGCAGAGGTGATCTGATGTGGGAGTGAAGTGAGAGGCAGAAGTGAAAAGGCAATTCTTTGGAGTGGCACTGAGATCAGATGAGAGATTATGGGGGAAAGAGAAGAAATGAGGGGGTAAAAGTAGGAGAACAGGTACTGATCTGGTAAAGGTTTGGGTACAGAAAAGGGAATCTGGAAGTGGCTAACCCAAAAATGGAAACAAGGAATTAGGCTGGGGCTGTGGGAAAAAACCGAGTAACACCCTGGGACAGTGGTTGGGCTGTGAAGACAGAGAGGAGGAATAGATCTAAATAGTGTGTGAATTTGAGAATTAATGCTATTTGATAATGTCACTTGAAATAGGCTTTAAAATCGTAAAGAGAGGACCAGGAAGAGGCAGAGACATGAAAAGTGAGGCACAAAAGGGTCCTTTCAAACCTGTGAGGGAGCCCAAGGGAACCAAGTTCACTGTTTCTTTTGTGTGCAAGTATCTGTGAAATCTAAAAGCAACGTTTGTCTCTCATCCCCTTTTGAGAGCTACTTTCAAAGAACTAAAAATAAATAAATAATCCTAGTAAACACTGTCAGATGATCATTGAAGTTGCAGATGTTATAGAATGCCAAATTAATGTCCATCTTCATATGGATATTAGGGTACTATTATGAGTAATATTATCATTTTATTTTTTCCCTTTGTAATTTTTTTTTCTGTTTTCTAACACTCTATAAAATGTCAGGTGACAAGCAATGTTTTATCCAAGGTCTCATCCCTTAAAACTTGTTTTCTGCTGAAACAAAGTAGAAGATGCTCATTCCATTGCTCACCTTGCACACTGAGCTGGCTCCTTGCAGATGGATGCAGCTGAGAGGAGAGCACATCCCATCTGCTGGAGCTCAAGTCACTGGATCTGCAGTGGGAAATGATCTTCCAACGGGATTTAACAGCTACAGGTACTGCAGAGAAGCTGTTGGTTATATTTATATCTCATGCATGTGTCATACCTGCTCTAATGAACATAGATGATCTTCCTTGTGCTGCCAGCTCCTACCCATGTGCATTTGTAAAGTCAAATTACTCTTGATCTCCCATCAGCCTGCTTGCTGCAGGAATAACTCTGTGTTGCCTTATGCAAAAAAATTTGGTGGAGAAACACTTAGAAAGTGACTGAAACTATCAGGTCCTTTCAAATGGATGTCGTTTGGTGGGGGTGGGTTTTTTACAGCCAGTAGATACTTGCTGTAGGTTTTGTGAACCAGGGAAGGTGTCTGTGGCTGAGGAAGGGATGTCACAAGGAAGCAGTGCCTGGGAGTCAGCCTGGGTGACTGATCCATCTATTTTCTCCTCTGAGAGCATCACACACACACTAATGGGAGACAATGTGCATCAAGCTCTGCAGTTTCTGTTGGACTTTGGAAGCAAAATGGAGATTCAGAGAGGGAAAATATCAAAGGTGTTCAGTCATCCTACGATTTTATATTTTTATTAACTGTATTAAGCCTCTTTAAAAAATTTTTTTCATATTTTTAATAAAATAAAAATATGTTCTTCTATGGATTTCATAGTTTAACCCTGCATGAGACCTAGAAGGAACCTCCCCCTTCCCATGATAAAATTTTAAAGTGGAATGTTTTCAGAAACCGTGGGGAGCAATGATGGGTGGAAGTGAAACGAAATTTCTTTTGACAAGAAGATGACAAGAGATGAAACTGGAGAGATTTATGCATACTTTGGGATTAAAAACCTAAACTGATACATCTCATAGCTGTCTTGGGGTGAGGCATTCACTCTCTATTTGCAGTGAAAAGCTACTTTAATGATTCCAACATTTACCCACTAAATTTTTCTCCTTGATCTATAATTCAAAATGCTATATCAGCTCCTGGAAGGTTAGACACATGTTCATTTTTTTGTGGATCACCAGCTTGTTGCAACACTGTGCTAATCTCAGGGCTGGGTGGAAGGTTTTAGTCAGGACCAAACTTCTGTGGCAAAAAGGTTTGTGCCAAGTCAGTTCTGCTGGAAGATATTTAAAATAATGATTTCTGATGCTGAGTCACAGTGCTGTCACAGCACTATTAATAATAAACTGGGACAACATTTGTCTTGCCATATGGGATGAAAGTAGTCCAATGTCTGCCTCTGGTGTTGGATGGCATTATATAATGTTACAGCATGAGGCATATACATCCCTCTCCCCTCCTATGCCTCCTTAAATGCACAAGACAGATTTCAACCATCTTAAGGAAAGAAGTGTTGTTAGAGAGAGTTGTCTTGATTTCTTTTGGGAGCTGTGGCAATTGTCAAGGATTCCTTCTCTGCCTCAGTCACTCATAAGCAGATTTAGTTAAACTGTGTTAAATTCTGTGCCCACGTTCACAGTCAGAAATAAAATGCCCTCGATTTGATTTAACTGAAATCACTTAGGAAGGTAAGGAAAATTTAATCAAGGCATTTTTCAACTCTTAATACAAATATCTAATGTAATTTAGCTAAACCACTTCACAAATTCTTTCAAATTAACCCCTTTGCTCCCACGCTGTCAAACTTGGTGTGCCACGGACACTCTTGACAAGGCATTAATAACAGGCTGGTCACCAAGAATAATTTTGGTACTAACTATGAATTCAGTACAGGCATTCAGGCAAAAGTGTCTCTCTAGACTCTGTGTTAAGATGTCAAACCATACAAGACCTTGCCTGGCAGGCCAGGGAAGCACATGAATCTGAGCTCGTAGGATGGGCTTTATGAAGAAGAAACAAATCCAAGTTGTGCTGAGCCCCAGAAGAAGCCCAGTCTAAGTAGCCCAGGCAGTGCTCACTGGCTCTTGGCAACCTGGAGGACACATTTTATTTGGTTTCTTTCAGGTTTCAGTTCCCCTGCAAAATCTCAAGGGTGCTTCAAATTGGCCACTTAAGGTGTCTTTCCTGATTAATGCCTCTGCAGTACATTGTCCTGAGCTCGTTGTGTCCAGCAACAACTTTTTATAGGAGAAAACAGAATTCTTGTGTTATTTTATATCTTCAAATTTGTCATCCTCATCCTCCAATAGGTGCAATCACCTTTCCTCTCACCTCCTTATATGCCTCTATCGTTTGTGTCACCTTCTTCAACGCGTCACCTTTCCCTGGAAAAATACTTAGTCTTTCCCTTTTCTGCTAAAATTTCTAACATTGCTCTCCTCAGTAATAAATTGGTGCCAAATATATTTCATAGTATTCCCATCCCAAGTCACTTGGCAGCTATTTTAAAAATAAGATTGTACAAGGATTAGCAAAGTCAACTATCTGTAAATATTGAAGATGACGTAACTAATGGGGAAGATGTAAGGCAACACAGTGAATAAAGCAAATATTTAAAAGAGAAAAGCGGTGGAATAGAGTTGCTTTCTATCTCAATAAAATAAAATTCTTTAGCAGCTGTCCTGCTAAAAAAAAAAATAAAAAAAATCAGTTTATCCTTATGCTGAGATAAGATGTGGGAGATAGATTTTAAGCTGAGGGATTTGCCATCATGCTTTAAACTATCACTCTCTCCTTTTTGCTAATACTGTGGATATCTTTGCACAGAACAGTTCAGACACTGCATGTTTGGTTGAGGACTATAGCACCACGTTCTTGCCAGACATTGATAAATCTAACTTCCATGTCTGCTTGAAAACTGTGCTGGGAAAGCCATTAAAATAAGGAAAGGTGAATTAGGATATTATGATGTTTGAGAAAGCTGCAAACCTGAGATAAAGAATTCACTTTTTTTTTTTTTTTTTTTTTTTTTTTTGAATAGGCATGACATGCATCTCAGGATAAGCCTGTGTTTACTTCAGTGAAATGTGGTTTCAAATGAGTGTGGATGGAAGTGGAAAACACCTCCATTTCTAATCATGCTGCTGTCTCGTTAAGGACAGACAGCATCCTGATTCTAACTAAGAAATTATTCTTTTCCTGTTGCAGAAATACGAACCTCAGGCTGGCTGGGTCAAATGTTCCTTATAAGAGAACTTCAGTGCTGATGGCAATAACAAGATGGAAACCAGCAATTCAATGCTGGAGGATGCTGCTGAGGAAACATTGACATGAGGGCAGGTAATTAGTGCTGCTGCTTGTATTAAAATTAGGGAGAGGAAAAAAATCAAAATGGAGTCACTGGAGCAAAGGGGTTATTAAACTGAAAAAAAAAATCTTATTTACCCTGTGAATCCAGCTGAACTAAATAAACTAATCAATATGATGGGCAAATTCTACTAACAGTAGAAAAAGCCTGAATGAATAATTAAAGTACAGCAAAGAAGATTAAATATTTGGAGGACAAGGCCAAGCTGGCAGAGCCTGAGTTGGTCAGTGTGGTGCAGTTGCTGCTCTTCAGCTTTTTTCCAACTCTCTAATCAAAGACATAATACTGCATATATATCCCTTTCAGCAGAATAGAAACCTCCACTATTGCCCAGATGAGATGGGGCATAGGTGTGGGGAATGAGAAGAGAAAAATGTGCCTCTTTGAACGCCAAGTAGAATTTGACTCAGCCAAAGATGGAAGAAAACCACATGTCAGGCTTTTGCAGATCTTTGATTAATAATTCTAATAGAAAATAAACCTCTGTGGCCCAGGTTTCCTTTTTGATGGAACATCAGTGACACTCAACAAGTTAGAGCAATTATGAGTTTGGCACAGACTCTTCAATGAATATATGTGGAATTAGCCAACTGGTAGTTCTTTTTGCAAATTCCAAGTAGCCTTTCTAGCAACAGAATTATATTGCATTTTTTTCTTAGCTTTACTAGCAATAGAGTTTTTTTCTTCCAACTTTGAATGATGTTATTTGATTTAATGGAAAATTTTGAACCTCTTGCAGGTCAGGGATGGGCTATTTCTCTTTTTATGTAGTTCCTAGAATAATGACTTCTTGATCTTGATTGGAGCCTTTCAGGGCTTCAAATAAATTGAACCATTTTTCTTGCTTATGCTTTTGCCCTTGTGCCTGGGGATTTGGGAGAGGGATTGGGACTGGTTTGGGCATGGTGACCTGCATGGTGGGCAGTAGAAAAATGAATGAGGATTAACATGGTTGGTAAAAATACAGAGACTTTCTTACAGAATTATCTGTTGAAGAAAAATAAGATCTATTTTGTTCAATCTGCCTTTTTTTTTTTCCTTCCTTGCTGCAGTCAAATAAAATGCAGAGTTTAGTTTTGTGTCAATATGAAAATTAATTAGCATAAATTGTAAACCCGCTGTCTTTCTGAGAGCGCTGTTTCCTTGTTATTTCCTTTTAAATGGAATCCTAGAGGGGGAAGAATCAGATACCGTGTCATAAATATTGCATTATACTTAACTGATTTATATTTATAAAGCTAATTCCACTTCTTAATGCAATTCAAACAGGGAAAATGCTTCTCTGTTAAGGCTGGTTTAGAAGTCGGATCAGGCATGCTGATGCAGTCAAAATGAACTGGGGGTTCTGGCCTGATTGTATCATTTTTTTTTACGTGGCCTCTTCCCATTTTCTCGTGTTATTTTCCTCAGTTTAGTAACGTGCTCTAGCGAATTTCTTCGCTGAGAAAATAACTTTGTGCAAAACGCAGGTCCGAGGTGACGGCTGCTTCTGACCTTCATGCATATTATATCGTGGCACTGGTCAGCTCAGAGCTCTGGCTTATTGGAAATGCAGCCCTCGGCACTGTCCCTGTGTGGAGATCAGGACACGTGGAAATTGGAGGGCTTTCCGCAGTGTAGCGTAAGTGGCTGGCGCGATGCTGATCCCTCGGAGGTGCTGGGTGATGTCACAGCAGGTCAGGAGCATTTCCTGGTGTTATGTGAAGTGCATCAAGCTACAGCAGGGATTAATCAGGCCCTCCTAGAGCCTGTTTTTTATCACTCCTTTTGTTCAGAAAGGGAGCTGGTTGTTAGTTTTCAGAGATTAAAATATGAGAGTCTTTAATTGACGTCTCTTGCTGAGTGTGAGCCACCAGTAACAGCATCAAGAGCTTTCATGGGCCAGAGACTTGAAGCTCTCCCCAAGCAAGAGGGAGGCAGGAGCTGGTTAGACCAACTTCATCTGAACTGGCTCAGAGGCAGGGCAGGAAATCGTAACTATGAAATATGAACTCAGAATAATCTCTAATTGATTGCGATTTGCAGCAGAGCAAGGGAGTACAGGTGAGGTCTGACACCTGGCATAGGACCTGTGACTCTGGGCTATTTTTTCCACAGGATGAGTTGAAACTGCAGTTCCAGGTACCTGGACAACTCACTCAGATGATTAGTTCTGTAAATGTAGATTCTGCTCTGTGGTGAAGGAGATGGATTAGAGTGAGAACTCTGGAAATTTTCCTTACAAGACCTGCCTAAGGCTGAACATTGCTCTGCTTGTCTGGCACAGAGAAAGAATGGCTCTTTTTTGTCTCTGGAATCACACTTCCTACACTTAAAGTTGTGAAATCACCCTCCTTGAAGGCTGCTGAGGGGACTAACATTTCTAGAGAACTGACATTGATTAGACAGAAAACTGCTCAGTTGTGCAATGCATCGCTGTCACAGAAAAATGGATAAACCTAGACCTAAAACAAACACAGTGCAATCTTTTAGACTGCAGTGCCTGGGGTCTTGCTGTAGCCTTTTCCTTCCACCCATAGTTGTACAACTAAAAGAGGACAGGTTTAGATTGGATATTAGGAAGAAATTCTTCCCTGTGAGGGGGGTGAGGTCCTGGCACAGGTTGCCCAGACAAGCTGTGGCTGTCCCATCCCTGGAAGTGTCCAGGGCCAGGTTGGATGGGGCTTGGAGCAACCTGGGATAGTGGAAGGTGTCCCTGCCCATGGCAGGGGGTGGAATGGGATGGCCTTTAAGGCCCCTTCCAACCCAAACCTTTCTATGATGTCATGACACGAAACTGTCCCATCTGCTGCTGCTTTTAGAATTTCATCTCGTTCATCCATGATAAGGCAGGACCACGTGGGAGCTGTGCATGTGCAAACAGCCTGCATGAGAATTGGTTTACATTACTTTTATCAAATTGAAATGTCTCTGAATGGGTGTAAATCGAATATTTTAACCATGCCAGGACTGGTTCTTGTGTGCTGGCTGCAAAAATGTACCTGGACATCTGTGTGGAGGCACCTTTGTTCTGATGAAGCTGTTTGTGTGCTGGTGCTGGGGTCCTCAGGCAGAGAATAAAGGAAAGTTGAGCACAAAAGTGCCTCAGATTAGTGCTGCTAAAGATGTTGGGAGGCAGACAGGGACCATCTGTTACAGTGCAGGTTCTGCTCCCCACAGGCACTAAAATAAAGGTTTCCTTTGGCTCTCTGCTTTTGGGCTCCCTAGGGTTTCTCTTTAGGACTGCCCTTTTGCTCATCAGCTAAGGATGTCTTTGATCCCACTAAGAGCAATCAAGTTTAAAATATTTGTTGTTTCCCCCCCCTCTAATTAGCCTCTCTCTTTTCAAAAATGCAGTCAGATACGAGATCATTTTCCTAGATCAGTTTTGTGAGTCACTTATTTTATTTAATAATTCTGTGATATGGCCTATACAACATCTCATGTTGGATAATTTATTTCCTCTCTGGCATAAAAAGCCATTAGCCTTAACTATTTATTCAGTAACATTTTTGTTCTATTTAATGGTGTCCAATTCATCTCTGGGATTAGCAGTGTGAATGCCAACCAAGCTTCTGCAAGCTTTTCCCACAGGTCCAGTAGAAGTTCATATTTTATGTAAAATATAAATTGTAAAATATCGTATATTTTACAATTCCAATGCAGAGTTATTCATTGCCTATTCAAGAATAGGCGTTTATCACAGCCTTGACTACTGTAATTTTCCCATATCCCAGCCTAACTGCCCAAGGTTGCAGTGGTCAGAGCACCATTATTCTGCTTCCCTGGTGTGACTTACAAGCAGCTGAATTGGGATCAGGGCAGAGGCAGCAACAGATTGGCAAGGACATCTCACAGCCTGTAACTCACTGGAATTGTGTGAGCTCCGTGGGCTTTATGAGATCCACTCCCCACTAAATCGTGGCAGTCAGCCTCAACAGGGCAGATACTTCCAGTGATGGGCTTGGTACCTCTGCTTGGTTGATAATAAAGCAATAGTCAGAGAAGCCAGACTTGGGTAAGAATTTGCACCCCTTTCCACGCTGGATTGAGCTGGTGATGTGTACAAGGATGAGCCTCATTTCTCCTACCCAGAGGGTGCTGCTTGCCTCCCTGCAGGTCACTAAATACCAGCAGCAGAGGTGTGCTCCTGCCCAAGCCCCTGGGTGCTGCATCTCCCCCTCAGCTCTTCTTCCAGGATCATGCCAGCAATGCCTCCCCAACCTCCCAGATCTGCCACTTCCCAGTGGGACCCCTCCCCGCTGCAGTGCCAGCCTCTGCCTGGGGCCTCTGGCTGTGTTTGCACCACATGAGCTTCCTTAGGGAACTCAAGGGGTAAATGTCTTTATTGCCCGTTTTCTTTATAGGTCTAATTTTCCTCCCCTTACCTTCTGTGAAGCATTTTGGCATCTAGAATGCGTGGAAGTGTGGTTTTTTAATGGCATTTTAAAAAATAAAATTGGGGAAAAAGATCTAAAGACCACAAAAGAGGGAAGGTAGCTTGGGGAAGGTACGAGGGGAGGTTTCTGGATATATCTCACAAGAAGTATACTGATATGTAAGTTCATGCACAAATAATGTTTAGGTAACTGGTGATTCTTAAGCAGCATGTAAATTGTAAATATTGTAATCAAAATAAACCCGAAATTAAATTTTGGTTTCTATCAACATTTCTAGTAGTAAGGGCTTGATATTTTATAGAGGACAACAAAATGGTCCTGAACAGACTCAATGAGCATTCTGAAGATACTAATTTATTACTATTATTTTAATTAATTATCAATTTAGTAACAGCAGAGCCTCACCAAGGGGGAAGAGCACTGTCACCACCACGTCCTGTAGATATCATGACCTGGGTGACCACCATGGCTGTCTAAGGAGTCACGTCTAGGGAGCCACTTGCTTCTTCTCGTGTCAGCAGTCAGGGGGTTCCTGGCAGTGTCCTGGTCAGAGCAGCTGCAGTGACAAATCTCATCCCCACTGGAGCTCCCAGGACTCCACACTCACAGGGATGCTCTGCAAACGTGTCTGTCAATCCTTGGCCACAGCAGAGATAAAGTGTTTCTTCTGCCTCTTTCCCTGAAACCTGTGGTGTTGTATTAGCTGCTTGCAGCAATACAGAGTCACATGGGTCAAGTTAAGTGGCAGGTTAAATCTGTGTCCCCCTCATCAACCTCAGCATTGTTACAGAGGCTGTCTGCTCACAGCTCTGCTGCTGGCTCCAAGTATTAACCAACTTCAGCTCAACTCCCTTAATGATCTGAATATCTTACTGCAGACACCCCCTGCCAACAGCCTGAGTACCACCCTTAAGCATGGGAGACTGACAGTTTTGGAATGGCAATAAATCAGCTTTTTCTGTCACCTGTTTATCTCAACTAGGCCAACGTGGAGTTGCCAGAAGAGAAACCTGAAACCAGAACGTGACTCTGCAGGTAGCAAAATTACCCCTTCTTCCCTGTTCTGCTCCAGAAACGTGTCTCCTGACCTATGAGTCTGGATAGAGTTGTGAATGTAATTGATTTTCTAGTTTGGCTACTGAACTGAGAAATGAAAATATGTTCAGCTTGGGTCAGTGTGATTTTTCTTTTTTTTTGCAACTGGCTGTGAGGTTTTTTTCTAGGTAAATTAAGGAGGCAAAATTCATCTAGCAATTCTCAATTAAAAAGCCACCACAGTGCATTAACGTACAAGTTTTTGACCCATCTGCATGCAAGGAGAGTGTCCATCTCCGATCTGAGATCTCATGTTTGTTTTATTGCTGCTGGTTCTTATCCTCTCTGATTTACTTCTTTGATTCTCAAAAATGAAAGTGTCTTGCAGCATTCTGTCTTCCTTGAATTAGTCAATAAGTACTTTTTCTGACATCAAAGATCACATTTTCAATCAGATTATTTCATTCACGTTGCCTCCTATGACCTCCCCAGCTTTCCCCCAGTACTTATTGATCACTGTTTAATTCTCGTTTTCTTCCCTGTCTCACTAAGAGATTTCAGCAGGTTAGCCCTAATTCAGTGTTCCTACATAAAATATCACCCTGCTCATGAGGTTTCTTGGGGTATTTGGTCAGGTGACGCAGTATTTCAGCCCTGAACATATTTTCTTTCATTAGAAGGATGCTAATAATTGTGAAAACCTCTTCACAGTTTGCTCTAGAAGACTAAGATCTCTGAATCAATGCTTGCCACATTGAAAGTCACAAATGTTATGTCTTTAAAACAGAGGTTAAAATTAAGCAGCTGTCTAAAATTAAGCTGTTGCATATGTGCTTTTTTGGCTCTCTGGACGGTATATATCACTTGTGAAGTGATATCCACTGTCTGCTGTGTTGAAAAATTATTTTTGTTGCATAAATCCTTTTACAAAGCTGAGAAGAAAGACAGATGCTGAGAAAGACTTCTCCTAATTGTCTGTAGAACAGGAAATTATAAAATTTTTGCATGGCAGTATGAAAACGTAACATGTCAACCAATGATGAGTAACTAAATCAGAAGCCCCTTGTCCTTAATAAGGGTTTCTTTTTGTGCTAATGTATAATTCAACTAGATTAATGGCAATCCCTCAGTTTAATAATTTGCCAGACAGTAGGTTAATATACTGCTTTTGTTGGTGAGCCATGCTATTACTAGATAATTTTTAAAATAACAGTTTGTCAGGCTGATCAAACAGGGCTAATTTTGGACACTTTCATTTTCATCTCCAGTGGTTCCTATTCCTTGATTGTAAAATTAGCCTCCAAGTAAGGGAGAGCTTCCTGTAGATGGCAATGTTACACTGGGATAAAAATGAGTGGAAACCCTACATCTCAATAGCTTCACTCTGTTAATCAGTGAAGAAAGGCTTTAATGGCAATTCGAGATACAGCTGCTGAAACTGCTGCAGAGGTAAATATCTATAAACACATCATTAGCAGTAAAATGATTGGATCACTGTTGTTTGTTCCTATAGAGACTTATTGAGGAGTCATGCTTGCTAAGGGTTTCTTACACCAATTTTGTATATGGTTCAAAACCAGCCAGGTTGTCCAAATTCCTACCTGGTTTAAACAGATGACATCCATTTGATGGCCTCATCATCATCATCTAGAAGAGCTGACATTGTTCCAGTTAAAAGCCTGGCATTGTGTTGGACCAGCTCTGACTCTCCTGACAACAACAGTACAATCTCTGTCAGTTTTTTCCTACTTTGTGGGCACCTTTTAATAAATGTATTTGCTTTTTCTAAATGTTTTTGTTGTGTCTTATTTTGCTCAGTATGTATTTTTGCCAATCCCTTTGTATACAGGTTTCAATCCCATCAGATGCTTAAGTATCTGTACACAAATATCTGAATGTTCATAGCTCCAGGTAGACTATTCAAAAACTGAAAGTTTCACATATGGTTAAGAAGCTTTGTTTTAAACCAGACACTTTCCCCTCACTTTCTTGAAGATATTAAATGGTTTGGGAAAATATTTAGTTATTTGGCATGAAAAACAAGTGAATTGGGAATCCAGCCCATGTGCTATGTGAGTTAAAAATCCAGTCACAGAGCCTGCATAGCAAGTATTCAAAGCACTATCCAGGACAGAGTGTTTATGAGCAATCATTATGCAGAAATATATGTGAACAAACCATCTGTTCTGCAACTTCAAATAATGAACAAAGTGGCCAAAGAAGTCAGCACAAAGAAATTCTGTAAACTGGTGATGGCCCTAAATGAATCTAATAAAATATTCGCTGTGAAATGCTCATCCAGCATAGAACTGAAAATACATTTTTTGAGGCCAAGTCTTAGAAAACTTCATACAAGCAAACCACTACAGTTCTGTATCACCACATTGTAACTTTATTTGCCATCATAAGTAATACAATTGTGGAATAGAGTGTTTTATTGGGAGGGCTGAGTAACTGTCTGCAAATCATGTAGTTGGATGTGACTGTTTCATTTACTGGGTGTAAATGACTGTTCATTTACGGATGATTGTGCACAGAAAATTACAATCATTAATTTTGACTCTGAATTAAAGTTTTTCTCTGAAAAGGTAGCCCACAGAAGATATACACTGTGGTGAAACCTGTTCTTCAGCTGGGAATCTGTTTTGTCTTAAGTGACCTTTTGCAAGGATCCCTGGGGTCTTCATTGCAATTTCGTTTGACCTTTTGTTAAAAACCAAGCTCTTCTACAACTGATATTTGGCAGAGTGATTACTTGAGCAGAGATTCATTGGAAAAGACTTCCAAAGGCACCGACAGGAGCAGGACACTGGATAATCAGCAGTAGGACAGAGCTGCTCTGTGTTGTGACTCAACACACACTCTGTACATTAATAGGATTTTTCCTTAGCAGACCAAAATAAGTCAGTTTAATGGTCAGAAAGGGGGGTGGATTAGAGAATCTCATGCTCTTTTTTGCCCTGGTCAATCTGCACTAAGAAACTTAGAAAGGATACATGGAACAGGGGCACACACCATGTCTGTAAAACAGCTCAGGGCTGGTGAGACTTGCTATGGAGACTGGTATTTTATATAATTTTTTTTAACCCTTCTAATGGTAACAACACAAATGTCTCTAAGACATCTGGCCAAGCTCATATTTTTGTGACTACAAATCATGTACCTGACACAATCACACTTCTGTTTTGGCACTGTGTGTTTCATCACAGCATGGACCAAACATTCAGGGTTTCCTTCAGTTTGACAGATTCCAGACCAATGCTCCTACAACGATGTCAAGTTTGAATTTCTTTTTATCTCCAGTATATTAATGACTTTGCATGCAACATGAAGAGAATCAGCCCCCTCCTTTGTTTTTTGCCTGAATGCTTTCTTGTGCTCATGGAAAAATGCTGGAATATCACTGGGAATATGGGATAACTATAAAGTGATATTTCTGCTCAGCATAATTCTAGTTTCTTTCTCTTTCTTGACTGTGTTCTATAGTTTCCTAACCTCCCATGGAATTAAGATATGAGGCTCCCTACCAAACCTCATTTTTTTCTAAAACTGTTTCCCAGCTATGATCCTGCTGTGGTCAGGAGCAGTGCTCTGCTGAGAGTAGAGCCTACCATAGTGAAATGAGAGGTTGAATACAACTGGTGGGGATGGGGTATTTCCTGGAAAAAGGGATAGCTTGTTTTTATCTCAAGCTCAAGTAAACTCGACGTTGCGGTTTGCTATGTTCTGATGAAAGAGTAAAAATCAAGCTTTTTGCAAAATTATTATTCCATTCTATTTACTTAAACCTTGAAATTTCTGATGGGTGCCATAGCACTAGTGAGTCTTTAAATGGATTTTTGGCCTAATCAGCAAATTTGTGTCTTCCCTCCAGCCTTAGGTGCCGGGGTTAGAATGGAGCCCCCAACACCAGCACAGCAATGATCTCCAGAGCTGCCTCGCTCCACCAAGAACCTTTTCTGTACCACTCTAATACCATTGCTGCCAGTGATGTACAAAGATATGAAGGAAATGAGAAGCTAACTGGTCATAAGATTAGATATTATGTGTTTATAATATGTCTCAAGGCTAATTTAAATAAGAGAGAGTCTTTCCTTTGTCCTCGGTGAGTTTTAACTTGAGAAATTGTTGTGAAACCAGGTAAAGATGAAAAATCCATAACTAAGAGCCTCTTGATCCTTTGTCTGAATTTTGAAATGAGTCTCCTTATTTTCTTTCTAGAATAATTTGATTAATTTATCGCTTGGAGCAGAGCCACTAATTCAGGGAATAAGTGATGAATTTAGCTTTCTGTTTATGGATGGTCCTTTGAGACGAGATAATTCTTTCACACAGCTTATCACTTGGTTTTTTGAGTGTTGTTTTATTTTTCCTGTCCCATTTATTTCTCGCTTTTCCCAGTGAATGGCTTGTTGTGATTATTTGGTAGTCAATATTTAACATGCAAGTCTTGTGGGTCCATTGTGATAAGTCACACAATGCTGCAACTGTCTCTGTCTTGAATAAACACAGCGCAGGAGAAGAGTCTGAAGCTGTGCCCGGGACTGTGAAAGTCTCAAGGAGAAACAGCAACTTAGGAAAGAGAAAGGAACAGTTGGAAAATGTTAGAACTATTGTATTGGCTTCACCAGACAGGCCTTGCCTAAAGCATAATTTCTTGAAAACTTCCTACTGTAAGGTTTATTGGGAGTGTGCAGAGCTCATCCGTTGTATTAAGTGTCACATTCTCTTCAGGAATGGCTTTAGGAGTGAGATCCTCATGTATATACAGCAGTCAGGTTAAGACCTGGATCATTTCTGGCAGGAGCTTTTAGTAACAGTGTGCCCACAACCCTTTCCTGAAGCTCCATGTGCATGTATTTGGTGTGTCCAGCCAACCCTGAAGAAAAAAGGAAGCTCAGGATGGATGCTGTGTGGTGGTGGTCTCACTTGTGTGATCTGGTCTTAGCTGGACCCTTAAAAGAAAGAGTGAGAAAGGAGTAAATTTGGATTTGTATGAAGACACCATTGAAACTTAACACAGTTGATAGATGTCACATTCCTAAATGATCCTGGAAAATCATACATTTCCCCTATGAATGAACGCTGCTTCAACAAGCATTGTGCCAAATGGCAGCCATTGGACTATTTTATGCTTTGTGGAGCCAGGATGGCTTGAATATTGTTATCATCCTTTCAATGAGAACAATGCTGCACCATAAAAATTAAACACAATGCCACTCCTGATTTGCTAGAATTGATGGAAGGATCCCTGTTCTGAAAGCATAAGTGTATTTCCTTCTCCATTCTCTTCCTCTCCAGAAATTAAGAAATTACTCTGAATCACTGAAAGTATTTTCAACAATGGGCCAATTTGTAGGTGTTGTGTTTGCTAAGTCTCTTGGCCAAACCACAGAAACCATTTCAGAGCACAGGGTGCCTTACAAGTGGCCAATTGATGTGATAAAATTAAAAATACCAAAACAGGGTTTTATTGTGTGTCCTTTGTGACAAGTAGAGAAATACCAAACACCTGCTTGTAATCACAGGCAGTGTACCAGGTATTTTAAAAGGAGTGGATGTTAGAGGCATCCAGGTTTAATTACAGCCTTGTTTAAGAAAAAGCTCTATCCTAATTGTAGTGTCATTATTAGATTGTGGGAAAAATTCCACTGTGATGGAACAGGTACATCCACTAAGTACAGGGTACTTTTTCCCCCTTTCAGGAATGTTAAGTGTGTAATACAGGGAAAATAGGTGAGGAGATATCTTCAGTGAATCATCTACTCATTTCCAATCTTTCTGAATTACCATTTCTTTTCAAATACAGCAGCACCCTACAGGGACAGGCTTCTTTACATGAATGCTAAATAGAAGTAAGAAAAAAAAAGTAATATTTTAAGAGACACTGCCATGCTACCCACAATGTGATGTAATTTTTGGCACTGGAATAGAGGAATTATAATGCTGAAAATTTTTAATTTGGTCAATAAACAATAGTCTTGGTAAACATTTTTTTTTAAATCGGGCAAAAATGTGTTTCTTTTGAACTGTCTCTTTGTGTTTACATAGTATGTAAAAGTACAGTGGCAAGTGTGATGATGACAATAATAATAATAATAATAATAATGTAGAAAACGCCACTTTATTGTGTGATACAATTGACTGAATACTCATTATATTTAAACACATTCATCTGGCCTGATATTAAGCATTTGCATTGCTTAGAGAAGCATGATTTTTCTAAAAAAAAGGCCTTAGTTTTCTCGTACCACCATAAAACCCCCTATTCTATAAACTTTTAAATGCTAGCGATATTTGTATGTCTCATTGCTCTGTGGTTTGTATAGCATCTTCTTCCCTTTTTCTATTCAGATCATAATGTCTCTAAGGGCTTATTTTTGTCTTCTGTGTGAAGACAGAACCCAAACACTCCCCTCCTCCACTTATCACAATACAGAAATATAAATAATAATGGTGCAACATTTCAGACAAACAACTCTGTGCCAAAATTTCTCTTCCTACTTGGTCTCACAGGTTTGGGACACAAAGACTGTCTCTTTGCAAATTCAAGCCTGGGTCTGAGACCCAAGGGCATAGGTAGCTCTATATTATTGTGTGTATGCACATGTCTACAAATGTGTATTCATGGATATACAAATATATATAATTTTAGAAATGACAAGGGAACGACAACATCAGAAATGGCATCTCAACAGTGCATGGGATTAACATTTCTCAGGTGACCTTGCTTAATTCATTTTTTCATCTTTTGAATGCCTAATTTCGCAGCTTTGACTGACTTTTTCTGTCCCAAACGTAGCTGCCTATTTAGGAAAGCATATGCCTGGTTTCATTTTTAGATTTAGTTTTTTGTCTTTTCAAAGGGATGGGGGTAGAGAATTTGAAGGCAGTGAGTATTGATTATGGTCTCTGAAGGAAATGCATGTATGTGTCAGATTAATTTTAGCAAATTGTGTTAAATCATGTATTTTAGGCCTGAATCTCATCTCTTTGCTTTCTTCCTGTACTTTTGAACACACTGAGTTTCTTTTGAACATCTGACTTTTTGATCAAGTTTACAGTTCTGTGCAAGTTATTAATTTTACCTAAACCTTTCAAAAGTTATGTTTCTGTCCAAATCCACACTTTCATCAACAACTAATTGAATTTTCGGGATAACATTGCAGTCCCTTGAGATCTACAGATCAGAAGGGCCACAGATGGCTTTATTGCAGTATGTGTGGTAGGCTTGATGTGAGACATTTGATGGTTTTGCTGCTTCTCTGATCTGCATTTCTGCCTGCTAATATAACACTAGGCCTTTTCAGTTAAAAAATGGTGATTAATTGTTTGTATGGACACATGAATTTCAGTAATACTGCTGGATTTGTTTGACTAACTGCAGGATGGGCTAGAGAACTTGAAGAGCACCAACCCATTCAGTCACTTGGGGGGTGTGTACAAGGAGATCTGGGCAACTCTGAAATAGTTTCTGTGCATCTGAGCCTTCATGGACAAAAACTGCATGTTTTAAGAAGTACATTCAAGTAATTAGAATAGCCCTTATAGGAAAAGTGTATTTTGTCTCAAATAATAGGACAAAAGTGTTTAATATTCTCCCAGTAATCCAGGAGAATATGTGATTGCAGGCAGAGCCCACTTTGTGTGAGGCTGCTGAGGATTCAGAATCACTTCTCACATGCTCCAGCCTTTTTCATTCTGAACAAGTTGTGTGAATATTTAATATGCTGTAGACTCGAGGTCATAAACGGTTTGCAACAAATAATTCATGCAACAAACTTAGACTCTTCTGCTTCCTGCATCTCTGCGAAGGGGTGGCCATTTACTCATGTGGAAATTCGCTGAATCTTTTACACTTTTTTTTTTTTGGTTGTTAATATTGGTGGCACAGTGTATGTTATAGGGCAAGGTGGGCCAATTATCATTCTGTTGCCAATATTCCTTAAGTTCTGTTATTGAATTTGACACAGTGACAGAATCATTAACAGCAGTCAACCTGATTTCAGCAGTTTACCGAAAGTAGTTTTTGTGGTTTGCTTGTCATGTGTGACATTTGAATAATATATGGAATCACTTGGGATGCTTAATAATAATATTTCAATACATTTTTGTAATGGCTGTTGCTAAAATATGTGCAATGGCAACTTTCACTGGTACCTACTCTATTCTCATCTCCCTGAAATAAAGTGCTTTATTTATTTGCAACACCTGGAGAGCTATGAGAAGGATATTGTAAAAGTGCATCTGGGCAAGTGAGCAGTGGTAACATAAATTATAGTGCTCAAAGGCCATATGCATGAAGTAAAAGTGGAGGAGCTTTTGGGTATCTGGTCATATATTTTCCAAAGATGCCTGCCTTGAAACAATAATGTTGCCAGGTTGGTTATAAATGGTATGTGGTTCAGAAATGTGGTTCCTGAGATTTTTCATTTGTTGTTTCACTCAAACGTTTTTTTTTTTGCAGATGCTCTGAGTCTGCTGTTAACAAAAGATAAGCACCGAGTCTTAAATTTGTGTTGACGCTTTCAGGTAGGTGGAAGTCTACCTGCCCCACAAACAGTCATATAAAATCCCTTCAGTCTCTTGATCCTCGCATTTTAAGGTCAAATCCACACCAGTGAGGTGAAGGGCAGCTGTCTTCCATAGGTTTTGGTGCTGTCAGTGTATTCCTCTGCCTCTCTTCCCTGACTCGTCATTCCTCAGGGTCTTCTCATCCCGTTTGTCTGTCAGCAGAACCAACACTGGTGTTTGGACCTCAACTCAACGATAAAACATTTTTTCCCTGAGAATTCTGGTTTGAATTCAAATTGACAAGTTGGGTTTTATCCCCTGAATCCACATGGTTCCATCATACCACTATTTTATTACATTTTTGCTTGGATTGTAGGATTTTTTGCTGGGATTTGAGGATGCTCTCTGGGTAATACTGGCAAATCTTTCTTATGAAGTGTTTGGTTTTTTTTCAATCCATTTCTACTCCTGTCTTTTCCTGTTTTCCAGCTGGCAAACTTTCTAAATCCTGGGTGAATACTGAAGGCAGGCATGATGATCGTGTTTACGTGATTTTTCAAACATGGAACGATCTCAGAAATTACATTGTCAAGCCCCCTGCTCCTGTGTAGAAAATGTTACACTTCCATAAGGGTCTGTGAGGAGAAATCAGTATAAGAAATGGAGGGTACTTCAAAACAGTCAAAGCTTTATCAATATTTCAGTCCAAATAGCAACAGGAGTAATTATCCATACACCCAGCACAGCACTTGAAAGTGTGGTAACCTTGGGAATTATAAACTCTAGAATAATGAAATTGGCAAAACCCCCATTGTTAGAAGGAAAAAAGGAAAGAGAAAATTCTTTAAATGCCAAAAAAAAGAAAAAATCCTGTCTGAACCCCAAGATATTCTAAGTTTCTGCTTTTAAGTACAGCTGTATCTTCCTGCTACAAAGAAGAGAGAGTTTTTTTTTTTCCTCTGGAAGAAAAAGTACTTTAAAAACATCTCCCGCATGAGCTTTTTAATTTTATAATCTGCCTAAGAATATCTTGCTTCCTGCTGTAATTTTTCAGCTGATTAGAAGCTAACCCATGTGTTCTTACCAGCATTCAGGATTTGAATTAATGGAAATGGCAGCAGATCCTCTTGTGATGAAGGAACACAGAGGTGCAGAAATATTTTTGGGGTCATTTAATTGCTTTGAGAGTCAGATATATAAAAGTTACAGCCAAGGCCAACTGCCACAAAACAACCACAGGCCATAAAATATCTCATCAACACACTGAGCTTCTTTAACTACATAATGTCCCAAATTTCTGTGCCAAGACAAACATTGTCTTTACATTTCTGCCCCCTAGACAGTTGCATCTGCAGTGCTCCATTCTTGTCATTGCTCAACAGGATGCTGAATGTAGATCTGCTGCTTTGGTTTATGTCTAAATAAGAATGTGCCTACACTTCTACTTTCAGAATATTTCAGGCTTCCTGAAGACGCAGTAAGTTCATTTTTCCTTTGTGTGCTTTTCTTCCGTGCTGTTCCTTTTGCAGTTGCCCGCTCTTTGGTGTACATTGTGTCAGGGTTGTCGTGTTTCTTTCAGTTTCTTCAGCACCTGCATCTTAAAAAATAATAGTGTTAGGAATCAGAAGCAGCTTGGTTTCACACACTCCATGTTTCAAAGGTCTTTTGAGCCAAATGTCTGCTGAAAGCTGAGAACAGTTGTTTTAGGAGCTGTAGTGAAGTGACTGTCCTAAATTAAGGACTTTGTATATTACCTGGACATAATTCTTCCTTTTGTTCTACTTTGTGTATTGCTCAGGGTCCCATCTGTCTTTTACTCAGCAGTATACCCAAAGTCTCAGGTAATTGTTGAACATTCCAACATGGAATCACTAAAAAAAGCAGATAAAGGATTTGTGAAATGTGTCACTTGCAAGAACCTACTTTAAGACTTGCTGAATTTAACACATGATATAGATAATAATTTTGGTTAGTTTGGGGCCTTCTACTTTTACATCCCTAACTGCTTGGTTAGATTTCTAAAAACTTTGACAGAAAATAAAAGTCCTTTTTTACCACCTCTATGTTTGATGCCATTAGGGGGGTAAGGTTCTGTGGTTTCCATGTTATGCTGACTCTATACATCTTCACTCAGCAAATTGGCACAGATTTCTTTACATTTTCTTCTTCTCCCTGTGCCAACTGAGTGAACTCTGCAGTCACTACTTTTCCAGGTATAGCAGAGCAATAGTATGTGAACTCTGTATTGCTAAGAGCACTCAGTGTGTAATCACATTGCCTTGGCACCCTCAGCCATGGCAGAGCTGATTTCAGTGCCAGCCAGCAATCTAAATATTTGCTCTGCTTTTCAGAAGGGTTTTGCAGTCCAGACTGAGCAGGTTTTTATTTTTTTCCCCCTGCAGCTACACTGCTCTCAGCTACTCAGCTGCAGGCTGAGGCACACCTAGCCAGGCTCTGCGCTCAGCAGACACTGCAATGTGAGCAAGACAGAGCTTCAGCTTACAGAATGATGGATGTTTATGAATGGGCAGTTATGTCATTTGGCCACCTTCAGGATTAAGTACAAAACCAGTTCCTTCCTTAGTTCACTAAGGAAGCCCAAATGCAGTGACCTCTAAACACTTGCATTACTTAGAAGAAGATATTGTTGAAAAATTTTTTGTATCATTTGGGAGCCTTTTCTGCTCGGTCTCTACTACTGCTTTTAAAAGGTCTTTTTAGTAGCCTCAGAAAGATAATAATAAACAAGATCACATTTATCATCTTAATTTATTCTTGAGTGCAGGCCTGTTTGCTTCTTCACTGCAATCTCTTAGAACTCCTGCCTTGCTCTGCTGCTTCCTGCAAAACGAGGGGCAGTGTCCAGGTGAGCGCCCAGCCTCGGAGCACTCAGTGACAACGTGTTCGCCAGCAACAAAGCAGGGAACTGAGCAGGCACGGTCACACTTGCTAACTCTTTGCCAAATGGAGAAGGGGGAGAGGAGGGGGTGTTAAAAAAATACAGATCTTCACTCTTTTTTGTTAGCTTCTGGGTATGTCTGAAGTAATCAGAAGGAAATGAGATTTCAAGTTGACAGTTTTCCCTTTAAAATGCTCTGTGCATTAGTGCTGAATGTGAATAGCATTATCTTTTTTTCCTTTTTTTTTCTTTTTCTTTCTTTTTTTAAGAGAAATATCTATTAATAGATCTCTGTAACAACAATTGCTTACCGGTTTATGCTTGTGGCTTATCACAAAACTCTTCAGGAGGACTTGTGGTAAAAACTGTGAAGTTTATATAATTGCAACCGGAGGCAAAGCTTTGCTTTGGGGTCTGCTACACTCTCAAACTCTGAAAGAGCGAAAAATAATGATGTAATCCCAGTGACTTCTTCTAAGGGGCCTTGTGAGCTTATTTGACCCAACAAGACACTCGTTTTGGCAAGCAGAATAGCTTTGAACCAGAGCTCCTTCTGATTAATACACAGCTCTCACTGGTCTATATTGTAATTATCGTTTGATCTTAGTCATGTATTTTCGGTGGGATGTGATAATTACATTAAAATTAAATATTTTAGCTCCTTTTTGTGTGTGTGTGTTATCTGCAGTCCTATTGGTGCAAGTGTTTCAATGTAATATCATGGAAAATTACCACAGTGACAGAACTGCAAACATCCCGTGTTATTACCTTGTGCCGTGGGATTCCAAGTAAACTAGAACTCTTTACAGTTTAGGAGAGCTGCCAGTCCCCCTGAAATTACCATTTTAATTGAATTGATCATAAACACTTTGCTCTGGCTGCAATACTAGACTGAGAAGATTAAATCTGTTTAGCCATAGTTTGGGGAAAGGGTGACCTTTCAGCCAGTTTTGTTATAACTGAAAGGTTACTAATTTTTCTGACTGGAGAAGGGGATGTGATATTGTAATATTAGGAATATTACTTTTTATTTAAATATGTAGATGTAAGGAGTAAATACACATTTATCAGTTTTTCTCACTTCTGTAATTGTTCTCTTAATCTGAAATTACTATAATTTATTTAAAATCTATCAATTTGGAATTTTTAATATGAATATTGAGGAAAATACAAACGGCTGATACACATACTCACAAAATCAACTTATTTCTAAAGGAATAAAGTGCCATATCTTCAAACAGCAAGTGTCTTCTGGCCTCAAAATTTCTGGAGCTAATTCTTTTTTTTTTTTTTTCCCCTCTGAATTCTTTTGTCTTAAAATTGCCAGCAGCCTAAACATTATGTAAGACCTTTTTGTCCTGCCGGCGAGCCCATCTCCTCTTGCTGTGCTCTTTGCTGCCTGTGGTCTCTGTCAGCTCCAGCGCATTGCAGAGCCCAAGCTGTTCCCTTCAACCCAATTAACCCCAGACCATTTGGGCATGTTTGGTGTCACACCTGCAACTTTTTGTTCTTTTCCTTATTTAAATGAGCCACTTGATTTCAGCGTTTCCCTCGTGTTGGTTCTCTCAGGTAATTGGTCATTATAACAGCTTGCTTTCAAATATTTTCCCTTTTGAGGCCGACCTATTGCAGAAAGGCAAAGAATTTCTGTACTTTTTGCTTACCATTTTAATGAGTTTAGTCTAAGTAGTCTTTTGCTTGGGTGGAAAGACAGTCAAAGTTAAAATGCAGAATGTGATTTTGAAGTCTCTATCCAGCGTTCTCCTGGGTACAAGCATACTGGAAGCTTAAGCAATTGTAAATAGGGGAAAAAACAATGCTTTGCTACCTCAACAGCTTTCTTAAGTGGGTTGATTTTGCAGGTATGCCTGCAAACAGAAGATGCTGTGATTTGACAGTTCCAGACTAGTTTTGTGTTTGCTCCTGTAAATGACAATTCTGTACTGTGTGCCTTTTTTTTGTTTTCCATTTAAAAATATTAATGATGGAAAATACAGCTTTTCAAAGATTTCTAGTGTTGACAGAGGTGTTTGAGAGGAATAAAGCATGCACAAAATATCTGGGTTCTTCAAATTCAAGTACTGTGCTCCTCTTTTTAAATTTTCTTTCTTTCTTCTGAAATACAATGCCAGTCAGCAATTTTTCATTGACATGGAAACTCAGACCATAACTTGGACTGTATGGGCATCATAATTGTGATGGATCTTGTGCTGCAGCCAGCTCTCTACTCAGAATGGAATTTGGACAGACAAAGAGTAAATACAAACCTCTTTACTCAACAAAACACAGTGCAGAGATCTGGGAAAGAAAGGAGAGTATCAGGCATGTTAATCCCATTACTCCCCAAATAGTTCTTCTGCTCTGGTGTATTACCAGCAAGAGGTCCAGAACTGTGTGGTGACCTCATGGATGCACGTGAGGGAAATGCTCCTTCTGGAACAAAGCCCTCAGGATGGATTGCCATCAAGGCTTCAAGAAGTCATTAAATATTGTGTCTCAAATGAGGCTTCCAAAAAGTTATACAATATCTGGAAAAAAATTATTCGGTGAGTTCCCTCTGATTGCTAATTGCATACAGTATTAAGACATAATTTTCTTTCCTTTCTCATTCACTCTGTGCTTCAAGGTAAAAGATGGAACACGGGACTATGACAAATTCTCTTCTGGGATCTGTGTAGTGGGGCTTCTCTTTGATCTTCCTTTTCTCCTGCCCTTGGAGACCAAATGCATTTTTGCACATGGCAAATGCACAGAACTGTGGGGCCCAGAACTGCTGTGCTGATCGGAGAGAATTTCCCAGAAAGGTCTGTGCTCTGCATTACTGAAACATTAAAAAGTGTAGTGCAGGCTCTTTGGGGCTTGTATGGGATGTGGCTTTGTGTCCTGCCCTCAAGGCTGTGAGCCTGGCATGGGATGAAAGGTCAGATGGCTCCAAGTTCAGATATAACCTCTGCTGTTGAGTCATGAAACAGTTAGATTTTTTTTTTCCCTTTTGTTTTGTATTTACTGCCATGAACTGGTGGCTAATATGGGAGTTCCCTGTAATTTTTGGAAAGCTGTGCTCTCCTGATAACTGTTCACGACGTCTGCTAGGGGATTAAGGCTATAGTGGGCATATATTTCAAATAGATTTATATTAGAGAAGCCAATCCTGCCAGTCAAGAAGTTGATAGCTAAAACTGGGTATTGAGGACCTCATCTTACAGATACTGGGTCTCCCTGAAGCAAAGTCTGTATCAGGCTGTGCTGGGTCAACAGCAGGAAAAAGCAATACTGAGCTGTGTGCAGTGGAGATAAAATGAAAATAGGGCTCTTCTGCAGTACCATTATCTTCCTGACACTGCTGGCTTTCTTGGAGCTGCTAAACGCAGCATATTTTGTGCAAGGTGTGTTAGCACCCTTTGAGAGCTCTGCCCTCGTGGGAGAGCCTGGAGGGATGGTGCTGAGAAACAGGAGTGGGCAATGTGGGAGGTAGCTGGAGATGGACATCTTCCATGCATGGTCATGAACAATGGGCTCGTTCCACTACCAAGTGACCTGAAGTTGTACTGGTTGTTTATCTTGAAGGCTTCTTGCATAATTGAACGAGTAAGAGTATATTTGGGAAAGACAGGACTTTACCTTCAGCTGAAAACTTGCTCTGTGGGATTTTCTTCATTTCCCCGAGCGAGAGTACTTTTTTTTTTTTTTTTTACTAGGGTAAAGGAAGGAAAATAAGACCTGAGGCTTTTTATTAGACTTACATGAAATGTATTACATCTAAGCAATGAGCACTTGTATTCACTGAAACGTGTGGGTGCTATCATGATGAAAATAAACCCTTTAGTATCATTTGTAATAGCCAACAATTGATGGTACTTTAAGTTTTTCAGTTTGCTTCTGAAGAAGGCCCAATAATTGAACAGCCTTTGTTGTACAGAAAGCGACTACTGATGCCTCTTCTGGTCGATTTCTTTTTTATTTTCCATCTTTTTCTCTCCACAACTTTCTTATTTTTTGCCCTTCTGTTGCTTTCATTTGAAGGGTTGGAGAGGTGGTGTGTTTTTCCAAGAGGAATGGCTCTTATAATCATGAATATCACGTTTTGATACAGTCCAGACAGGCTGTCAAACAAAAACTTTTTCTTACATGAGAGTGGAAAAAGGAAGTTGTTTAAAATAGCCTGTATTTTGTCTAAAAAAAGAGACATGAACACTTGAGCTATCCTGCCTTTCCTCCCAAAAAACCAATTCATATTAATATATTAAGAAACTTCTTAGGCCAGACATCTTCACAGGGATGCATTTGCTTTTCAATGCACATGTTGTTCCCTGATCCAATTACTACTGAATTTTTCAGAGGCAAAATTAATTAGCAGTTTGCCACAGTCTTCCCGACTCCTGGAGTTCCAGTAATGACTTGATTTTTGTAGAACTGAGCTTATTACACGCAATAGACAAGTCTGGACAAAACAACTTATTTGATGCAGCTCCTGAAAACTTATTGCTATTATCAGCATCCTCTCTGCAACTGCAGAGCTGACAGATTTTAGGACTTAAGGACAGTATGCAGAATTCAGGTCATACCTTATTATTTGGAAAAGGGTCTTGGATTTTGCACCCGCCTCCAGCAATTATCATACTACCTGAAAGCATGATGGACATATTTCAGACTAAAGAAAAATTAGGAATGAGAAGTCCACACTTGAAGGACGGGTAGTGTCAAAATTTAATTTTCAAATCTGTCAGCTTAGTTCTGTGGGGGAGTGTTCAGCTCGTATGTTAAGAGAAATACCAATAGGATTTTTTTTTTCCTCTGTAGTTACAAAATAAGCTTATGTATGGGTTTAGCAGTGCTTTCTCAGCTAAATAATGGAGATTTTGCTGCTTTCCAGTGTGTATCAGTATCTTATATTTTCCCTGAGGTAAAAAAATAGTATAATTTGCCCAGTACTTCTATTTTCCAGGCTTTTTGCTGCCTCTGCAGAAAAGCTTAAAGTTCCACACTTGCAGACTTCAGCCCTTTTCCAACCCTCTTCACCTCTGAAGAGGTTCTCACCTCTTCAAAATATCGTGTTTCCCAAGACATGAAGACTTTGGGAAGGCCCATGGCTTGTGAGCCATCAATAGCTACTTGTCTTATCCTGCATATGTCAACACTGTGGACACAGTGGAGAGAGACTCTTTCTTTGAGGTGCAGCAGTGAGCAAACCTCTGAGCAGGAGGAATTAAGAGCAGAAGACCAACAAGTCTCAAGCAAGAAGCAATTATTCTTCATCCATCTCCCCTCCCTGTTCAAATTCCTCCCACCACACAGCTTTCTAGGCCTCAAATATCATCAAACACCTCTGGGAATTGAATACCTTTGATGTTCAGATGGGAATGGAATCCTTTGTAGAAATGGTACATAGAGAATAATTTATACAGGACGTTTTACTTTCCTGGTTCTGTGACTTTGGCCTTGTTTTTCTAGGTATTCAGTCACAGTTAAGGGTTTTCTTTTTCCAGACTGTAAATCATTATTTGCAAAATGCTGAAGTTTGGTAAATAGTGGGTAAATGTTCCCAAAAGGAAAGACAAAAGTGTTGCAGCCTGAGGATGGTTTTGCCACAAAGGTAAGAACTGTTTCTCACACATCTATTCGCAACTTCTGGTAGCATGTATCATTGAAAAACAAGGAATTGCTTAGAAAACCTTGGGGGAAATTATTATGATTACTCATCTTAATATCAAATATAAGCTACTTTGAACATTTTATTCCAGATATGCAGATCCCATTGTACTGACTGTTACAAAATTGATCCACGTTTGCTGAGGTTCTAACTCAGTTTTCTGAACAGTCATGATGCTTAAAAAGGTCTTTTTCCAAAGAATATTTACTCGGGCTTCTCTGAGGAGTCTCTGTTCTGCTTTTGGCCATGCTGAGCCCTGACACGGATCCATAGCAGGAACTGGACATTTCTTTCAAAGAATTCTCTTTAGTCTTTGGTAGCATAAGGTTTGTGCTGCATAAAGCTATTGCAAAATGTTTGTAGCCCCACAACGCACCCAGACACATTCAGTGCATGTGACTAAACAAAAAAAAATGCAAGAAAATAATAACCACTTTAAGTTTGGCTAAATCTTTAGGGCCTAGATATAGCATGTTGTTAAGTGCGTATGTGAAGTATTATTTTTATTGCTCTAATATGCAGTAATCCAGGACTACAATATGTTATTTTTTCAGTTGCTCAGTGAGAAATAACAATACACCAAAGAAGAATGACGATAGCTATACATTATTCCTTTCATTGTGTTAATTATATTCATCAAAATTGGTTATCAGTGAATCCATTGCCTCAATACAATTAGCAGCATGAATTTAGAATAGTAAATGGACCTGTGGTTTATAAATTGATACCATATAGGTATATCCTAAGAAAATCCACTCTGCTATGCCTCAGTTATGCAAACTTCAGACAATTTAAATCCTGTCCTGGAAGCACACACACATGCACATTGGAGCTTGCTCTCACATCCTGGATGTTGAGACCATGCAGTTAATTTTGAAGAGTGCAGATCCAAGTATTTTATTATGATTTAGTCATTAATGTCTGGAATTTATTAACTATTTTTATTAGAATTATTAATTATTAGAAATCACCTTTATTACATACAAGCTTTAATATTGGTTTCTACTTTCTTACCACCAGTGTGCTGCTCTTTTGCACGTGTGCTTTGCACAACAGCACCTCCTGAGGAAGGATAAAAGAAGACTTACAATCTCTTTCTGATGTTAACTCAAGCTTGTCAGAAGCTCTTTGCACAGTAAAACCTACTTGTATTTGTCCTGACACCTTTTAGGGATTCTTCTTTTCAGCACCCTGTCCTGAACCTAATTTTACAGTTCAACTACCTTAAGCTGAATTGTTTTGGAGATGTCGATAAAATATAGAGAAGGGATATCCTCAAGCTCACAATGAGGCGATTAGGTATGTTTCATGTTTTGTTTCTGTGACACTGTTATAATCCTCTAGGATTCTTTGGATCCTGGCCTGTCAGAGTATTGCTGCTTTTATAGGTGGTTTGAACTCAAAGCCTTTCCAGCACCCAAGCATGGTGTGCCAAATGCGACTTTTAGCCTTTACAGTTGTAATCAGTTTTCAATTTTCACATCCTCCCGTGACATTTTTCACTCATTTTCTCACTGGATTTTTCACTCCAGTGGTGGAAATATTCCTAATAATTAAGATTAAAAAAAAATAGATAGGCCTACTTATCTTTGTGCTGTGGTTTCTAGTTCTTGCAGCGTAGTTTCTATTTTCTGGGTTTCTTCTCTTCTGAGGACTGCAGAGGTGGATTGTGAGCTGTGTGAGAATGTTCTGTGACATGTGCTGCCTTCTCACAGGGCTGTGCTCTGTTGGTATAACATGCTTTGGACAAAAGCTTTTGAAAATTGGTTATTTAATCTTAAAGCAGATCTAATGCATATTTTGTATGTGTGTGTAAGGCAAACCTGTAGACAGCTTGGTGATGCCAAATTTGCAGTGGGAGAGAACCCTTGTACTGCCTCTGTTCTAGAGACAGTGACTGATGCAAACATCAGCTTCCACTGACACATCTCCAGTGATGCTAATCCTTAGTGTTTGCTTTTCCATACCTCATGCTTCTGCTTGTCTGGTCTTTTATGCTTGACAGGAATTTACATTAGCTATACATTCACTCTTCATTTATTCTCATCTTTTACAGGAATGTTCAGGTTTTGGGTTTTTTTCAGGGAGAACTTGACTACTGAACTTTTCACTTTTGAAATGAAAAACAGATCACTGGGATGATCAGAAGCATCTAATACAAAGCTTTCTCGAAAAACCTGGGAAGGCTGACATGACAAAAATGTAGTTATAAATTTTCTTGATGATGACTTGAAATTATTAGGTAGTGGCTGCCCAATCATTTTTTGGAGTGGTGTTAGAGCCAAAGCAAATTATCATAGCTGTGGAGGGCAGTTAGCAGTAGAAGTAAGTCTTGTTTACATGTTGGAAGCTGGTATTCCACACATCAAGTTCTATCCAACCCCCTTCAGCACCTGTCAAAAGTAATGTTCATCACTCTTCCATAAAAGGCCTGAAGTGACTTCATCAGCCAAAGTTTCTCTCTGTTTCAGCTGCCTGCCCCTATTTGAGGCAAGGAGAGCCTGTCTTGCTGCACAGAGGCATTGTATATCTTTGTTAAATAGATGCTCAACTTTCCTGTTCACTGCCTCTCCTTTTACACCCCATCATCTTCCCGCTCCCTCCTGACTCTCAATAAATAAAATAAGCTCAGGCCAGACAAAGCTGATAAGCTGCAGCCAGGCAGGGAGGGATGGAAGCTGTCCTTGGAGTCATGAACTGAGCTTCCCACTGACGTGACAGCTCTGAAGGCAGTCAGACAGGGGAGGAGATCAAACACTGAGCTTTGGGGGCCTCTTGCTTCACCAATGCACAAAACAAAAGTGCTGGGATGTTACCTGGAGTAAAAGACAAGTCAACAATAAAGAGATAAAGTAATAACGAGAGGAGGGATTGATGGACATTGCAGTAGCTCATCTTACATGTATATTTAATGCTGGTTGCGAGTGTGGATGGGAACTAATGAATTTCAGGCGTGTGTGTGTGCCCAGTAAAAGGAATGCCTTAAATTATGCAGGACGTGTCATCTTGTTGCCAAATATTTAACACCATTCCTACACAGAAGAGACAGCTCGGGGGATCCTTATTTAAACACTAGTAATCAAATCCTTCTCTCGTCATGGCAAACTCTTTTGCATAATTTGTGCCTGCCACATCTCGAACTCGCACACAAAGTAACTCACAAAGAGGCGGCCTGGTGTTGGTTGACAAAACTGAATGCTTCAGTGACAATTTGTCCATAACTGTGTGGGTAAAAATAAGTCTGTCTGGATCCCCATTTGCTGATTATAGTTGTTGTCTGTGTATTTTACAGTGACATGATCATTTCTCATCCTGGGAATGAGAAAGAATGTCTTTGCCTCAGAAAACTGCCCATTCTGACTCAAAAAGAAAAATGTTGGAAATGCAAATATTTTCCACAAATTGAAAGTCACCCTCAGCTCCCCATATCTCTTCTGAAAGTAATGCTTTCCGCAGAATCTGGCTGATCTGCCTAATGGGTACAAATTGTTCCTGGCTGAAATGAATTTTATTTAAAATTCAGTATCTTTCAAAATTTATGGCTACTAGTCTGTAGGGGTTTCTTTGCTTCTGTAAAATGCACAAAGAGAACTAACCCAGTGCAATGTGTCTTGAGAAGAGTTACTAAATTATTTTATCAAGGAATCATGGAATAGTTTGGGTTGAAATGGACCTTGAAGATCATCTCATTCCAACAGCCTGCCATGGGCAGGGACACCTTCCACTGTCCCAGGTTGCTCCAAGCCCCATCCAGCCCAGCCTTGGATGTTGCCAGGTATGAGGCAGCCACAGCTTCTCTGGGCAACTTGTGCCAGGGCTTCCCCACCCTCACAGGGAAGAATTTCTTCCTCATATCCAATCTAAACCTGCCCTCTGTCAGTTTAAATCCATTCCCCCTTGTCCCATCTCTCACATACCCTTGTAAAAAGTTCCTCTCCAGCTCTGTTAGAGCCCCTTTAGGCACTGGAAGGGGCTCTTAAGGTCTCCCCAGAGCTTTCTCTTCTCCAGGATAAACAGCCCCAGCTCTCTCAGCCTGTGCCCAGAGCAGAGGTGCTGCAGCCCTCTGAGCATCTCTGTGACCTCCTCTGGACTCACTCCAGTGGGTCCATACCCTTCTTGTGTTGGGGATTCTAGAACTGGACTCCAGGTGGGGCCTCTCAAGAGCAAAGCAGAGAGGGAGAATCACCTTCCTGGACCTGCTGGTTGTGTTTCTTGTGGTTCATCCCAGGACAAGGTCGGGCTTTCTGGGCTGTGAACACACATTGCTGGGTCATGTTGAGCTTCTTGTCAGTCAACACCCCCAAATTTGTCTCCTCAGGGCTGCTCTCGGTCGTTCTCCACCCAGCCTGTATTTATGTCTATTAGTTCTTAGTTCTATCTTACCCTGGTCCCCTTTTGATTTCGTAAGAGGATGTACTGTGCTGACCCCTCTGTGTTTCACCCAGCTGAGTGCATTTGGGTGCTGATAACTTAATAAGCATGGGAAAAGAAAAAAAAGAATAAAGAAGAGCGATGAAAACCTTAGGCAGCCAGCAGCTTTGATAGTAGCAGATGAAATTTCAGTGGGAATTACAAATGAGGTGATACAGCAGAATTTGTAATAAGGAAGCACAATGCAGTGCAACTTCAAGTAACTGAACTTCCACCTACATATTTCAAACTTATTTCCACAGTGCTCGAAATTCCATAATGTTAATGCTGACCTTTAGTATGCAGGAACATTAGGGGAAGGAAGATGTGTCTTGCTATATTGTGAGAGCACAAAATTTAAAAAAGAGTTTGAGAGTATGATTAGGAACTAATTAGTATCCTCCATAAAGTCTACTGTGTGTTTGATATATGAGTTATAAGATTGGATTCCAAAGTTAAGCTGCTACAAAATTTTAATGTGCTGTTATACCACTTTGTTAAAATCTGGAAGCAAAATAACTGAGATTAAAATGTGAATGTATATGTAAAGAGTCTTAGGGTAGTTTTATGTATCTTGCAAATTTTTAAATTTATAAGCTCTGGAGAGCAGATATGCAGCTTACACAAAAAAGCAACTCCAGTCTGAAAATATTGCTGGAGGCAAATCTACCTCTGAAGTAGTAAACTCTAGACTCTCACATCTGATTGTTTTAGTAGAGAGTTTCTAGGTACTCAAAAAGCACAAGCTCTCAGTGGACCTCACGTTGGTTGCTGATACAGAGCATTATAAAGAACACATTGCTGTGTATTTTATTGAGCATTATATAATGTTTAGAGGATATATGCTATTAAGATAATTATACAAATATAGAGCAGTCTTTTCCCAGGTTATAACCTTTTGGCTTCTGACCATTCTGCTTCAAGTATTGCCTGAGCCAATGGCAGCAGCAGCAGATTGATGGTGACTCTATTTTTCTTCTATTAATTTGAATAAGTTATTTTTGTTCTTTTCAAGATTTTCACATTGTAGTCATTTGTAACTCATTGGCATTTTAAAATTTAGAAGTTATTCCAGATTTCTTTTCCATTTTGAATGTCAGGCCTCGTGTCACTTTGCTTTCCTTCCCCAGTGTTTTTGTCCTTGGCTAGATACCTCACTTGTGTTGTTTTCTGGAGGGCAGGTGTATATGTGAAATGCCCTTTTTCAGCTTTGAAGAAATTGGCTTTGAGTCAGTGAGCAGACCTCTTCTCTCCCTTTCTGTCACTTCTCCCATCTTCTCATTCCCACACTGTGCCTGACATATTATTCCTTGTCTGCTTTCTGCACCTCATTCTTCATAGCTCTTTTTCCGTGCTCTCATTATTTTCCCAATCTTTGCTTTGGTCTTTTATTTTCCTCCTTTTCGTTCTGTTCACTTTGACAACTTTACTCTTGCCTTGCCATAATTCTGCACTTACTTATTCAATTCTTACTTGATAAAGAAAAATCAAACCTATTAAGTCTCATTTACCAATACATTGCCTCTAATTGCCGCAGGAGCAGTGGCTGCTGCTGTTTCCTCCAGAACTTTCCTCTGTCCTCCATCTCCTCTGCCATGCTTCCAGCCCTGCATGTTCAGGCTGGTGTTTGCACAAAGCCCAGTGAATGAGGCATTTGGCACCTTCATACCTTGACTCTTGATGCCTTGGTGATGAAGCAGCAGCTAACCAATTTACTGAACTGCCAGCTGTGTAAAAATCTGAAACGCTGTGGTTGGAGGAGGAGCCTTTCCTACCATTAGACATTCCCATTTTACTTGATACTTATCCAAATTCCAGCTGTAAGGCACCATCTATGGCAAAGCCGCGTGGAAAGCAAGCCAGGCAAACAAGGGGAGTTGTCTAAGATGCAGCAGGAGGACTTTGAAACTAAGAAATGTGCTTTTCCAAGGACATTTTCTTGTCCTGCATTGAGTTAAAAACTTGATTCAGTCAAATGGGCTGTTGTGGATCTGCAGCTTGCAGTGTTAATACAGCACCAGTGGCTGTCCTCCAGTGCCAAAAACAGAGATAAAGCTTCTGATGATTTGCACGTTATTTCTTAATCTAACCTTAAGTACATCCAGTGATCTCTGGAATACTTGATCATTCTTTCTTCAGGGACAGAAAGTATCACAAGATGAAGCCTGAGCTCCAACTGTGCAATAAAATAGCTTTGACTTACTGGTAATGAGAGTAGAATTAACTCTCTTCTATCTAGTGGGTGTGAAATTAAGTCATTTGGTGTGATACTATTGCATTTTATAGAGAGCATAACAAAAGATCTTGTTGAAAGGGACTATGAAGATAGAAATGATCAATAGATGGTTTCTTGAAACAAATAAACTAGATTTCTATGTGAGCAATGCCCAGCACATCACAATAACAACTGAAGTACAACTTATGTTGGTCCTTGGCTTGAAACTAAACTGTTAATTAATTATAATGTGGTGTTGATAGAGGTTTGAAGACTGAAAGTGAATGGAGAATTCTCATTTTAGTCACCACAAGTTTTCCTTCTTCTCTTACCTTTAATAGTGAAGCTTTAGCTCTTTCAATATTTCCTAGCATCTTCCTTTCACTTTTTTGTTTAAATGCTTATATGTGGAATTAGATAGAATAATTTCACCAGCTCTATGTTGGCTTCTTAATTCACATGGCAAGTGGATCAGGGTGAGATTGAACTCACCTGAAACGAACAAAAAACCAGATTGTAAAGAATCTCCACTTATATAAATAGATTTAGCCACACTGAGATATAAATTTAAGGATGTTTCTAGTTCATTTTTGCCCTAAAATATTGCATTCTTCTATATCTATACCCTGCTTCAGTGGCAAAGACCATGTTAAGAACAAACAGCATATTGTCTTTGTACCAGACTTGCTTGTTAACTCAGGAACAAACAACGTCAAATAGGAGAAGAGTCTCTGCTGGAGTCTTGACCAGAGTGTAAATTAACCCATGTATAAACACAGTGTTGTAGAAGCTCTGGGAATGAGCTGCTGCTGCTGCCTGGGTTGCCTAACTAGAAGTTGATATTCCTATCAGAAGGGGAGCAGATAAAGCATTTATATTTCCAGAACTCTTGCATGGCCAAACAATGCTTCCCTCAAATGATATGAGACCTTCTTCCTCTCTGTTATCAGCTCTCCATATGATAAAATTGTGCAGCTGGCTTTCAAAAGCATTATGTGTGTGTTCAAATCTGTGTTATTTTAATTTATCTTCTGAGTTCTGAGTTTTTCAGTTACAGTGAGGTAATTTTCAAGCTTTCCCTCTCCTTTGCAGACTGTGGAAATGCTTTTTTCTCTAATGCAAGTTGAGATTCTCTCCTGTGACTCTACTCAATTGATGAACCCTTAAAAGAAATAGAAGTATTAGTGGGATGATGATGAAGATTTCAGCTCTCTGCAGATTTTCTTACCCCCACAAAACCTACTACATTTTAGATTCAGTTGAGGATCAATTTACATGTGAATGTGCAAGTTAAGTTTGAGGTTTTTTCCTCACATAAACTATGTAGGAACGAAAGTACTTGTGGGAAAAAAAAAGAAAAAGGAGAAAAAACCCCCGAATATATGTTTCTAGAAAGACTTCTTTCCTGCCCTCTCTTTCTTCTGTTACCACATACTGCTATAATCACTTATGAGAAATGAGAATAACCTCAGGACTGCAGTGCATTGCTAACTTAAGGGGAGATTTTTGGGTGGCCCTCCTTCTGTTCTAATTTGTGGTCTCTGGTGAAGAAGACACATGCTCTGAATGTTCAGCTGCCTGTGATTTCACTGCTGGTAGGTGTAGGTTTACCCACAGGTGCTCATCTGCAACTGGAGACCATCAACAGCTCCCCTTAAAATGTAATGGATTGGGACCCAAAGGATTTACAAAATAGGAGGGAACAGGAAAATCCCTCGTTTTTCTGAACAGTTCCATATTTTTTCATGTCTGACAAATGCTCTGCTGTCCTCCCAAATGCTGTAGTATTTCAAAACAAGACATTGGTACCCGGGTTAATAGAGCAATCTTCTATGTAAGTGCAGGGAGATTTGCTGCACTTGAAGAGAAGCTGTAAGTCATTACAGTGAGTAAGACTGGTCATCACTGTGCCCCAACAGCTCTGAAGATAAAAGAAACTGTGCAAGTGGATTGGTATCCATTGTTTGGATTTTTTTGTTGTGTTCTGACTTTCAGTCATGACTCAATTTTCTGCACAGGTATTTCTAGCATTTGGACAAATAAGTATCTATTCCTCAACCTGTCATACTGAGTTTTGAAATTATACATTATTGCTGACTTTCCTGGGACTGTGTGCAGCACAATTATTAAACTCTATTTAATTATGTGCATACATACTTATTGCACATTTCACCCCAAACCTGGGCAGGTATCAGCCATCAGAAAAGGCAAGAACAGCTGCTTATCACAGACAGCACTAAGGAAAAAGTGCCTGTTAAATTCAAGGAGTCACTGATTTTAAAGAATCTGCTGCAGCTCTGCCTTTCTTTAAACTTGGGTAATTTTTAATCATGGTTGTATTTCCTCATTTTGCAGGGGCTCTCAATTACTTGGCTTTCTGAATAGTGCCTAATGCAGAGAGATTTCTGGGACCTGTGACCATAACTTGCAATCTGCACTCACTTTTTCACCAGAAAGTTGTCAGAAATCTGAAATGCCGTGCTGAATTTCTTTTGAGCACATATTGCTCATTTAGCTAATAAACCAATTATTTTGTATTTAGAAAACAACCCCAAAACCTCCAACCCATAAGGCAGTGCTAAATAGAAGGGCCACGGGTGTTTGATGGCCTGTGTGCCTCCACATCCCAAGATGTTCTACCAAGGACACATGGAGTGAAGGACTCTGGATGTTTTGGGGCACGTTGCTAAGGAAACCTGTGCTTCTGAGGAAATGTGTGGGAACAGCTGGCTTTGGAGAGTTTGTCTCTTCACTGTCAGCACTGCCTAAAGGGAAGCAGAAGCCCTAAATAGCTGTTTTAAAATGTTTCCATATGTGTGTGCCGGGGAACCCTGGTGCCCTCATGCTTGCAAGGGGTTGTGCTCTTTTGGTGGCCAAGCCCACGGCTCACATCCTCACTGTGCAAAATCTGTTCTGAGTTTACAAAGAGTAAAAAAGACAAGTTGCATTTTGAGATAAAAGTGCTTGTAGGATTCCACTTAACTCACAGAATCATAGAATGACCTGGATTGGAAGGGACCTTGAAGATCATCTAGTTCCAATCCCCCTGCTGTGGGCAGGGTCATCTTTCACTAGACCACACTTCCAGGGATGAGGCATCCACAACTTCTCAGGGCAACTTGTTCCAGTGCCTCACCACCCTCATAGTTTGCCTCAGACTCAAATATTTGCCTCAGATCTAATTTGTTGAGAATATTTGCCTCTGCTCTTGTTTTCCCACATTGAGGGTGCTGCTCACAGTGTGTGTGTAAATGCGAAGAACACCACTGAAGCTCAACAAATTGCAGCACAGTTTTCTGTGTGAGGGTTAGAAATATAAAGAATGTACTAAATGCTCTGTAATGTCTCTAAAGGCTATGAATAGATGTGCAAAATGGATATTCTAAGGCAAAGTACCTTGAATCACACAGCACCTTGTACCTGTTATCATATGGCTGAAGTCTTGGCTGGCATAGTTGGGGTTGAAATTCTTCCTCTAGAGTTGTATGGGTCAGGTGCAAAAAATAATCATGGCTAAGGTGTGTGTGTGTAGCAGTCAGATTCTTTCTCTAAAGTAAAAACTGTTTTTTGAGGTAGCATAACTTCAAATCACAGCAAAGGCATTTCATTATAGTACAGCTGAGAGCAGGATGTTAAATGTTTGACATGTTTATTAAAAAACCCGAACACGGCACATTATCCATCTGCTGTGATTACTGTACAGGTAGGCAGCTGGGACTGTGGATGTAAAAATCCATGGGCTTCTGTGCAGCCCATCAGTGCTGCTGCCAAAAGCTCTCAATAATATATCTTCACGGTGAGGCTGCTACTGTACTTCAAGGTGTCGTTGGCATTTCCCTCCTTCCTAATTAAAAGGAACAATTTGACACCTTGGCTGAACCTGTTTGGTGAAGTTACTTGTGCTCCTCAGATTTGCTGTGCGCTTTGGAATGTAAATTATCAGGAAGTTCGTATCTTGTGAGCTTATTTGTGCAGGAAATCTGTACCCAGCTTCCAGGATTAGGAGTGGATTTTATCTGATGGCAATTTTGGCTGCTGATTCAACCACATTTTTTTCTTTAGTGAACTTCAAGATTGAATTTTCTTAATTTCTAGAAATATTAAATCTCAGAATAAAAGTGCTCACTAGAAGTATTGGTTGCCTTGGCCTGCCCACTGTTGGTTCCACAAAGTGTGGGTAAGAGCTGAATTCCACCCTTCACCCTGCCCTGCTTCCTGCTTTATTTTGTCATACCAGATGTTTTAGCTTGGCTCACTGACTTCAGAATTTTATTGCAAAGCACAACCCAGAACTGGAAATGTTCCATCTCAAAGGTATTTTCTGTTGTTTAGGTTTTGTTTGCGTTAAGTACTGCGTTGTTATCCTCTAACTGTGCACTAAAACTGCGTGTTGAAGTAGCAAACCAACACTGCACAGACCCTTTGCAATTGTCTTAACTCCCATTGCATCCAACTAGTGTTATCCAATATCAAAGATTCAAGGAAAAAACATCCAAAATTCTCAAGGTTTATGTAGCTACAGCAGAAGTAAAAGGTAAAAGCTGCAGGAAGATTAATGAGATTACTTATTTAGTAGTCCAGAATGGAAAGAGTATTCCTCAGACTATCATCCATCATTTCTGTTGCCTCAGGCAAAGAGGATGCTTCAAGCTTGCTTCTAATTTTACTGAGTATATTCAGTTTCCTGTGTAGCTTAAGATCATTACTTGTTTCATTAATTCGTTGTGACCCAAAAGGAAAAATCATAAAAAATTCAAACTTTGTTTTCAGCTATGGGATTGCATCTCATAGCAGTTGAAATGTCACTCAAATAATTTTTCTGGGCTTTTTTGGTCTTGTTCATACGCAGCTATGAAGACAGTTGGTATTTTCTTCTAATTTGTATCTACAACTTTTGTATTATCTTCAAATATTTTTGCTTTTTTTTGTGAGCTTTCCTAGACAAAAGTGTTCTCCTATGATTTTTTTGATCAATATTTATCATCACTCTGTCTCTTTCTTGTAATTAACTTCTGTAAAAGGTGAAAATGTTGAAAGCAAAGTTAGGTAAAATCACAGTATCCTCATGCTGGTGTTCCACAGCAGCCTTAGCTTCATGTTTCTATTGGTTACACAGCAGTAAATTAGATAGATGCTCTTTGTCACAACAAATTTGGCAGGTGAGATCCTGAGACAGTCATGGAAGTGTTGAGTAATTGCAGTCAGAATTGTGGGAAAATGCACCGGGGGAGTCAAGTGGAGAGCAGGGTGTGAATTGGACCCACAAGTTTTTCATTTCAAACCTAAACCACAGTGCTGTTATAGCAGAACAGTAGAACCAAATAGTGAAATGTTTGCTCTGAGTTGTTTTTATTTGTTGTCGTTTTTTTTAACTTTTACACAAAAGGAGTTCTGCATACAGAGTCACGGTTTAATGATTTTCTCCCTCAGCTGCTACAATAGTAGCCTTTATTAAAATACTACATCAAACTCAACAGTCCTTTATTAAAGCAGAATCTTCATTTTCAGAGATCCTTATAAAGTTGTCTGTCTTCCCTCTGAAAATATCAAAGTTCATGACATTGCTCTAATCCAATCACAATTATTATGTGCTCAAATAGAAAAAAAAACAATGTATCTTTACAAGTTAACTAACATAAAGCATTTGTAGATTCTGCAAGTCAATTTGAACTGAAAATTATATTGGTAAGGGGTCATGTTAGGAAATATGAAGGAATGAAACTACATCCTATCTACCGAGCTGCCTAAATATTTATTTACTGTACTTCAAAGAAATTTTTTTGTTAGAAATTATGATGGAATGCTTTTCAGTGCAACAGCCCAAGGGTCTTAACATTAAAAGTAGAGTCTTCATCTCTTTGTTGAATTACAGAAAGTGGTCCATTTTATCTGTGGAATTCTAATGCCTGCTTCTGTAAATGAAAATGGGGATCTGATGAAAATAAGCTGAATGACACCATTAAAGAAGGAAGAGCTGGGTTGGGTTTTATGTAATACCCGTTAATACCTGTTAGCTATTCAACCAGACCATATTTCAGTTGCTGGTTCTAACATGGTCGTTCAGAATTTATTTCTCTCTGCATAAGGTTTAAGAATTCCACCTACTGCTCTGGAAATCTTTTCATAACAATAGTAGTGCAATGAATTCTTAGGAGAATTAAAAGATCAGTTTGAGAGATACTTATCTTCCTACAAACCTTCCTTTCTCCTCCTTCAGCATGTGGAATGAAATATTTAATAGTACTTAATATCAGTGGCTCCAAAGTGAGGACTTAGACTGTATTTAAAATTCATTCAAACCTCATACAATTAAAAAGCTGTCTAGAATATTTGGGAAATTGCTTTTGTGACATATATAAAATGATTTGGTGGATTAGCATGTCATAAAACAGTCTGGCTTCAGAAAGCATCCACTTCTAATTGGTGCAATCACAAATAATTTACATCTCTTGACCTTGGAAAATTCTCATGTTCTGGTGTATAAATTAGCATATGTGTTTACATAGGCTTATACAATTATAGGGAGGACTGTTGCAGAAGATAAATCACAAACTGCAACAGACTTTAAAAATGCAACAGGGACGTTCTGTGGAATGGGTAGGCTCTTTCAAAATGGTCCCTGAATTTAATTCTACGCAACAATATAACTTGTTCCTTATGTTGTCTCTCCTCATATCCAAGTCTCTGTAACTGTTTTGAAAATGAAGTCTGTCTCATTTTCTGGACAGTGCAGCTGAGGTGCTGTGCAGGGGTGGTGAGGGATCATGGAATAGGTGGGTGGCATGCACAGTTGGCATCTGTCACACCCTTGGTACACTGTACTCTGTGTTCACCCATTAGATGCACTCTTTTTAAAAATTCACCATGCTGACAGGAAAGCAGTAGCATTATATCACAAAAAGTTAATGCCTTAGGTGGAGGAGGATGCTTTTATAACTAAAATAATGTAGACACTGAATATGTGATGTTATTAATAGTCTTAAGTATAATTTAACTTCTCCTTTAGCAATGACAATTTTTTTCAGCTTTTCACTAGTTCTGTATAACCATAATTCTGAGGCTATAACGTGCAAGTGAGATTATTTAAAATGTTATATCAATGTGAGACCAAAGTCTGACCTTAAGTTAGCTGATGTTACAAACTCTTACCTTCACACTGCTCTGGATGATCTTGTCTGGTTCTGATATTCTCTTCAGGAGCATCATTGTCATAGAATCACAGAATCATAGAAAAGTTTGAATTAAAAGGGACCCTTAAAGATAATTTCATTCCAACCCCTCCCTGCCATGGGATGCCACCCACTATACCAGGTTGCTCAGAGCCCCATCCAGCCTGTCCTTGAACACTTCCAGGGATTTTCTGTTGTATTTATTATTCTTTGTCATTCTAACTTCATCATTGCAACTTTCTCCTTTTTTTTTTGTTTTTTTTTTTTTAATTTTCAAGTTGATAGATAGACTACAAGTGATTAGTGGAAACAGTTTGAACCAGCCTTCAAGCATTTCAGCGAGCCCCTCTCCTTATTCTGCGTAGATGAAAACTGCGAATAAAAATCCGTGCGTGGGGAGCGTCGAAGTTGGTTGCCTGTATTGCATTTACCAAACATGTGAGAAAAGCATGTGAAAAAGCTTTCAAGTGTTGCTGTGCTGACAGCTGCGTGCAGGGAGGTCAGAGCCTTTCGGAGATCTGCCACTCCGCAGCCGGCGTTCAAAGCGCCGCCGCGGCTGCCCCGCAAGCATCCATTTAGCACTAAGTGTTCCCCTTCCCCTTGCTCCACTGAACTCGCTGAAAAAACATTCTTTAATGGAAGAGGAGCAGGCTGTGACCTCAATACCCAAATCAAAAATTGATCTTTTGGTGCACTTTTTTTTTTTGCAGTCTGTTGCTTTTAGATTATATCTATATATATACACCTTAATAAAATCTCTGTCTTGGCGTACGATTCAGACCCAAGAGCTGAATAAGAATTGGAACTCGGCGTGCTTTAATATTCTGGTGGTTTGGAATACTTGTTACTCATACGTGCAGGCTTCCACAGTGTGTTTCTGTGAGAAAATCCGAGTGCATTATTCCTTTTGTGTACCTGACCCTGTGCTCTGAGCTGTGTCACGCAGGGAGGCAGAGGGTGACACAGCCCGTGCCGCGCAGAGACATCAGGCAATCTCATTCTGCAATTCGGGCCAAGAAGTCCTGCGGTATTTATAGCAGATGTTAACCCCCTGACCCCCCAGCCTCTCCCCACCGTGGAGTTGCATGAGATGGGTTTGTGCTCTCTGGAGCTCCTCACGCCAGCTGAGGGAGCTGAGTCCTCAGACAAAGGGATGGGACACAAGGAACGGTGTTCGGGCAGGCTGTGCTCCGTGAGCCTCACTGGGTACGGCATTGGCTTAAATTTCCTAACTGCATTCGGATGTGGAAAGGCATAGAGTGATACCAGGCTTTTGAGTGAGAGCAATACAAAGGATTAGCGATCAGAAACCTTTCGGGGCTGTCTTTGACCCCTTTGGCTTGGCTTTTGTGATTTGGCTTTTAAATCTTAATTGTGCAGGGGTGATAAATCCAGATAAATCTAGGTGATAATCACAGTTTTAAAAAAACCTGCTCTGACATGGCTTGCATGACAGCCTAATCCAAAATACAGCAGTAGTTCTCTGTAATCTTAATGGTAAATGTTGACTTTATCCAAGCTTACAATTACAAATCCTCATTTAGACTTAACAGGAGATTGCTACAAAGGAAAAGCTAGTGACCTTAAAGTTTTGTACTCTGAGTATGTATAAATGGCTGCCTCTATTTCAGTGTGATTTCTGTGCATGAAAACAACACCCAGTGTCTCTTTTGTTGCATTTAGTAAATGACGACTGATGGCCCTTACATCCATTATATGGCATTTCTCACTAACGTTACATAAATTGCCTCAACTTTTTTTTTTTTTTTTTTTTTGTGCTATCATTGATTTCTGACTGCTTCCTCGTTAAACACTGCTGAGGGCAATCTGTCAAGGACTTGCATGATAGTGATGGGACTTTGCAGTGGTGAACTGACATAATTCTTCTAAAATTCCACCAGCTAAATATCTGTTTAGTCATTTTTAGCACAGCAAAATCGTTTCAGAGAACCATTTTTCAGCTGAGTGTGGAAGTAGAACTGTTTAGGGAGGACTAAACTCAAAGCACAGTCAGGTTCAGTAATTACCTGTTCTTTGCACTATTGCCTGTCCTTAAGCTTTCCCCAGAGAAGGGTAAAGTTGAGCTATTTGGGTTCTTGGAGAGTGGGGGCAGTTAGCAGTCAGTATTTTGAAAGACTCCACATAGAGAAAAAAGTGGCCTTTAAGTGCATTAGAATGTGGATATTCAGACCTAAATTTAAGGCCCATTTCTGGTTAACAAAAATCTGACATTTGTGGAGGTGAGCCTCAAGTCTTGCTTGGTAAGGTTTTGGTAGATCTTCCATGGAAATGTAGTCATTTTTATGCCATCCTGTTACTTTTGAACACATGCACATCACGTTGTTCCTGTGTTTTGTTCTGTTCTTACAGCCCCTGGGCTTTTAGGAGGTCTGTAAAACATAAGCTGAAATTTTGCCATTTTCAGTGCAGAATACATTGACAGATTTCAGCTTTCTTCAGGAATAGAAATGCTTTCACTGCAAGAATTGCTGACATCTTGAAATTAGTTTTCTTAGAATGCAAAAGAAAAGTTTTTAAATATTAAAAAGACATAGGAAAAAATCATTGGTAATATCAGAATATAATTTCCATGGGAGCTAACCTATTATTTAAATCTAGTGAGTCTGCTTTGTATTAGCATTTTGAAACAATGGCTTTCGTTTCAAATGTTCTTGTTGAAAAAATTTAACATCATTCACATCGTGGCTCACAGATTTTTTTTTTTTTTTGTGCAGAAGATTTTCAAACAAAGCATTTCGAGTTGCTTTACTGGAGAAAAGCAACAGGATATGAGCCCTGGTTCCATTTAAGCCTGGAGTCCAAAGGGTCTGACTGTGTATAATTTTAAGCATATAAGTGGAAATGTGCAGGTAGGCACAGTGGTAAAGCCTTCCTTCCTCTCGCAGGGTGAAGGATATATGGCTTTGGAACTTTATTCCACAAATAAGCATTCACTTAAAAGAAACTCATTTGAGCCCTTTCCCTCAGATTAAATTCTAATGTGCAGGACTGAGGCACGTGTAACTTGTCTTTCCCACACAAGCCAGACTGCACCTTGGAAAAAGAGAGAATCATTAAAATAGATTATTATAGTAAGCTAATATCTTCATCTGTTAATAGATTGTTTTGTAAAGGGGTGAACATGAAATTTCATAATTCTCTGACAATTTATATCAGTGGCAAAGAGTTTAATGAAGACAGTGACACAAATGTACCATATTCTTATGACAGCATTTATATTAGGGGTATATTTTTTTCCTTGGCTTCTAACCCAACCAGTTTCTGCTTTATTCCAATGAGTTTTTATGTGAATTATCTTTTGTAGCAAAAGTACAAGAGTGCCTAGAGCTCATTGATTTTATTTCAAAATTGTTAACAGCCTTTTTGTTCAGTGCTTTTCTTTCGGACAAGGCAAAAAAAAAATTATTATTTGTGTTTAATTTTCTTGTAACTGAAGGAAACCAGGCAACAAATTCCCATTTAAAAGTGGTTATCACAAATAAAGAAGCAATAATTATTTTTCATGACTTCTTGACCTATTTAATCAAGTCCCTACTGCTGGAGAAAAGATCTAATTTTTGACTTGCACTTTTCTTTATTTATCTCTTATGCATTTATCAGGTGATTAATGTTAAATATGCAGCTTATTCCTCCTCAGAGAAAAGCAATATTGATTTTATTCACAGGATAATTTAATTTCCATCAGTATTTTAACTTCAATAGATTCAGAACTTTTCCTGAGGAACAGAGAGAAATGCTACTTAAAGGAAATGAAGTTTTGGTATTGATGAATCAGGAAGTACCACACATTAATTCATGGCAGAATTAACTGAAGTATCATAATTACTATGGATCAGACTTTAAATCCATGCCAGAATTTAGAAGAAGCTATGGTAATTAATATATTACAGCTAGATGTCTTTTAAAAATTGTAATTTTTTTATAGCTGAGTGGGAAAATGCTTCAGCTAATCTCAAAATGTAAGAAACAGGTTGTAAAAAATAACGTGTTCATCTCTTTGGTTACTTTTTGTTATAAAGAAACTTCAATTTTTTAAATTTCTAACTTTCAATAGAAATTATTTCATTTAGAAGATGACTTTTTTGCATGGATTCTTGTAGATACTTAATTCACAGGCTGTTACAAGGATAGGAGAGCATGACACAGGTGGGGTAATGGACAGTGTGAAATGTTGGCATTGATGGTGCAGTTTTCCCTCACACGAGATATTGCACCATGGCCTAATACATTTGGACCATCTGGTGGTATTAGAAATGGAGTTCCCTGCCACAGAAGAGGAGGCACGTGGTGTGAGAGACTCTACCCCAACAGTCTTATCCTGAAAGGAATATCCCCTACTGATCGAATCCCTCTACATTTTAAATGCCCAGTTTGGAATTTCTATATATTTTTTGATGAGAACCATATAATCTGGATAGAAAATTGTAAACAATACTAAACAAAACTGGAGTCATGCTACCAGGTAACTCATCATGCTGTCTCAGTCTGTGGAACTGCACAGTTTTGAAAGAGGTAAAACTCAGGGGAAAATCTGAATTGGAAAAGTTACATAATTTTGAAAAGGGGAAAAACCCTATTGTTTCTTTAAAAACTTCTCAAAATCGAATTTTTACTTTTATACCCCAAAGATCCTGTACCTGTAGGTTAAAATGTGATTGATTTCTTCATATTTCATTTGCCAGGATGTTTGACAGGCATGCCCAGATTCACGTCTTACTGCACGAGCACTTACCAGCAATTGCTCCCAGTAAAATGTATTAGGTATGCCTTTTAATATTCTGACAGTTAATAAGTTCTCAGTTGATTCAGGGACTAGAAGTGTTTGTTCATGTCTGAAGATTAATAATAGGTTAAGTCTGTCACTTAAAGAAAAAAATTCCTCCTCTCCCCGGTTTATTCCAGCCATCTAAACATGACTCACTCCTTGGTGTGTGATGGTTTTGAAGTTTTCCTTTAAAGCATGATTACAAAGAGTGTTTAGACTAGCAACTCCAGGCTTTGGAAATTGCTGCAAAGGTTTAATAACTGAATCAATTTAACCTAAATTTAGCAACTGGTGGTGATTCAGATCTGAGCTGCAGCTCCTGCTGCAGTCGAGTGTTTGGAGGGGCAGCACAGCTCCGAGTGCCCCCCGAAAGTGGCCCAAAGCTGTAGACTGAGTGAATTATCTCTGCAACAGCCTTGCTGTTGGAAACCTGCTGGCCCTTGAGCTGTGCTGGGGGTTTGCTGCACCCCCTGGCCCCAGCCCAGGCCATAAGCAGGGTGGGTGAGCTCAGTTGTTGGCCATCATGGGCCATCCTGTGTCCTCGGTCAGCTGTGGGCTGAGGCTCAGGGGAACACGGGCACTGCTCCATCCTGTAATTCCTGAGATGCTTTACATGCACATTCCTGCTTCCCTTGTGGCACACAGCTAGAGATCTGTGATGTTGGTATAACTCATTATTGCTTGTTAAAGGAGGGTCATGACCTGGGAACATCAATATTAAAGGCTACTTGTATAATTAGGTACTGTCTTGCGCAAGATGGGTTTGCCTCTCTTCAGGAGCTGTTATATGAGGAAAAGTGATCACTAGGATTTTGTTTATCTGTTACCAAAAAAACCACAGGATTTTATACAACTCAGTCTGTTTTCACCAAAAGTTGTGAAGCAGAGAGTTGGAGAAGAGTGACCTTCCAAAGCAGACACAGTTTCTGGCCTGCTGGCAGCAGATCTAGAGCTTTAGGTCTTCCTCCTCCTCACAGTTGTTTGTACCAAACACCTTCCATCACCCTACTCGTGTCAGGGAATATCAGGACACGGCTTTCAAAAGTTTTACCTATTTGTGTATTTAATTCATCTTTCAATTTCACTCTGCAGATACACAGAGAAGTAGAAAAGAAATAAACAGCTTGACCCAGCGACCTGTGCCCATTACCTCCTTGCCACATCAATGCTGTCTGAGGTAAGGTGGAGGTCTTCTTCTCTGTTTAAAGGTGGCTTCACACTCTACACTCCACAGGTCTTTCCAGAATTACACTGAACCTGGTGGGGGCAAATCTGTTATTCCAACAACTGTAGCATAAAAGAGAGGATCTGAGAGAAGCCTGCTTTGAAACTGCTGTTTTCTGGTCTTTCCTTCCTCAGTTTTCATTAAGTTGGTGCCCTCTTCCTTCTGTACCTCTAGGGGAACAAAATATGGGGCTGTTGGTATCTGATATTATCTCAGTTGTTTAGTTATGTCACATTGTACATGACACAGCTTAATGGAATTAAAATTACCACCAGTAAACTTCCAAACAGGTTGGGTTCTCCAGGGGAGCTCCTGTTGTGAATGAATTACAGTGGGTGTACATAGGTAGAGGCAGCAAAAGAAGTCATTGAACTTAAGCTGTGTGAGAAAAAGGATATGAGTAAGGCTCCTAATTGGAACAGTAATACAAGAGATAGAGGAGCCTTTTGTGACTCATAACAAAATGAGTTATGACTTCAGGAATTGACTAAAAGCTGTGGCTCACTCCCAGAGAGTTAAGTTTCCCCATTCCTGTATATGCTCACACCCAGCCATCTTTAATCTTTTAGTATAATTGACAAAAGAGTAAACTGTGCAATTCTGTTGTTTCAGGATGAAATGTGCTTAATGATACTTTGACCTGTGATCTCTGGGATGAAAGAAAAATTAAGTCAATTATTAATTTATGTGGGTTTTTTCCTTGAAAAGTGACAAAACCCCCTTCTTTAAGTTGTTTGAATTATTTTATTTTGGTTATACAGCCAGTGTTAAATGAAAGGAATAATTTGACCAACTGGTTTTCAATTTCTCTTTGAATGTAAATGAAAGTGTGGATTAATTTTGACTTAAATAGGGAAAGTGCAGCATTCAAATTTTTACTTAGCTTTTTTGTTTTCTTTTTTCATGCAAGATTGAATGAGTATTAAATTGTATATTTATACGTAACAGAGTTTTACATATAACTATTTTTTATTATCCACTTTACAACTATATTCCTCAGCTTTATTTTTCTATTTACAGTCTTAAAGACAATCAGACATAATGTAGTTTTTAAACAGGCAAAGCAGGCCTACTTACAGTTTTTTAATTGAGAGATTATAAAAGTCCATCAAAGCATGAACTCTGCATCATTTTACACATATTTTATTTTACTCCCCTCCTGTAAGCAAAATATGCAAAACAAAACAAAAAAAAATGCTCATCAAAATGAAATGTATGTTAATGAGTCATAACTGTCAAACAAGCAGTTCTTTCCTTTTGATGATTGAAATAATCGACTTTGCTAAAATGAACATTCACGGATAAGTCGTGGTTGCTATAGGATGTTCATTTCAATTATGACCCTAAAGCAGGACACCAAGAGATAAAGTGACCTGGGTTTAATAGGTTTTCATCCCTCCCTCCTGTCATCATGAGCACAAGATATCAGAGAACTGGGGCACTATCTAATACATGCTTTTTAATTTAAAGTTTGGAAATTTTGAGCAGCTCCTTTCTCCAAGGCCAGAGCTCCAATCAATACAGTGAGCTCAGACCAAAACTGAAACCTGTGCCCATACCTGCTGCAGATTTATCTAATATGTGACTTTTACAGGCTTTGATTCCTTTCTCAGAGCCAGGTTTCACCTGTGATGGTGTTTATCTCCTATTTAATTGAAAAATATGTTGAGGGCAGGAAAAAACGTAGCCTTGCACTCGCAGTCATTTCCCGAGGCCGCCACTTTGTCCCAGTGGAAGGGCACATATCCTCTGGAGCTGAGGGCTCTTTGGGCTGGAGTTCTGGCACCCAGCAGAATTATCCAAGTTGAGCAGAACAAAGGGTAGAAACTGAGCAGAGAGGTTCTGCTCTCGGGCTGCTGATGGATGGCTTTGATCACCTTTGGAAAAAGCAGCCCTTCCGACAGCAGGACAGGGAAGTCATTCCAGTGCAGTCTGAAAATCCAGCAGTACTGGGGAATGAATGGCCCTTTTAAGTCAGGGGATCTAGAATAAAACCCAATAAAACCCACAGCTGTGCAGCCAGGAACTCCAGGACTCCACTGTACAGCAGCAAGGAACACAGGACAGTCCAGGGCACCGTTCCAGCCTTAATCCCATCTACCTGGGGGCTCTCACATGAAGCTCTCTCCTCCAAATAAATTACCTTCCCATTGGACCAGTGAGTCACATTCCAGAAACAGAGTGGATGACTAAATCTAATATGAGGAAAGAGTGAGGAACACGTCAATGGAGCTAAGAGGGGAAAGGAGTCGGAATTAAACCATCGCTTTTGGCAGGGATGCACAGTTTGATGAAATTAAGCACAACACGAAACTGTGCCTCCAGAGAGCTCGGGTGGATTGGAGATATTTCAGAAAAAAAATAATCCGAAGCCTCTTGCTATGAGAGTACAGTGTGGTTTTGAGGCATTTCTACCAAGGGGAGAAAGATTTTATGATTTTTTTTTTTTTTTAAGCATTACATCTATGGGGAAAAAAAGGATTTACCTGTATCAGGCTAGAAATTTTATTTTTGCAGTGGGATTTTTACAAATACCTGACCTGTCCAAGCAGTTTAGCTCTCATTTCCTATCATTTTGGGCTGACCCTGACACACACCTGCAACAGCTGTTTCTGAATGCTCTCAAACTGAGTTTGATAATGGTGAATGTTAACTCATTTTGGTTGTAAATAGGCTGAAGCATCAGCTCATACAATATTTAATGCCCTGTCTGCACTCCTTTTCTTCGTCTTCCCCATTCATTGCTTTTTCCTGCGTTTCTTGCGCTCTGAAAGACCTTCACTGTTTAATTTTTGTGCCTTTTATTTATTTTTTTGTCATGGCCCTGTAGGGGAGTAAGGTTTTTTTGTAACTCAGACCTTTTTCCTGCGGAGGGACAGTGCGATCCATGCGAGGCTCCCATCCATCTGGTGTGGCACAGACAGCAGCTGACATTGGGGCAGGCTTGTAAGGAGAGCACGGAGAGCAATTAGCATGTGAATTAAAGCTACCTGCGGATAACAACAGGTGATTACCCTCTTTAACAGCTGTTAAGTGGTGTTATTTGCCAGCTATAGACCACAGACTGAGTGAATTGTATGCATACAAATGGGAGTTACTGTGCATACAAACGAAGGACGTTAATTAAATAGTATTTTTAAAACTGCGATTATGAAATATAGAGGTCGGCTCGAAACAGGTAACCGGTAGCAAAAGGAAGGTTTTTGGAATGATTTTAGAACGCAGGACAACAACTTCATAAACGCCAACGCCCCATGTTCTGTCAGTGAGTGTTTTGGTTTAGAAGCAGAAAAGCAAAGCTTGCTATTACACTGATTCAGCTTCTGGCAAAAAGAGAAAATAGTAAGAAATTAAAGCACATAAGATTATTTTCTCTTTCTGTTTTTTCTCTGCATTTCCAACAAGGCTTAATCAACCTGAGTGTTCTCTGTAAAGTACAGCACTGTTCCCCCTGTACGTGCCCACTTGCCTCCGTGCGTGTGCGGGAGAAGCTGCTCCTCTGACTCGCTCCCGTCTGTGCTGGGGGCGGATGGATGCCTCTTTTGAACATTTGCGTAGCATATGGCCGTGCAACATCCTCCTAAATCCGTGTGGGGTCTGCACCGCGGCTCTGCTTCGTGCACGGCTGCAGAGCATCTCGCTGAGTCTGGCTGCACCTCCTCTGTAGACATCCTGCTTCGCTCAAAAGGTTTTTATTGTGAACCTCTTCTCCAAGGGCGTGGATTTTCAATGACCTTGTTTTAAGACCTCCCAAGGCATATGAAGGGAATGCATCTACTAAGAAAGGCTGATTAGATTTCTGCTTTGAGTATTTGCTTGCACTCTACGAGCAGAATTATTTTATCAGTGATGATTGGTCTCATTGCTACTCCAGAACTGCTGGAGTTTTGTGTAACTGCCACAAATTATAAGATGAACTTAACTTCTTCCCTGTGGCATAATTATCCACTCAGTTAAAAAGCTCTCATGACTTGTGTGTGTGTGCATTTTCATTGCATTAGTATGAATAGAGATGTCCAATTCATACACATATAGATGTGGGCATTCAGTGCTCACTTCCAGAGGGCTGGAATGAAGGATAAATGCTACAGCTTAGAAGGGATCACTGTGTTTTATTAATGAGAGCTGCCTGATTAAAGCATTTACTGTTCTAGTTATTTAAAATGAAACTAAATGCCTGTTAACTGTCTGATTCTGGCCAATTGTATGCTACATCCAGCTAGAAGATTATCATACTGACAACCTTATTTAACTGGAATTTGATGTGGTTCAGAACAGAATCCATCTGCTGTTAAGAGGCTCATAATGACTTACAGAATTTGAAGTTAAAGCACCATAACCCCTCAGTCACAGTTAACTGCAGAAGGCTTGGACTTTTACAAACAAGCCTTTTGCCATCAAAGCAGTTATTTGAATAATATTCAATAAAGGTTGGTTATATAAACACTTTCAAGTATGTCTTTTCCATACAGTTATCTAGGGATCCTTATCCCAGGGATGGTGATGCTCACACATTATTCCCCTGCTTTAGGCCAGAGACAAACTCCATATTTGAGGGCAGACTCTCTTTATGCATAAAATATACATTGCTCATCTTTTCTTTATTCTTTTGATGTCAGGCAGGAAATGATATGTATTTTTGTAGATAGCTTCCTGTCACAAGAATCTTGAAAAGCTGCAAAAACTTGCTGCCAACCAACCAGTACTTTCTAAAGCCCTCAGTCCTAAAATAGCGCCAAATTCTGCATTGGTACGGGCACTTTTTCAGAATATCCTGAGGTTTTGTGCTCGCCAAGTTATTTAGCTTGCTTTATTTTACGACTGCAGGATACTTTACCACTGTGTGCAGCACCCTTGCTATCAGCACCTGGGTGTCTTGATTTCTTTCAAGATCAGCCTGATAAGCACCTGATAAGCACCTTTTCTCCTTTCGCATCCCGTGTTGGGTGATGGACGAACAGGAGGTCTCCTGGTGTGGGAAGAGCTGTAGCATAATGAAAAGAGGTGTGTGTTCAGCACAGATAGGCCAGCTGAAGGAGGGAGGGTGCAAAACATGCTGGTCCATACCTGGAAAAGCAAAGCACTGCTGAAGTAGCTTTCCACGGAGAGCACGTGGCTCCCGGCAGTGCCTCCCCACGGCACAGGGGGATCGATTGGATCCATCTCGCCTTTCCGATGCCTTCTTCCTGCTAATCTGTATCTGACAGGATTATCCCACACAACACAAATCCAAATGTGTCTAGTTAAAGATAACCAGATAAAGTAAAAATATATCTAGAGACAGCTTGAGATTTTTTTTTAAACTAAAAAGGAATAGTTTAAAGTGCAGAGAGAGTAACAGTGTGTTCTCGACCAGTGACAGGCTTTAGATTCAATATCTGACGAATCAGTGTCTGAAGTGAGAACTTAGTTGTTTGGTGTAGACTGAAAGCTGTTCTCTATCCAGGACAAAAAGTAATTTGTCTCTAAAAAGTCATGAGACAAAGGAAACTTCAAATTAACTTTGTTGTATAGCAAAAATTTTTTTTTAGTAGTATAGTATTTCAATGCTGTGACTGATAAAAGCTCTTAAAAAGATTGTCACTTCTGTCAGCCACACATCCACATGACCTGCAAACGTGCAAGGCTGATTCATAAACTTAGTTGGTTCTTAATTATGACATTAGGCTGCAAAGGAAATTATACTGTGTTATAAATATTTTGATTTGCTCTCTGTAGTTGTGTTTGGCATGTCTATCATGACAAAATATAGAAAATGCAAATTCATATTAACTAACAAATTACTAATATATGAAAGAAATATGGCAATTGTGGTACTTTACTAGAGCCACAAATCCTTTATTTTATTATTATTGTGGCTCAAAAACTTGATAAATAAAGCATGAAAAAAAGTCACCTAATTAGGGTCCTGCCTTGTGATGCTAGAACTATTGATAGAATAGCTATTTAACAACATTGTAATGAATGTTCAATTGTCACAGCCTGAAAGGTGTTACACAGTGGTTTAATATATTACTTCTTTTTTTCATAATTTTTTTAAACAGTGCTTAATATCAGTCATGTTTGTGTTCAGTTGTTTCCAATATTTTACAGGAAAAAAGAATGCTACAACGTAGGTTTTCATTATTTAAAATTTACCTTCCCGATGAGTTTGAGAAGTGAGAAAACTAAATCCCACTGGGTTTTTTTTTCCACAATGCTTATAACAAATAATTCTTGCAATAAATAAATTAAACATTATTAGTAAATAATACAGGAAATGCAGCAGGCTGAGGAGGATTAAATGTTCCTTTCAGAATAGAGACACATTCTTCAATGTTCAGATGCCCAGGGGTAATGTTTAATTAACCCACTCAGTTATAAATTTGTGCAGACAATTCTTCATCATTATGGTACCCAGAGCAGAAAATACTTCAGAAATTATCCTCTCTCAGACACCAGCTAATATTAACTTGCCAATTGTTTAACCAGAAAACCATTGCAGATAGAGGTTATTAAGGGCTCAGGTGGTCCTTGGAATATTTTTATGTTCATTTGCTGCAGGTCTGTGTTATCAGAGACTTGTCAAGCAAGGCATCATCTTCTCCAGTCTCACGGATTGGTTCTGGATAGCCCTTCCCTGCCCTTCCTTGCTCATGCTGCACGTGGTGCCCTGCCCTTGCTGTGCCCAAATCCTCATCAGTGAGATGTTTGCTGTTGGTACTCACCCAGACATGACCAGCAGGGCAGAGCTGTTCCAGGACAGCACAAATTGGGGATGTAAATCGACCGTAAACCAGACATGTCTTGGCCGTTCGGTAGATTTCTGATGTGCAGAACTACACCAAAGTCGTTGCCATCATTTGTAATTTTTGGATAGAGTGAGCTGGTCATGTTCACATGATGTGTAACTGTTGGCTCTTATTAAAGCAGGTTTTACATGGGAATGAGGTGGACAGAAAGAGAGGATCTCTCTCATGTCCAGCTGTTGCTTTCCTGAACTACGCCGAGCCCACTATTTAAATAAAATCTAATCCAAACTGGGCAAAATGTACTTGGTGTTCCCTGTTGAAATCTTCCAGAATCCTTAAACCATCAGCTCTTGTGGTTCACTGAATACCTGAATGAATTATTTTCAACTGATTTGGCACATCTTCAAAGGAACAGATGGTTCCATCTTTACTGCAAAAACAATAACTGCAGCAACAACAAAATAATCTGTGATTCTGCCTGGAACCTATTCAAATATAGAGGAGAGCTTGTTGACCATCTTACATTCCTGACAATTACCTCAAGGAAGAAATATATTTCCCAAGAAAATCACATTTTAATTTTCTAAGCAAAGTATCACATTCATGGAGCAGTTGTCTGAGACTGAGAGACCGAACTGTTGTGGATGAGTTTCTGATAGTACCTCCCCAGCAATACAGCAACTGAAAGGAGAGAGATTATGAAAATATGGTGTTGGGAGACTTCTTTACCAAAGCTAAAAATAAACTAATATATGTTCCAAAGAAAATGGTGGAAGAAGAAGAAAATGGGGACTAAGCTCCCAGAAGCACAAAAGATGTGATTAGGAATAGGCAGCAAAAGGAAGAGAGATTTCAAATGGCCAAAAATTGTCCAGACTGCCAAACCCACTTTCTTTTAGAGAATATTTTTGCTGGTCATGGTCTAGAAGTGCTTGTTACAAACCAGTATCCAGTGTATCTTTGGAATAATATTCTCCTGAATTTGCCTTTTAGTCTCTAATATTTCAGCACAGGAAAAGCAATATAATTGACAAAGTAATTTTCTTCTATTATAGAAAAAGAAATAAGCAGATATACAAGATTAACATTAGGGATAAAGCAGCAATAAAGAGTGTTCATAGTATTGAATACATACTGTTTTGCAAGTTTTAGGGGAATATATATAAAAAACACCTGAAGGTGGCATTCATTAAAAAGAACACCTTTCCCTCTACAGATTAGCTGTCAAATATTAATATGAAATCTCATTTTTTTTCTATACCTTCCTATTTTTAAATCCCGAATAAATTCTGCAGAATATTACTGTATATTACAGAAGACATAATCTTCTGCATACAAGACCTATGCCAGTGTCAGTTTTCTGTCTTTTCTGGGCAACTCTGATTACAGGGAGTGTGCTACAGAAGAAATATTTGGAGAGCTACTTTATCTGAGGCAGTGCTTAAACATTTAGTTGCTGTGCCTTGGCTTTTCAGCTGCTCTCAGCCTGTGCTGTCCCTTCTGTTCAGATGCTGATCAGGGTGGGGAGAGGATCCTGCTTAAACTCAGCATGCTGAGGGCTTAATCTTCTGGTCATTTTTCAGCTACATTTGATTCCTGATCCAGTTCATTGCGTGGATGTGATGATGAGAGTGCTGCATGTGGGGAGGAATGACTCCTAATGAGCACAGAGCCTGTAATTTAGCTCTTCTAGAGAGTAAATGCATGTCAAGCCATGGCTGGCATGAATAAATGTGTTTCTGTGCTCCTGAGTCAGGGAGAGCCAGGCTCCATGAAGGAAATCTGCGCTGGAGACCAATAGATGTGCATTTGCATTACAGGAGGGCTTTGGGAAGTGGTCTGGATGTCGAGGGGGTTCTCTGAGGTAGATTACTCCCACAAGCAAGCTGACAGGTCAGGCAATTCCTGCAGCCTGGCAATAAATGTGGTCTATTCCCTGACTAAGGTACAGCTGAGGGGTTCAGGAGCCCTGAACATCTGTCAGAGAGGCAAACAGGTGGAACCCAGCTGTGGCCACAGTTGCTCTCACGATTCATGGATTACACTAAAACCTATGAGAGGCTCCTTGGATTCCCTGTGACAAGCACATTCCTTGTCTGTTAACAGATTGCCCTCAGCCTGTAGCCTCGTCCCTGCTCAGGGAGGGTTTCATTTTCTGTTTACACAATAGAAGAAAAAACATGGAGACTTGGAAGCACCCTTAGGTTCTAAATAATTATATTTGCTAAGTGTACACAAGAAGTTTGACTGCACTCTCAGCACTGATCTGACTGATTTCTGGCAGCTGCTTTACCCTGGTGCATTGAGAGCATCCTTACAGTGTTCACAGGATACTTACAGGGGTCTTTCTTTCTCCTACGTGATGAAAATGTTGGTAACAATTAGCAATCAGCAAACAGCCTCTGGCATGACTGCAGACACAGGTAGCTTTTGAAATATTTTGTGTGTCGAGCAGAGCAATTTTATTTTGCCGAAGTGCTACTTAAATATTCCTTACATTCAAACATTCCTGGGGGGAAAAAGGCATTATGTAAGAAAAAGTTTCGGGCTGTTCTTAGTGAGATCAATACAGCTCATCTGTTTACATGATTCTAAGGAGGATATATCGGGTAAAATACTCTGGGGAGAAGTTCTCTCAGTGAATATAGAATGATAGAACTCCTTTTTCATAATTAGTCATATTTAATTGCTATGTCATGAGACTTAGATTTAAGCTTACTTTAAGAATCTATTTTTCTATGGATACTGAAGAAAGACCAAAGATATTTAACACACATGACTTGAGAAAAAAGGTTTTTCCAGGACATGGAAAAGGTGATACAAAATAAAATGTCATTTCTGTCCTCCTTATATATTCAGTGGTTGACAGTTCTTAGGTTTTTTCTACTTTGTATCTTCTATTTTTTGTCATTTTTCTCATGTTTCTAAATGAGTTGTAACTTTCAACTGCTTTGTTGTCCATCAAAATCAGAAAACAAAGAAATCTTACCAAGTGAAAACTTTTGATTTGCAGCGCTGCCTGTTGTCATTCTTAGTTCAGCCTCAAATTTAGGTTCTCTCAGTGGGAGAAGATGGATCTTTGGTGAAGACTGACTTTATCACAGCTTGACAGCACTTTATTATCTGCCTTAGTTTTATCGGCTTTCATGCTTTGTGTTTATTTAGCTGAAAATTGAAAATAAGCTGAAAATTCAAACCAAGTTGCAATCAGAGCTGTGGGACAGCTTTGTTGTAGAGTGCTGCATGTTTTTAAACCCTTTTTGCTAAATGAATTTCTTTTTTTTTCTAAAAGAACTTTCAACATTTGACCTAGCTGCTAATGATGATGATGGACTTGAGGCTCTAAGTGCTTTACTGAGAACACTGGAAAAACACACACAGACAGCCAAATTGAAGGGGAAAATAACTCTGAAGCCAATCTGTCTATGGGACAGCCCAAGCTGCTGGGAATCAGCTGTGTAGGCACAAGAGTTTTTCTTATTCACAGAACCATGGAATGGTTTGGGTCGGAAGGGACCCTAAAGATCATCCAGTCCCACCCCCTGCCATGGGCAGGGACACGTTCCTCTATCCCAGGTTGCTCCAAGCCTCGTCCAACCTTGGACACTTTCAGGGATGGGGCAGCCTCATCTTCTCTGGGCATCCTGTGCCAGTGACTCACCTGTACTGCTTTGTAAATAACCCAGTCTCCCTAGAAACCTGTGGAGTTTAGAAGTGCAATTCACAGCAAAAGAGTATTGGAGGAATGATTTGTAATTAAAAAGGCTTTGCATCAAGGCTGATGTATTTCCTGGGGTCAGGAAAGCTTATCTGCACGTGTGTGAAAGGTGCTGCTGTGTCTTTGGGTGATGCTGATACACATGTGGGCTCTGCCTTTTGGTGGAATGGGAAAGCTCTTGCCTCACCCTCAGTCTAGAGGGCTGTTCCCAAAGCTTAGATTAAACTGCATTTTCAGGCCATTGTAGCCAGTGTCTGTTGGGCAGTTTTAATGGAAATGCGCATCAGTCCCTTAATGAGGGTGAACCAATCAAGCAGAGAAAGGTTCAAGAAGAGAAACAGACATGCAGATCTCTGAAATCATATAAAAGTATAAATTTTTTAAAGTAATCTTATGAAGTATTCTTTCTTTCTGTTAGATAATGACAAGAACTTTCTCTTGTTTTGATCTGTGGTATCTCAGCTTTAAAAGAAAGGTCTAGCAATTTTCTTCCCCTTTCTCTTCCCTATTCCACAACTCGAGTTGTACAGGCTTTTCAAGGTCGAGTGTGCTTTCCTGCCTTCAGCATGTTTCTGTTAGAGTGCTGTGATGTAGGATTGTGTTTAGCTGATAGTCCTGGGCAACTCAATTTGTTGTTTGGTATTTTACAGAGATGTAAAATGGGACAGTGACATGGCAGGTACATGGCAGGTGTGTTCTGAAGATTTGTCGCTAATTATCTGCAGGAAGCCGTGGGAAAACCACAAGAAGTTTGTGTTTAACTTTTAATGTGTTGCAGATTGTTGAAGGAAATACAGGGGACTCGACAGAAGGGCGAGAAGGTGGGAATTTCTGTGATGGGAACTGCTGCTTTCACTTGTCTCTGCCTGCTTTGTGTCTTGCCTAATTAGCTTGTATTTAATCTCTTGCAGCAAAGAGTTCCCAACTACATGTTTGTCCATGACAATCACAGTGAGATGCTGCTGGAGGACTGTTCCAACAGTGATAACTGGTTTTGGTGTCACAGGTCTTTTTCTTTTTTTTTTCCTAGTGAAAATGAGCAAATTAGAGACCATAACTGGGATGTTTACAGCTGCAACGTGGTGAACAAACAGATAAGGTAATTTTACCCCTTCTGTTAGTTACCAAAGCAACACTATAAAGATCCTTTTAATTTAGTTTAGTGCTGTGAAGATTAAAGCTTAATTAAAATGGTGATATTAAAAAAAAATTAAAACCTGAAACAGCATAGGAAAAATAGAAAGATGTAATTATGGTCCAGTGAATGCTTATCACTCATTACGAGGCTTTACAGAAGAGGCATTTTTTTTTCTCTATTGAGAGTAATTTTATTCTGATCGTAAATTTGAATGCCCAGAACAACCTAGGATCATAGCTGTTTATAAATTAATAAGGACAGTTGGAAGGAATGTGTTATTCTGCTCATAAAATAGGGGATAGCAGTTTTCCTTTGCTGGTCCATTTCCTAAAACATTTTTTTTTAATACCCATGAGGGACAAAGACTCTATGAAGACAAAAAAATTTCTTGTATTCCAGTATTTCACATGGCTTGCATAGAAATTCAGCTATTTAGTATTAAAAGATCTTTTTCAAATTATTTAATAAACATACCTTGTGAATTTGGAAGGTGTTAGATTTTCAAGCGGTTCTAACTGGCACCATTTCCTTTTATCAACAGAGCTACACTAATTTGTACCGGGTGAAAAGATATGTGAAGGACTCGGTGTGATATAATTATTAGAAATTCTTCCAGGAATATGACTTTTGTTGGCTAGTTAAACATTTCTTTCTTCGCCAGATTCCTCCTAATGAGTTTAAAATTGTTGTGGGGAAGCCATATGTTTGCCAAGTAGAAGGCAAACCAGGACATGAGGCAATATTCTTCCACTGCAAAATTCCAAGTAGGAATCTCTGCCCATGACAAAGCAGGAGCACTGGAGAAAGAGCAGTTTCAGCTTGTCAGCTTGGTTGATAGGAATCTTTCTAGATTCTTCCAGAACTGAGCTGGCAAGGTGCCACAGCTGGAAAAGTAGCTTCAGATACCACAGAACGAAAAATGCCCTTTTATTACCTCCCTCTGTTCATCTTGCTCAAGCATTTCAAAACTTTCTTTAACCATCTATCACACATTACTTCTGGGCACAGAATCATTAGCCAAATTAGACATTTAGGCTTGCATCAAAGCAGCAGGACATTTTTTACAATATAGTGATGAGTACTGTTGGTACGGCTCGGCCTGGTAGCTTAACTCTGACTTTTTGCCCCAGGATGCTGTGAAAACCAAAAGGTCACTGGACTTCAAGGACAAACTCATGGAAAATGAATCCAGTGAGATTGCTGACGCCGTGTCTGGCCCTGGATGCCTGTGAACTGCAGAGGACTGGAGGATGAGGGAGCACACAGGTGATGCATTTCATGAGTCTGTCCTGGTAGCAGCTTTTGGTCATTGCTGGAGAAAGGATATTGCATCGCCTGTAGATTTGGTCAGATTCTGCACAACAGTTTTGCTACCAAACAATTTTGGCAAACAAAAATTTTAGCTTTAAAAATATTGCCTTTCCGTTTCTAATCAAGGTGTAAATGAACTTCCTGTCTTCCAGGCTAGCATATACATACATATATATATATATATGTATATATATGAGTCCTCCACAGGTCAGCAACTCAATTAGTTATTCCAGGATAAATTTCCAATTTTGTTAGCAAAGCTGTTAAGAAACCCTGTGATATAAATCTCTCTGGTGATGTTCCTGCAAAACTTAAAAACCTTTTAACCAGGTAGTACTCCAGGAAACTCTCCCTCATCCACCGGTTTGGATCACTGTCTTTGAGGAGCCATAAATCATGGGAACATGATGGGCTGTAGAATTTAGTCTCATCCTGGAGCAAGCACAGTTACAAATTATAATCGAATATAATTGCAGTCTTAAGAAAAGTGAAATATTTTTCTTCACAAAGAATTATTAGTTTCTAATATCTGCTTTCAGGGGAAAAAAAAATAAAGCCATGTAAATTTATTCTAGAATGCCATTGTACAATTTACCCTGCCAGGGGCTCAGGCTATTTATGTTTTTGACTGCACCATCTTCACTAAACTTAAAAAAAAAATAAATTTCCATGGTAACCACTGCATCACAAAACAAAGACATGCATACACCACTTAGATGTTTAAAGAGCCAGAGTCTGGAATGAAATTATAGTCTGCATTTTTTAACAATAATATATTTCTTAGTAAATGCTTCTTTTGTTGTTTTATCCATAAATTCTATTTTTACATTTAAAAGCAGCATATAAAATGGAGCATCTGAAATAATTCTGTCTTAAAACTGTTAACTTTATGAGACCTGTTCATGCAGGTGAGATCGCTGGGCTGTAAGAGAAGATAGGGAATGAGTGTGAGATGATGATACTCTTTAGTTCTGTCTTTCTGTCAATTCTCCTACATGCTATTTTTCCATTTTGCAATTTTTATTGCAGTAGAGTGTGGATGTCATTGGAAGGTCACAGTTATAACATATATATTTATATATGGTTGCCATATATATATATATATGTGTATATATATATATATATATATGGTTACGTTTTCAAACTGATTTTTACAGGTATTATCCTGTGGAAAAAAAACATGGAGGCCATTCCAGCTGTCTCTAACTTTTTAATAAAGCTGGATACATTCCTTTGAGAGCACATGGCCCTTTGATAATGCTGCTCATTTTTCACCTCTCAGTTCACATGGAACACCCCAAATGCCTGGGTCGAGGTACAGTCAAGGATGACCTCCTATCCTTATGTTTTCAAATGCAATGTGATGTTTATTGTTTCACTTGTATAAAATCGTGTGGAATAATATGAAATAGTAAGATTGAAACTTAATTTCATCCACAAAAAAAGAACTGGCATATTTATGTGTTTTTTCAGAATACTTGAGGAAGCCCACTTTCAAAAGGTTACAATTTTAGTGCTTCATGCCCTTCCCTATTTTCCAATGTCATTATTAGGAATGTTCCAGTATATTGCCATTTGTATTTGAAGTGCTTTATTGTTTTTGGCTTGAATGATAATGTTATTTAATTTCTTATATCTGCTAAGGAAATTGCATCAATACAGTAAATATTGTTAACTTCCATGTTTTGAAAAAGACTCAGAGGTTACTTAAGGTCACAGGCTCCTCCAGACCAGTGCTCAGAGGTTACTTGACGTCATGGGCTCCTCCAGACCAGTGGTCAGGGATTACTTGAGGTCACAGGCTCCTGGTCAGAGGTTACTTGAGGTCACAGGCTCCTCTAGGCCAGTGGCCAGAGGTTACTTGAGGTCACAAGCACCTGGGCAGAGGTTACTTGAGGTCAGGGGCTCCTGGTCAGGGGTTACTTGAGGTCACAGGCTTCTCCAGACCAGTGCTCAGGGGTTACTTGAGGTCACAGGCTCCTGGTGAGGGGTTACTTGAGGTCAAAGTCTCCTCCAGCCTGGTGGCCACAGGTTACTTGAGGTCAAAGCCAGTGGTCAGAGTTTACTTGAGGTCAGGGGTTACTTGAGGTCAGGGGCTCCTCCAGGCCAGTGCTCAGGGATTATTTGAGGTCACATCCCAGAGCTGCTCCGTGTGCAGGTGGGCAGTGTCACAGGGACTTAGGAAAGGTTGGAGGCAGAGCCCTGTTGATTTTCCTGGCTGCTGTTTCTGGGCTGGGGTTCCTACCAGGGCTGTTAAACAACATCAGGATTCCAGAGCTGAGTATTCCTGTCTGCCCATACAGCAGCATCAAACAGCCGGGGGTCTATCCTGGGTAGCACCAGTGAGTTCTACAATTATTTTTGTGCTTCAAAATAGATCCAAGGCAAAAAAGCAAGTATCCTACCTGACACCTGGGGAGAAGTCTGTCATTTTGAATTCCTCTCATGGCTTCCATTGAAGTGCCACGTACTGTGCCTGTGGTTTGGAGTGTGGCTACAGCCTTCTGGCATTTTATGCAAAGTTTCTGGCAGAGGCTCTGTGTTAGTATAGTCCTAGTCAGGCTGGATGCACTTTCCCACTGGGATAAGCAGAGTCTGAGATTCCCTCCCTCTCTCTGCACTCTGGAAGTTCTTCATTTTTTGGTAAGCAGAGCTGCTTGCCAATATTTAGCCCTCAGCAATTTTTTTTTTCTTTTTATGATTGAATTATAAAACCCAGAAATACGAGTTTATAATGAAAATGCCAGCACCACATTAAAAGTAGCAGGAACATTGGGCACTGCAATGATGTCCCTGCTTTGGTTTTAATACCTTCTCCAAACCAGCTCTGCTTCCTGCAGCACTGCAGGTAGGGAATCTGAGCACCTGATGTTCTGAGTGCACCATGTGTGGGTGTGTGCAGGATCCCTGGTGGGCTGCCTCAGCACACAGCTGAATTTTGAGCTGTGCTGCACCATTCCAAGAGGGAGGGAACAGGCAAGAAACAAAGGGATGGGATGCAGTTGTCATGGGGTTAAATGCTTCCTTTCTGCAATTAATTATATCACTAGGAAATTTCAACAATTTGACTTCTTGTTTACACCCATACAACCAACCATGTAGGGGAAGACCACTGTTTTTTGGAAAAGGGAAAGATCTTTCCCTTGCTCCTGATACCTGCAGCCTTTGGATTATTCCACGTTTCTCTGCAGTGCTGTTTGCCTTTTTGGGTAATCTGAGTATGTCTCAGCTTCCATCCATTGAATGGATTCCACTCATCTCAGACCTAATGGGCAAAGGACAATCTCCCACAGTTTGAAATACTTCTGGCTAACTAAAATTTTTGGGCTTGCAGTAGTGATGTCTGGCTGAAGTCTGACAGCCTGGGACAGTGTGGAGGACAGAGCATCTGCCAGCAACGGTGCCTTTGAGGGAGGGCAGCTTGGAAGTGCTGAAAGCTTCACTTTACGCTTCATTCTGCCTTTACACTTCCCATTTCCCTCATCCTTTCATCTGCGTGTGCCTACCTTCTGCCAGGAGCTTATCTGACTGAATGCTGGAGTGGAAGATTAGGAAATTAGTAAATTAATGTTATTTAAATATCTGTTGTAACAGGGTGTCACACATCCAAACACAGGGTTGGGATTTCATTGCACCAGCCGCTGATTCTGGATGTGCAGCGGATTGCTGTGTCCATCAAGGCAATCCTTTACAATTAGTCATTCTTGACTGAAAGTTATTATTATGAGGGCTGCTAATGAATTACTTTTTGAAAGTCATTCTGGTGTCAGAGTGCTGGGGGCTGTGAAAGTAAAGGCAAAGTTTACCTAATGAAACTGGAAGAGAACAGTGCAGTCAAGGGAAATAAAATACCCATGGATCAAGCTGGAGGAGAAGAGGTGGTAAAAGTAAAATGAAGGAATATTACAAATTGAAGGGAGTGTAGAAATGTTGAGAGATAAACAGAGACAAGCTGTGGACTGAAGGAAGAGAGGTGGTTACACTTCTTCAGAAAACTTTCTAAAAATTTCAAAGGGCAGTGGGAAAGGACCTGTTTGCACAATACACTGAGCCTTGGCTGTGCAATTTCTCACAGCATTAGAAATATTTTATGTGTATTTAAGTATTTTAAATAACGGTTTAGATTACTATGGCAACCATGTAGACTGGCCACTTTCTTTCTGTGCTCCAAAACAAAAGGGGATAAAATCCCAAAACATTTTTCTGCATCTCACAAAGCTCCATAACCCCTCTGTGAAATGATTCATGGTGGTTACAATTAAGAGTTTGTCTCATTGGCCCTTGTCACTTGTCTATTCTACTTTTGTTTCTTTTCACCTGAAATATCTCCCTCAGAGGCAGGATCTCATTAGTCACTGTCTTTCCCAGTAGTATAACTGTACTGATTTTCAGAGATTACCTGTAACATGTAAGCAACACATTGACAAATGAGCCCTTGAAATTCCATGTTTAATCTCTGTGGAAAAACACCATTTATGTTAATATTGCGGTTTCTTCGCTTTAGATAATTGCACCTTTCTTGATTGTCAGATATTCAGTGAAATAAGTGGGAAGAGAAGAATGACTGTAAGTGAATCATTTGTGAAATGACATCCCCTTTCTCCTCCTCCTCCCCAATTACACCACCTTTATGACACAACACAGAGAAAAGGATGCTCTCCTATCCTAGAGGGGGGAGCAAGTTGATTGGCATAAGGTTGACATTCACATCCCCAGTATTTGTATGCTGAGCACACCAGCCAGAACAAGTCTCAGTCCTTACATGGGATGGTTTTTCAAGAATTTTCAAAATAAATAAGAAAATATTGACTGAATCCTTTAAACATGTATTAACAAGCAGTAGTTTTGTATCCAGGATTGTGTTTCCTCTGGCCAGCCCCTGCCCACGGTAGTGACTGGTGAAGCTGAAACAGGTTTTTCGTTGTTGATGTTAAAATTTAGGAACAGTGTTACATCTCCATACTCTTAAAAGATTGACCCCTTTCTAAAAACGATGTATTTACACAGCTACTGAATATTTTATACGCAATTTCTGTGAAAACAATGTCTCCCTGACTGTTTGCCTGTCAGCTCCTATTGTGAGCAATTAGAAAAGGGCAGTGCAAGCAAGTAAAAGCGCTCTGGGTTCTTGAGATCTAATCTTTGTAAGAAAAGGACTTTGAGCAGTAATGCATTGTGGTACAGCAGTGCACAAGCAGTACTTTTTTTTTATTTTTTTCTTGTCCTGATTAATTGATTCAGTGTTAAGTGAGGTAACAGTTTAAAGAACTAACTCATTATGTGAAATTACTCTGTCTGCTGTGATACTTAAAGTCATCTTGCGACACTCTGGAGCTCAATGCATAAAATATTACATTGGTAAGTAACTCTCCCGCTGGATAGAGCCTTTTCCTTCAGAAGTTAACCTACGGATATGAGAAATCCGTCCTTGCACAGAGTGTCTGATCCAGTGCCAGTGCCTAAGGATGTTCTTGGAAAGGTTCCCATCTTTAAACACTGGATTGGGGTCCGTGGTGCAGCAGCTGAAGTGCTGAGGGTTATACTTGCTGCAATAAAATATGGCACTACTGTTTTAAAGTAGGAAAAAGGCTACAAGAGCATAGCTGACAGTGAAATACTGACAAGAAAAAGAAAGAGCTGTGTGAAGGCAGGAAAGCGGAATTTATAGAGAAAAAAAAACTTGGAAATCATGAAGATTAAAATAATAGGTGTTTTTCCCAGTTTGTTCTCATCTGTTGCAACAGGCATGCCAGGGAAGAACAAAGTGTTTTTCTCCACTTGGGCAGATAAATATGATACCAATTTCAGAGGTGTGAAGGATGGGACACAGACATCACACAGTGAAGTCGAGGGTTATTATTGTGGAGTAGCCAAGGTACAAATGTTGAGATGCCCTGCACTAGCTCCCCAGGATGGCATAATTAGATGGCTGCAAGATAAGATATTTTTGCCCAGAAGTACAGAATATGGTGGGAACTGGCAAAACAGCACATAATCCTGAAGACACACTCAGCGGGGAAGGAGACAATCCCTGCAGGGAGCTGTAGTAGGTTTTCTAAGGTTTTTGTCCTCATATTTATCAGTCTGAAGACAACAGACTCATCTCTAACTTGCACCAGGAGTACAGTAAACAAAACTTGGAGCTGAAGCTTGAGTGATAAGCTCAAGATCATGTATATTATTTTGTTAATCCATTAGGTAAGAAGGCTTTTTGCTGGTATATTTGCACAACATTTTCTGTGATGAGCTTTTGATCCATGCATCTCTGTCTCTCTGTAATTGCAACTGAGTGTTACTAAAGCTGACATCAAAATTTGTGAGTTCCTGGTGCCCAGTCATGTACTTTGAAGAATAAAGCACGCATAAGCAAATTAACCAAACCAGTAACCTCTCTGGGCAGGCAAGAATTGTGGCATTTTACATTGTGGCAATGCTAGAAGCTAACAAAGGGACTGGTTTCTCTCCCAGAGCTACAGTGAATTTGATGGCATTGCACAGACTTGGACATATATTAAACAGAGCCATGTTTACTTGTGCTGCATAAGAATCACAGGGGGAAGCAAAATCAATGTTTTCCAAATGGAATAGAAAGAAGCCGTGAGGAAAAGAAATGGTATTTTCAATCCTCTTTGAAAGGTAACACAAACAATGCACAGGGTAAAAAACCCTTTGAAGAAAAAGCACTTGCCAATGTCTTCTTCATTCTGTTTTTAACTTCTTTCAGAGGGTTAAGGCATGGTAGGTCCTCGGCATTATTTTAAAAGGGGGTGTGTGTGAATAAGCAGACTCTGAAATGGATGTTTTGAATCGGAAGCTGCACAATGCATCTGCACATCTTGACAGCAAGAGAAGACAGTCAGATTTTAGAGGAGCACTGAGATGACACTGAGAGTGCATGCTGCAGTGGTGTAATGAAAGAGAGATCAATGCTAAAACGAGTGTAACACCACTGAGGAGTACACGCAGATCAATACTCTTGTAAGCCATAGAGTGTAATCCTGCTATATAGGGCTTGTTAGATAGTACACTCAGTCCTAGGAGGACACATTTTTCTGCATTTCTCGAATGTACCTCTGACTTATCCATCCTAAAATACTCCTTCTTTCAGAATGGAAAGGTTTGAATCTTTGTCTTCTGACCCATGCATGCTAAGGGAAATATGCAGTGTTAATAGTAAAATCCCAATCCTCAAAAGTGTGGGATAGGGAGATAAGATGGACAGTCAGCAAAGATCTGTGTTTCATCAAGTCTTTGAGATATTGTTTTAGTCCTGTCCCCTCTTACTGCCACCTTTTTTCTTTAAGGAGTATGTTTTAAGCATGATTACTGAAGATTCAGTCTCAAGAGAAAGGGGGAGGTTGGCCTTACAGCCCTCACTTACATTGTGCAAAGAACTTGCATACAATTTTTTTCCCTCTCCTGATCATAGAGTTTATTTCCTTTCTTAATGCCTAGATAGCCTGGGAGTCATTGAACCTTCATGGTTTATGTTTTAAGTTTGCCAACCCATGGTATCCCTGCTCAGGATGTTTGTTACTGCCTGGGTTGGTACTGTAAAATACTGTTTCTTAGAAAGGAGCTGGTTGAGCAATAACGGGAAGACCCTGCACTCTGACTTTCATCTTTGGATCCTGCAAGGTCATGAGAGGCATCAGAAGCACATTCTGCCATGTGTCTCATGGAACCTTGGTACCTAATCATGGAGAGGGCAATGGGAATTGCACTCCTTTCTCGTTTTTGTTCTATCTTGTTTTAAGGCCAGATTTTCTTGGTAGGGCACAAGCCCTTGGAACAAACAGGTCCTTGATTTCATTTCAGCTGCAGACCTGACTGCCACTCTCTCTAGAAAGGGAAATGTATCTCAGCTTCTAATTTTTATCTGTCTTCTCCTTTTCCTTAATGCAGGCATTTTTTTCCCCTTGTAAATTCCAAAGGAAGCTAATAGTTCTACTCTGCTGTTGTTAGAGCTCAGATGTTTTTACCCATTTCCTCAACAAGAAGAATTTGTTTTGAATTTCTTTGCAGTGGAAAGTACACCTATTTCCAAAGAGGGGAGAAGCTAAAGCAAATAAAGATAAATTAATAAATACATAATTACAGTGTTGCTTCAGGGAAAAGTTTCTAGGCATAATCTAATAACAATGACTGGAGATAGTATTGTGTGTTGATTCCAGATCCCTTGGGATAGTCTAATAATTAAGCTTGTGTTTTCCAGTCCCTTTTGGCTTTAATAGCTATTACAATCATTAAGTGTAGCCTGCCATAGACTCTGGTTTCTAAATGCCTTCGTGAGCCCAAGACCAACTCTGTGTCCTCTCATGAGGGGCCTGGGTTGATGAGAAATAAAAGTCCCTCAAGATGCTGCTCTCACTTTCATTCCGAAGCCCTCTTTTCCTTCCAAGTATCCACAGCCAGCAAGTTTCCACAACCTTTTCTCAGCTTCAGTTAATCTTTACTCCTTCTGACACTATGGCAGCCCTAAAATGCTATTGCACTTGCCTGCACTTATGCTCCTTTTTTCCAGCGTTTGTGACTGACCCTGTCCACTCAGTCCTGGCTGTGTGGCTGCTGAGCTGGAAGATTCGAACTGAATTGTCACCACTGCAAAGGCTGCTCTTAAGTAGATGCTCTTCCTGATGCAGCTCTGGCTTCAGGAAGTTCGGTGTTATCAGCAAGCCTTCAGCCCCAGTTCCTTCCAGAGTATTGCAAACATTTCTTCTGCTTCCCCGGGAAAGAGCAAACACTTGCTGCAGGGGCTGTTCCCTGTCACATTAATTGGCGATGCCGGCAACAGACGCAGCTCCAAGTGGGGGAATTCACTTTCCCTGATGCAGAGACAAGCATTGCAAAAGCATTGCACAAACAGAGCCAGGCACAGGCTTTTGACTGATCTGTCACTCCTTGCTGAACTTGCCTGAAATTTATTGCCAGTTAGACAGCATTTCCCTCTGTTTACTGATTTGATTGAAGGGATGATTTATCAAGGCTCAGCATCACATTGAGAGCTGCTCTCTGCTCTGAAGGGTAATGAGTTGTAGACACATCTCATTCTCCTTCCCCACGTGGCTCTGAGGGTGCTGGAGAAGGTGAGAGCCTGCTGGCTTTGGTGTGACACACAGGGAGTTCTGCTGGGAGGGGGCTGCTCCTGCTGGCTCCCCCTTCCCACAGGAGAGGATGTCCTTTGCCAGGAGGTTTCAGGCAGCTGCACAAAGACAAAAGGAGCAGCTAGGGAAGAGAGGGAGTGGAATGGGAAATGACGGTGGGAAGGACAATGAAAGTGGTAAGAAAATAAAAGATTTAGAAACACCAGAAAGTGAAATGACAGCTTACTGCTGTCACTGCTGATGTCCCTATGCTTGGTAGCATGGCTTGGTGCTGTTTGACAGTATTTTGGCTAATTACTGTGGCACAGTCCCACCACAGCACAGTGGGAACGAACACCTTCTCTCTGAGTGGATATTTGTTTTGCTTATGGGGAATTTTTCCTAAGCAGCCCTGGTATTTGTTTCAACCACAACAAAACCCATTGTCTCACCTTAATTTACAGAGTCATAACTAGCAGTATTTCTTTTCAGCATAAAGAGTGCATTGGAACAAATACCACTATTTATCAACTGTAATGCAGTTCTTTATAAAGGTCTTATGTGAGCAAAGAATAAAAATGCAATGATAGTCTCACAATAAATACCCTAAATCCTTTATTGCCTATTTATGTTGTAATCTCTCTGCAGTTGTACAATATATGACTATTTAGAAAAAGCTCTAGAATACAGTTATATGGTTTATTTACCAGGAGATGGCAATGGTGATCTACTGCAATATTAACTTATATACAAGGCCCACATAAGTCTTCCACAACATCACAAACTTCAGTATGAATGAAACCAAAGTATTCCAATACTGCTTTTACCTTCCTTATTTCTAACTTGTTTCAGTTGCTGCTATTCATTGTAGTTTTTTCCTCTCATTTTTTGATTGAAATTGCTGTCACTACATTTTTTAAAGATGTCTAAATACAATCCCATTGGTATTCTAGAAAACAGAATATTATTTAAAAACAGAGCAGCCAATACCATTGAATAAGATATGCCATGTGTCAGAAAAAAAATCAAATGATTGATTAAAGTAAAAGCTTAAAAAATGTATTTAGTTTTACAGTATCAAAATTGAACTTGAGCAGTCAGTGAAAAATAAATTATAGGTTATGCTATTAAAAAGCAGGCTATAATTTTCTATTAAGCTGCTTGAAGTGTGGTCTTAAAGTACGCAGATGCCAACTTTTTTGTAGAATTTGAAATTAGCTGAGGTCTGCAATGTTGTCTGAGCTGTCACGTTACCTTAACCTGTAGTAAGGCATTCATTTTTCTTATGTGAGTTAGTGCAGTGCTGATGTTCACATGAAGATCACTCCCAAAAAACCTTGGAAGTAAAATTTTGGCTTCATATGGGATTGCTTTATGTTCCTTTATATCCTTCTCCACATGATTGCTCATTTTACACTCTTCTCCCCAGAGTTTGCACAAGTTGACCGGTTGTTTTGTGCACGTTCCTTAGATATTTGGCAGATCTGAAAGTGAAGCAGTAGCTGGTGAGTGTCCCTGCTCTGCTCACCCCAGCTGCAGCCCTGGCTGTGTGGAGCGATGCAGGGGCACTGCTGGCTGCCTGAACCTGCTCTGAAGCAGATCTGCTCCTATCACAGCAGTGACCATCTCTTACCAGGGAACTCCTGTGGTTGGCCTTTGCTCTGAGATACACAGTCTGTGTCTCAAACAGCCACTGCGTGGCTCTCAGCTGGGAGGGTTCTCCACCCTCAAGTTCAATAAATGCTTTAACTGGATCTGCTGTTTGCAACATCCAATGCCAGCGTTATTGCCTTTCCATTGCTCCTGTTTTAGTGTTACTGAAAAAGCCAGCCATACCTTAGAAATATGAAGCTGTGGGAAGAGCATGGAATAGGTAAGGAGGACTTAACAACAGATGATAAGAGGGGAAAAAAATTGTTTTACTCATGTGAAAGTATCAATTTTCTACTGTTTCAACTACTCTTAGTTTTCTAAAGATCTTCTTCACCACAGTGTCTACCTTCCTACAATACCTTTCCTTCCTCTGCTCTGCATTAAGTGGTGCTCAATCAAACCTTATCTCTACAAGGAAGAAAAAGCAAATTTAGAGCAGACAGAGAGTATTTCACTTAATTCTTCTCTCTCTACACCTTCATATCAGAAAACTTCTGTGTTGGGATCTGCCTGCTCAGCACTCATGATATCCTTTCTAGGTAACAGCTTGCTCCACCTAATCAGCAGCAGGAGACCCCTATGTACACAAAAGCAATCACACATTTCACGTCTGCAATATCTTTCTACTCCACAGGCCCTACAGGGTACAACAGGAAGACAGAGGCAAGAGAGACCTTTGCCAGTCTTTTTTCCAATAAGGAAATCGATCTGTGGAGCAAAATGAACTGATCAAGTGAAAGCAGCAGAAGAAATAGGGAGTAGGGTTTAGTCTGTTGGCTGCTGGTGCCATGCTGTATCAGCCAAACAAGCTATCTTTGTGTTTCCCTCTCACATTGTCTTACCTCTTTACATTCCTCTACGCAGCAGCACAAAGTCAATCAGTACTCCCAGTGCTGGCATCTTCCCTGTGCACCAGGGCAGCCACAGGATTCTCCTTATGGAGGGGTTCTCCAGCAGCTCCATCACCTAACAGGGCTGGGAATCACCCTGGCGGTGTTCATGTCTCTTCAAAGGACAATTTTTCAGAAAGGGCAAAACGATGTTCAGACTGACAGCTGCTCACACAAAATCCCTTGTCTTCTCTGCTGGATCTCCTGCTGTGAATACCATGTTCATGTTAGCTGTGAGGAGGGAGGAATTATGAGCTTCCCTTTTCCTATCACTTATTTAGCACCCACTCCCATCTCCCTTGTCTTACCAGCTTATCTCGTGCTTACGTTCTAGTACAGAGTAGAGGTATGAACGTTAGCTCGAAATGAATTAGCTCAGCCATCCCTTTACTTTGCTAAAATCTGTCCTGTAAACATGCCAGACTGCAGGCTCTTGAGAGTGGGACTGTTTACAGCCTTGTTTTTACATTGTTTAGTACAACAGGGCCAAAGAAGAGAGGCTTTGGGTGCCCCTGATAATTTTCACAGTGACCCACAGGGACAAGCAAGGCCAGACTCAAAAGATGAGCAGTTCATAACAGGTCAAGAGAAGTTTAAATTTGTGAATGATAAAGTTGTAAAAAAGATTCAAAGGGAAGTAAGGGCATACTCAGCCCACTCTTTGATAGTACAATACATAAAACCCAGATTTTGTAGGAGTATAATAAAAGATTGTATAGGAGTATAATAAAACCCAGACACGAGTCTGAAAAATTCATTAGTTTCTGCCATGACTAAAATAAGCACTGTCTAGGAAAACTACTTTGCAATGGTAATGAAAAGCAAGTGGAAAAGCAAGTGTTAGCACCAGTGCTGCAATGTGAAATAATTTCTGTATACTCAGATCTGTCATTGTGAACAATGTTGTTGATTATAAACCACATCAAATTCCCAGTCCCCCAAGACATGTGTTTTATTTTGCAGTTTTTCTAGTAATTATGAAATCAACAGAATACTATCAAGTTTTACCACAATTAAGCTAAATATATACTTAAATGATATAACATATTTGGTAATTGCAATATCTCTCTAACTTCCTTCCAAGGAACAGTCGGCTTCGTTTCTCGAGTGTTTTCAGGGATGGATGCTAATGATAATGATGATACTCAGCTCTCTCATAATTTTATGATTTCAAAGGTACTTGAATCCAATTTAGAATCAAGATTTGACCTGCAGATTTCTTGTGAGTTGATAAGACAAGTCCCCTAGGTTTGAGTGGATTTTATGGCCGCCTCAGTGTACGTGGGTTTGATGGAGAGATGATGACACAGGCCTAGGGCAGTGTGAGCAGTTCTCTGAGAACAGGTCTGTGTCCAGTCACTTGTGAGACAGTGCTCCCTTCTAAAGCCATTTCCATGCCGTTGTGCTGAAGACCTTTGGGCTCCAGGAAATAAAAATGCTTGTCTGAGGTCCTCAGTGAGAGAATGGCCATGTGCTACAGTGCTTCAAGCAATTGCCACTTGCTCAGGGCAGAGGCTGTGGCAGAGTGTGCTGTCAGTGATGGGGCTGGGAGGCAGGAGGTTTGTTCCAGGACTTTTCTCAAATTTTGTCAGATGCATGAATAGCTCAAGAGGCTGCTCAGTAGTCTCCACCAAATTGGGATTCTCTCTGCTTTGGCCATTTTGCCTTCCTGTAGCTGACCATCACTGCCATTCTGGCCACCAGAACTGAGTAATATTCCAAATTTTTGTTTACAGATACTAAATCCAGTTTGTAAGAAAAGACAGGAAAAGCTCATTTGCACTTGCACTATTAACATGTATTTATATATACTCGTTCAGAAAGATAAAAACTCAATGAACTTCATGATCTTGGGGGTCTTTTCCAACCTTAATGATGTTATAAAGATTCTTAATACCTCATTTTGAATATCCTGCTTCCATTTGACCTGACTTACATATGATACCATTTGTCTAAGAGGTAGTTTTCTGTCTAATTGAATTCTACCTTTTTAATAATTTGGTTCAATAATTGACTTCTTTTTTCAGGTCACTGAAAGGCAAAGGTCAGACAAAGCAAAGACAGATCACATCTCTTTCAAATACTATTTGCCTGACTATGGTTAGAAATTGTGATTAGTATTGCATAAAGGAACTATTATGTCCATATATTAAATGGTGTTTCTTTACTGAAGTAGACGGATTAGACAAGTGAATGAGTTTATATAAAGGAATGTAATGTTTCTAAAGTTTCTAGGTTTACAAATGTGCTGAGCAAGATTTTATTTAATCTTGCATAAGTAATATGCAAGTTGATATATTTTGGAACACATGATAACATGTTCAGATTCCTTCTGGAATATGAAATTGTCACCAGGATTTTAAAAACAGCTCTCATGGGTCCAAAACCATTGGCAAATAGAACTTTGTAAAAGTGCACTAAAAGAAAAAGAAGTGTTTCCTCTAAGTCTTTTAAACAATGGTAAAGAAAAGCAAAAGCATTTAATCTTCCCCCTTTCCTTTTAAAGCAGTCTGAAAGCACAACCTCCTCCTATCTATCTCCCAGTTTGAGGATATGGAGAGTATATTTGCCTTTTGCCTTTTTCCTGCTAAAAATCAGCCAGTGCAGTGGCTGTAATCACCTGGCTGTACAGTATGGTGAATAGTGCACTTAGAAACCTTTTGTTTTCTCTTTTCTTTAAGAAACAGTGAGATCTCTGTTATTATGGTTGTCTTCATGAAACAGTCCACTGGATGACCACATTAAAGAAACAAGGAGAATGAACAGGGAGAAAAGGTAATTACAAGAAAAAGGGAATTTCTAGCCATATGCAGAAGTACGTCTATCATAGCGGATTTTTCATTACCTACATGAGATAACGATTTCTCAGTTCAACTGCATGAAAAGGATTGTTTTATGTCTGTTGAAAGATATCTATTTCTATTGGACTTTCTGATTAGCCTGTTATGTTCCCTGGGTGATTAGTTCCGAATGCTTTTCCATATTGAGAGCTCATCATTCATACCCTGTGCATGTCCCAACACCTCTCCTTTGATCGAGGGTAGACAGCTCATTTTTTGCCAATTACTGGCATGCACAGTCAAAGCTGAGGCTCAGGTTTTTTGTGTCTCCACCAATACAAAACTTCAGGGCAAACATAGCCTAGGTTTTAAGCCAGCTCGAGCAACACTGAGTTCAGCACAGGTTAACCTCCTTGTTTTTTCAGTTTTCTGAGTGAATTGTGCAGCTTGAACTGTGTGCTCTGTGCTTCTGAAGACAGACTGCTGCCATGGCCCAGTGTGCTGCTTTACATCATGTTTGGCTACACCCCTATTTCACTGCAGGCACACTCTGCTGTCCAGGGACAGTCTAAGAAATTGAGAATACAAATACCCATCACAATGATCATGAAGACTTAATGATCACTTATTGATCACTTTTGGCGACTGCCTTACATGGAACTGTCTAAAACTATTTCTGTGCTTTACTTCCAGAAAACCCCCACTCAGATCCAGTTCTTTGTTCTATCTGCTTATCTCACTTTCCATATTCATGAAACGCGAGCAGAAGCCCAGGCACTATTTCACACAGCTTAATAGACTTCATAGATAATATTGTTCACCTTAACATGTTGCATCTGTAGTAGAAATGATTTAGGCAGTCAGAGCCCAGGACTTTGAAATCTTCCTCCATTGAACATGATTATATATTAACTAATTCTGCTAGTGCAAAAAAATGTGTATAGGCTGCTATAAATCCTGATTTCTTTGCCAGAAGACTGTGCTTTGCTTCGTGTGGAGAACCCAACCAGTGTGAGCTGGGACTGCCCGAGGCAAACCAACCAAATTTGTGCTGTGCTGTCCCTCATGGGAATGTTTCTCTCATAAACCAAATTGTCTTTTCTCTTTTATCCAGTTACGTTACAATAGAGATTACTCTGAGTAAGTAGGGAATAAAGAAAGTGAACCTCTTCCTTCACTATCCTGCATGATAGGGGGATAAATAGGTTCCAGTAGATCTGCAAAGTTAAATGATATCATCAGGATAAACAGAAAATGTTTTACATTTTACAGGCACAGAGACAAGCAGCTGACCATTTCTGGTGAATTCATTTTCAATTTCCTTGGGAACAGTAAGCAAGCTAGAGAGTCTTTGGAAACACTGAGCCACTCAGAGGGGCTTTCTGCCTTCTGTATTAAGATATTGACTTGGGCTTCAAGAGCCTCCACACCATTTTCTGCTCTGCCTTCCTCAGAGCAGGAGCTTGCAATCCAAAGAGTCACAATTTAGTCAGAGCAGAGACTGGGCTTGTCATAGCCAACACAAGTGTCTTGGTTGCCCCACGTGTATAGTTCCTGTCTTCTCCTCAAGAGTGTTTTAGAAACAGCAAAATAAAAAATGTTGAAGAAAGAGAATCTCAGTGGGAACAGTCCAGATACTTCTGTTTTCTGACAGCTTAACCAAGTGTAGCTGTCAATGTGTGGGGTAAGTCAGTGAAGAGGCCACCCCATGTGCTCTCAGGTCAGCTGGGAGGAGTCGAGTGGAGCTCTTGAAAAACAAACAGCACAAGAGGGGTCCAACACATTTGAATTTAATGTGACCATGTAACTGTAAAATAAAGGGAATTCCAAAAGGAAACACTTTTGTCACACAAACACCGAGCCACTGTGAACAAATCTGGCAAGGCTGAGGATGCAGCTCCCCGGGCTGAACATCAGAACACCACGGGTAATGTCAGAGGCAGCAGTGGGGCTGTCAGATGCTGCTGCTGTCACCACCCTATTACTGCAAATATCCATGAATTTCACTAGTTCACAGAAACTGTCAATGAATATCTTAATCCATAAGCATAGAAAACACAACCATTTTATCACGTAATCATTGAAGCTAATCTCTGACAAGGTCATTACTTTCACCACTTCCCTTGTAATCCCCCACATGTACACACAGAATAAGGCTCTGAAGCCTAATCTTTCCAATGCTGAAAATGAGACTTTTATGCAAACTGATAAAAGTTCTTTGTTTGATTTATCTGTAAACCAAAATAGGCTGGTAGTTTGCCTTGAAGTTAAAAGAAAAAAAACATACTCTGTCAAATCCTGTGTATTCCTTTTTATGTATTTTGTCATTTCCCCTCTATTAACTCTGTCCTAAGGTTGAAAAGAAGAGTTCACTCTAGCTTCCATTTACATACTGTACTTTAGCTTTGACTTTTTTGGTTGCAACCTGTTAAATTTATTGACTATAAGCCCCTTGAGCTATTGAAGAGTGTGCAGCTTACATTAGATATCTTTTGAAAGATGCTGCTGGTAGCCTGTTTCAATGTGTTAGCTCTCTCCAGATACAATTTGTCTTACATATTCATCGGTTTTTAGTGCCAAGACCAGTTTCTTCATTGCAGCTATTGTTTGGAAGTCTCACACAGATATTAAGGTTTAGTAATTTTTCAGGGCTGCTCAAGGGATTTGAGTGTCAAGTGAAATAATGAGTGGGAATTTGGGCACTGAAAACCCCTAAGCAGCTGGCTATGGAGATCTCAATAAAAAAAAAAAAAGGAAAATAATTCAAGATGGCACGAAAGACACTTTGGGACATCTAGGATGTTTTATATGTACAAATAGAGCTGGCCAAAAAGTAGTACTTTCCACTCATTGGCAATTACATTTCATTTTAATTTCAAGGTTTCATATAGCCTGAAAGTCAGAGAAAATTTCATTTGCAAAATGCTAGCACATGGAGGGGAATATGTTCCCCTGCATACTGCAGCTGCTTTTTGTAGTGATGGAGCTGACTGGAATACTGATTTCATTAGGCAAGGGCTCCCTGTGGAAAGGATCTCTTTTCAGATTAGAGCCAGAGCTTCCAGGTGCTCAGTTTCACAGGAGAGAGTCTGGAATCCTCGAGAGAGATGGCTGTTCACAGATCTCAAGGTTCCCAGACCTCTCCCATGAGGCTGGTCCAGAGTGTGGGAATGTGATGCTGTGTGTTCTGTGGTTCTGGCCCTCACTAACAGGAAGACCCCAGTGTTCCCCATGCCCTGATGCTGAGGTGAGCTGTGGAATATCATTTTTTCTGCAGTACAGGGGTTTGCATTTTGGCTGTTCATGCTAACTTGGAATCTAACCTAGGACACCCACAGCAGCATGGACTTAACAGGGCAAAGTACACACAGCTGTGGATCGGGACTTTCAGATTTATGCTGCCACATGTATCCTGCCTAGTCAGCTTAAAAGTTAGCTGGAATATATCTACATCAGGAGCCAAAATCTGTTGTGCATCTGTGACAGAACTTGGACTTCCCTTTGCTGCATCCCACTCTAGGTGCAATCGCTTGATGTTGTTTCCTGAGACAGACCTCTGCTGTGGCCTATTTTTATTTCTAGAAAATCCATACCAAAAGTCAAACTCCTTTCTCTCTGGGAAGGCCATGAGAGTTTCAATGCCCTGAAACTCCAGGCACTGATCCATATCTCCAGTGAGGTACAGGTGAGATCTCTGAGGACTGCAGCCTGTGCTCTTGCTCTGGACCTGGACTCTGTGCTCTTATCAGCTCATGCCGGGCTTCCAGTTATTCCACCCAGATATTTGTACCTTCCAAATCTATTTTTCTGAGGAACACCTATGTCCCCAACAGGTACAGAAAAATACAGATAATTCAGTCAATGTTTCATGTGGAAAACACTAATTGTATTTTGGCTTTCAGTGACAAAAAGGTGGGGAGGTCACGGTGTGCCCAGCCCTACTTGTTGGTTTAGATCCTCTGTGGCCACATCAAATTGGGGGCGATTTCTCCTACAGGGAACCCAGGAGAGCCTAAATTATTTCCATGCCATTGTTTCATAGCACCCAAAAGCTTTCACAGGCAGAGATGTTGCAGCTGTTAATGAAATAAATGTGGTTTAAGTTACATTTGCTCTATAGTGAGAGCATGTGTTGTGGAAGAGGGATATATTTTGGCTTATAGTGAATATGTCAAGTAAATACAATTGTCTATTTCTGAATCTTTATAGACCCCATCATCATAATTAACTTAAGTGAAGCTGTGTTTAGCTTGCATATAACTTCAATTTGCTGAAAAGTAAATCACCAAATAAATCAATAATTTACAACCTAACAAAGAGTGCAGACTTTTCCAAAAGAAAAAACAAACAAACAAGCCATTATGCCTGGGCTTTTCCAAATGCAGCGCTGCTCCTTGCTCAGCTTCCCTGAGAGGGAAGTGACAATTTTCAACACCAGACATTTTCATTCAAGCAGGCAGGAATCGTGTAAACCCAAACAAATAATGACACAAAACAAAGCTTTGATTAGGAGCCTGTGAATAATGATTCTTTTCACGTATTCAATGTCTAGGATGTTTAACATATTGTACATTTAGAATATATCCAGCAAGTTCCCCGGGTTGGAATTTGGTATCAAGAGAAACTCATTTTATCAGAGAGGGAGCGTGTCAGGGCTTGGTGCCAATCGGCTGCAATGAGTTATGCTGCAAACACATCCAACACCCACATTTGGAGAAGTGCAAGAGGGAACATGTTTCTTGTTTTCTTCCTTCTTGCTCTGTTTTCCTACAAATTCCTAAGAGGCAAGTGCAAGTTCTCTCTCGGTTACTACACAGAAAAAAAAAAAAGGTGAAAGAAATTTTCTATGGCATGAATAAATCACAGGTTTACATTGTTGAAAATTGCTATTGGGCTTGGGTGCTTTTGTACAAGTCATTGCTATGGAGACTATATTAATTGGCTGCATTTCTCTTGTGGTGGAGAAAAATAATTTTGATATGTGTTAAATTAGTTGGTATTCTTTGTTGCCAGGAATGTAACAGGGACCAAAAGCGTAGCAAAAGTCTGAAACTTGGGGATATTCATAATAAAGAGAGCATCCACTGGTGACTTACTTAGAAGGAGTTTGGGACCAGGAGCTGTTAATCCCAAATTCAGAAAGAAATTAAACTCCCTCATGTTTCACAGCACGAGCCACATATTTTCCTGACGAAAATTGGAAAGGTATTTTAACTGTACCCATCCAATTCCACTTTTTTCTTGTGGATTTGGCATCTTGCTTTAGAAGTTCTAGTTCTGGCTAGCAATGGAGAATGATTATTGGAAGAGATGAGCCACTACCCTGGCATGGCCCTTCCGTGGAGGAAGGATATTATACAGCTTCTGCACATTGCTGGTTGTATCCTTTGTGTAATTCTCAACGTATTTACTGCAAAGAACTACTTAGCCTACATCTGTGATACTGTTACATTTATCTTGAGGTCTCGTGGCATTACAGTAATTACGGTGTTTTTAGCATATAAATATTTTACAGAGTATCAATGCAAAAATATAGATATGTATGTGTCAATAAGCAGTGAAAAGAGAATCTTTAGAATACGACACATTTTAATTCTTTTCTGCACTATACGTTAATATGCTGAAAACTTTTAGCAACCTCCTGAAGTCAGAAGTAGGAATATATCAGAAGCTGAAAATTTAAAAGATTAAAATGACATTGTATTTCTATAGATAGAGATGTTTGTATTTCATTATATAAAATGACTTTTCTATTTCTCAACACTTCAGGAAAGAAATTATTTTTGCATTTGGTTTGGGATGAAGGAATATAATCCCAAATCTTTTATTTGCATCAGTGTGCAATGTGCCATTTTCTCAAATGAGGGCTGGGTGTATTTGCAGAGCAGACACAGAAGTGTGTCTGATTACCTCACCATTTCTTTGTACCCAGCATAGATGGAGGCGAATTAGAACTCATCAGCAGGAGGGGGTTTTGTTTTCTTCCCAACCAAACCATCAAAGAATCCCAGAGCCCAATTTAAACTATTCAGACTGAAAATAGGCTGAGTTTTGTCCTCCTGATTCCAGTAAATACTTTTGTATTAGTTACAGTGAGATTCTTTCAGGAGGGATGCTGGGAGCTGTAAACACCCATGCTGAAGATAATGCTCAGTAACCAGTTTCAGGCCTTTCATGCAGCAGAAAGCTTTGCTGAGCAGGGCTGAGGGAAAATAGCTGTGTTGACAGAAGCCCAGGTATGGATACAGTTATACAGGCAAAAAAATCTATTTGCCAATACATCTTCTTCCTGTTTAGAGACCTACAGTACATTCCCAGCATGTGCCAGTGCAGATCTACCTGCAGACTTTAAATATGAACAAGATGGATGATGGCTAATTAATTAGACTGTATGTCTCACAGCATTAAAGTTTGGTGTTCCTTATCCCTCCTGGGGTGCAGGTTACTGATACTGAGAGATTTAGCTCCTGACTCTGCAATTATAATTCCCCTTGTGTACACGACACTGAGCCACGTCGTTGATTGCCCAGAGCAAAGAGAGCTTGAAGGAAGTCGAAGGAAACAGCTGAAGTAACCTTGGTGCTGGCAGCAGGCAGTGTGGAGCAAGCTGCTCTGAATGCTCCATAAAATGAGATTTAGGTACGTGCAGGATTTGGTGTCCTGCCTACCGTGCACCAGCCCCTCGCTGAACAGGACCAGGGCCCCCCGAGCAGCACTGCCTGCGTGGGAGGTGGGCAGGAGACACAGCAGAAGGTTGTTCCTGGTTTCTGCTGGAGGTTATGATCAGCTTGCTTCTTTCCAGCATTTTATGTCAGAAATCTGTTCCCTGCAAAAATTGTGGGCATGTCTAATTAAAAAGTGATAGCTTAACACTTCCCAAGTGTTCCCTTGTTTTCTATGGCAGAGGTATTGCCCATGGCAATAGTTGCTATTGTCTGTCACAGTTCACTGAAGTCCTCATTTCCAATGGAAACACACTGGTCCAGACAAAACTCTTGCCAGAAAACATTCCTTTAGTTTGGCACATGGTATAAGGGGGCAGAGAGAGAGAGACAGGGATGGGAAAATAAATGAGATGTCAGTGACTAAGGTTGCTCTTCTAGAAAGCCAAGACTTGAACAGAGCAGGGATCATAGAACCATTGAATTATAGAATCGTGGAATGATTTTAGTTGGAAGAGACCTTTCAAGGTCATCCAGTTCCAAGCCCCTGCAATGAGCAGGGACACCTTCTACTAGATCAGGTTGCTCAGAGCCCCGTCCAACCTGCTCCTGCATGTTTCCAGGAATGGAGCAGCCACCACTTCGTGTGCAACCTGTTCCACTGTTTTGCCACCCTCATTCTGAGGTGAGGATGTGAGACTCTAGCTCCTGCCTTCTGGTCATCTTCCTCTCCAGTGGAACTTGGCTATGTCAGGATGGATAATAACCTCATGCTTATTTTTCTGGTTGGTTGTCTGATTTTTGGGTTAGATTTTTTTTTTAAGCTATCATCAGCTTCCTGATACAGAGAAGGAATATTTTATATCTTTTATAACTGTTGAGATTAGGAAATTCTGCTGCCCTAATGCGGCAACCTCACTAAGCAGAAATCTGCCTATTCTCTGTGTCACTTCTGTGGTGTAATGGGTATTTCTGTGTGACACAGACAATATTTGTTACTACTTTCTTGCAGCTGTGTGGTGCTCTCGTTTGACATATGTTTCTGTGGAATTAGCTAAATTATGGAGCAAACAGATTCTCTGTTTCTGCTCGGCGTAGCGGGGAAGGTAAAGGTTATCCCCACCACAGGACACGGGGAGGAGTGGTCACTCCTCCGAGCTGCTTCTGGAGCTGCACTGATGGTGTTTGGTGGAGCAAATCTGCTGCAAATTACAGCGTGTGGTTATAGATCAATTTATGCTCCTGCCTGCTGCCAACAATGCTCTGTGCACGAGTGGAGCTAACTCGGTAAACATGCACTCCAGTAACTGAAAATAACCAAGTGTTGTTGAAAGGAATAATTAATTAATGTTTGTAAAGCACTCAGAAGCTGAAAAGCACCTTATTAGTGCTAAGTGTTCAGGGGCCTGGCTTTCTCATCAGAAGTTAAAGTCCTTGTCTTTGTTAGTCTTTAACCGAACAGAACATTAAGGGTATGAAGCCTTTGTGTCTAATGTCCTCAGTCAGGTGTTTTTGTGCCTGGCAGTCATTAGGATGCAGTAAGTAAACAAGAAGAAGCTATAAATGGCCTGAATCAGCTCATTTCCACCGATGCCAGCAGAATAGAGTTGATTTACATTCGCTGAAGATCAGCAGCGGAGAATCCAAAGCACAGCTTCTCTTCTTGGTGTCGGGCTCAGGCAGAGCCAGTGACTGGTTTATTCACTACAGCTCCTGCCTTTTTGAGCCCAGCTGCCAGGAGTGAGCACAAAACTATTTCAGGGCACAGGGTTCCCTGTGCAGTGAGGTGGACAAATTGGATGGCTCGGATTTGCTCCCTAGGGCAGGTGGCACATAAATGAACAGCCTCTTGGTGCTAGAGAGAAGGAATCCTATTTATCAAGTGTGCCAGCCAGGGCTGAAAGGGGACACCTGTGGCTGACCCCATTCCAGAGCTCAGGAACAGGGAGAAAAAGAATCTCTGCCTTTGCTTCCAAAGAGCCTTGGCTCCCTCAAAATAACTCCAATTCTTCCTGATGCAGGAGTCACCGACTGAAGAGTGGATTTACTTGGAAGGGTAAGAGGGCTATGAACCACCCAGAACAGAACCATCTGGGGACGATCCTGGGAATGTGATACAGCCCCACAGCCCCCAGCAGCCCTCAGCTCATGGCACTGCAGCGTGTGGCATCTCACCTTCTCTGCAGCCATCCAAGGGCTGATCTGCTTCTCCAGGAAGGTGCAGTCCACAGTCAATATTCCTATCTGCCTAAGAGGGTGTTTATCTGTACCTCACTCTCTGTAAATAGTACCTAAATCAGAAGTTGTGGGAGCAGGACAAGGAGAGGGAGACAATCTTGTGGAACACAGGGTGCTGCAGGGAAGAGTTTAAGACTAATTGGCCAGAGAGCACAGGAAAAAACAGTGGCCTGTCCATCACAGCACACGCTTTCAAGATTATGCTATGCCTTTACCACACGAGTTTCCTTTCTTCAGCCAGAAATTTTTCAGGCTAAATTTGATTATATTGGGCGTCTGTTCCATATTTATGAATATCCAGGACCTCAGTAGCTCACACTGAGCTTCCAGATGAATGAAAAACCCTATGATGTGCCCATTTATGGTGCATCAGCAGGATGCCCACGTATGAGTGACACGTAGTCACTGGCAGGAGTGCTGGGAGAGGGAATCCAGTCTTTGATCACTTGGGTGTTTCTTCTCACAGGAGATCAGTAGCCTTTTTTTTTCTTCTGGATTAATTGGCAGAGTAAGAAAGGTTACCTGCCAAGAAAATCCAATTATTCATCCCTTGCTGGTCTTGAATAAAGCTCCATGGTTGACAAAGGGTCGCAGTTAGAGAGAATCAAAATAAGCCACCAGGACACCAGATATTCTGCTTTTTCAATCTCTGCACCAGCCTAGGGCAGGGTATGTTTGGCTCACTTCAGTCGCAGTGCTGGAACACAGTGTGCCAGAATGCCCCTTCATGATGTTTTTGGAAGAGCTGAGCATTACCAGGATAGGTTAATAGTTATCTTTGTAATTAGCCATCTGTTATAGATCCATTTATTGAATCTGAGAGGGGACAGAACCCTTGCATATCCTGCTTGCTCCTAACTTTGCCTGAGCTCACCACAGGCAGCTTTGTGCAAAACCTGTAAAGAACTAAAAAAAATGCTTCTTTGAGAGAGAAAAAATTGTGGTTGCCCTATGAATAGTAAAAGTCATAGTAATTTGTCTTTTCTTCATCAAGAGCAGAGGCTTAGGGGCACTGGATAACCTTCTGGAGGCTGGAGTAGGAAACTGAGAGGTCTCTCAGAGGTCCAGGCAAGACTCTGTGGAGCTGCTCACTTGGTCCCAGTAACCTCCTGTCCCACATATCCATGGCTATGGAAGGGAAAACTCAGTGTCAAATCCTTACATACCCTGTGTGTGTTGTCTGCAAAATTAACCAAGTTAAGAAATTTAAGAGAGCCAAAGGCTTTGTTTCTGTAGGTTTCTGCATCCAGAGGTCAGAGCTGAAGCGATTTGGGTGAAACACTTGAAGAATCCAGCACAGGTAAATGACCCAACAGGAAGTGCCACAGACGTCAAGGCAGAAGGTGAGTGTGTGATAATTAATTATTTCTCCTGGAATATGTGTTGCTAATTGACTTGGCAGCAGCACCATTGCTGTGATTCATTGGCTCATGGATTTTAGGCCGGGAGCAACAACGATGATTGTCTGATCCTCCTGTGTGCAAAGCAAAGCCCACAGAACCTCACCCTGTGGGTGCTGCACCAGCCCTCTAAATTCTGCTTGAATTACTGCTTTTATTGAAAACCATCCAGTGCTTATTAATAGACTATGTAATAAAAAAAATCCACCAGGTACTGGGGTAAGTAGTCCTAAAGGTTATTATTTTTTTTTAATTTGCAGCTAATTTTTTGTATCATAGTTACATTGATATTTCCATATGATTCTATTTCTTTTTTTTTGTCTAAATGAACACCAGAAAAATTAAGAAGACACTCAGACAAAAAATTTTCTTTTTTTTTCTTCTAGAGTTAAAGGTATGTGTAGAGTTTATGGTAATATTCCTATTATATTAGTAATATCTTTAATGGTTAATGGAAGCTTTTTTCTTCTTTCTATCCTCTCACTTTTCACTCCCTTCATTACCCACCAAAACCCCGCAAAAACCAAACCAAACCTCAAAAGGACAGAAAATAAAAAAGGGGGAGAGGTGGCAGACAAAACCTATAATTAAACTGAGGAATTTCAAAATATGCAGGATGTTCCCGGACACATCTGATGAGACAGGCAGATACTGACACTCCTACAGTCCCGGAAAAATGTATGGCTTTTTTTTTGGTTTATGATCCCACCTGTTCCCTCCAACACATCTCTTTCCTCTTCTTGTTGCCTAATATTCCCCTTGAGTCTGATTTCTCTGATTTGTAGAGCATGTGAGGATTGCTTAGGTAGCTCACAGCAGTGACAACACTGACACAAACTAGACAGGGTTTGCTGCTTTCTCTTGCAAGAGTAGGATTTGGCCTTTTTTACAGGCAAATATCAAGGCAGCAGTGCCACAGGAGCTGTGCCCCCTCCCCCACACCAGCTCTGAGTATTCTGAGACAAACCCTTGCTATTCTCCACTCCTCCGGGTATCCTTTTATCCCACAGAATAATTTAATTGATTTAAACACGAACGGAAGCACCCAAAAATGAGACAAAATCTGGCACACCTTTTGGCATTGAGCAAATCCTTATCCTCTGAAGAGAGAGTCAAAACACCCACTGACTGTACTTGGGTACAGTCGTGCTGAAGTAAGTGATGCTGTCTATGAAATTGCTGTGAGTTACTGGTGATTTATTTATAGAACTTATAAGAAAAACTCATCAAAACCTGAGGCTTTTTAAATTAATCAGAGGTAGTGTCAGTGCATGAAATGGAACAGTTTAGCTCTCAAGTACAGTTATGAGACAGGTATCCAGGCGAGCCAGTAGTCACAAAGATGTTATTTCCTTGTTATCTCATGATCATATCATGTTTCTGTCTCATCTGTAAATAGAATATTAACTGCCATGTGCTTTCAGAAGTTGGGAGAAAACAGGGTGAGTTCCCAAAGGTGCAAGTGGACTTGTTTGTGTTTGTAAGTCACCAAGCTGATGTGATTGAACAGTTACTCCATCAGTGTCTTGGCCCTTCTTTTCTCCATCTGGTAGGCAGGCAGGCAGATTAAGTATATGCCATGTGTTTGTTTTTCCTGTACAAAATGAGCTTAGTATTTCTAGTCACTATGAACCAACCATTGGTACCAACCTTACAAAATGTATTGACTTACATTAAAAAATGAGGAGTTACCAGGAACACAATGACGTGCTACCCACTGCACAGTATTTTATTAAAGGAAATGGCAGTAAACCATATTTTTTTGTTAAAAAAAAGCTCAATTACAGACTTTAAATAAAATTAAATTTATCATTGGGCCTCAGTGTTTTGAAGCTACCAGTTGATTCCTGGAAGTGACTTCAAAATGAGTTTTGGGAAATCATTTTAGTATTGACTTGGACCATAATGGTTGGCTGTTGCTTTTTTGTATAAGATTGATTAAATTACCCTGAACAAGCTCCAAGTCCGTGTCCTTCTCTGAGGCCAATTGTGAATATGACCATAATACACTCTCTAAAAAATATTGCAGAAAGTAAATAATCTCTAAATCTGGAAGGACATCATTGCACTCTTCCAAAAATAAGCAAATGAACTTGGTTCCTTGTCTCAACATACTTCTTTTTTTTTACACCTTCCACTTCCTCTGGTTTTCAAAGGCTGGGGCTATTTGCTAGATTTCCTCTATACCCCAGAATAGGAGATAATTTTGACTAGGTCTTAAAGAAAGAACTAGCTAAGAATTAAGTGTATTGGCAGTAATAAGAACTGGCAGTTATTCTACTGATTTCAGCCTTTACCTCCCCTCTGAAATGTAGTTATTCCTTCATCCTTCAGTAAACTCAAGTGAAATCAGGGCCATGTTATAGCAGGCTCTAGACGAGTACATGGGAATGAATGATCTTAATCTAAAACAGTTTTGAAAGTTAATGCCAAATATGCAAAATTCCACAAGCAGAGAGGTGAAAGGACTTATCCACAGCTGCTGAGTGTGCCTGGTCTGGAGACAGGAGCAGAATCCAGCTCTTTGAAGACCCAAGCCCTACCCAGTGATCTCTGCTCCCAAAACACTGGCTGGTCTGTTTTTATCGAAACTAAGGCATGTACTTCAAAAGCCAAAATTAAATGACAATAAGATACATCCCCAGGAAATCCCCAAGAGGTGACCAGTGCATGGTTTCCACACACCCAGAAACAAGACAGACAGCAAGAAACAGCAAAAGAATAGCAGCAAGAGGAAGAAAACAGTAGAAATTTTGGGAGGAATTTAGCATGAGCAGTTGCAGAGAAAGATTCTTGAACGGTGACATGGCCTTTGCAGGCATGACTCAGGAAAGAAACATGGTTTGTGGGGTACAGCCTTCCAAAGAACAGCCTGCTGCACTTCCCAAATGTCCTGAGTTCCCATCTGACACGGAGTAGGCTATTTGGGGAACAAAACTCTCCTGAGGAAACCTGGCTCAATAAGGGCAAAGATTTCCAGGGAGCACAGCCGCAGGGCACTGCTAGGAAGGATTTCTCTTTCCATGGCAGGAGGTCCTGCCCTGGGTCTTTAGGCCGTAAGGTCCGGGCAAGTCTTGGTTGAGAGGCACATGAGGTTGGCTTGCAAAGGTTGTGATTTTCTGATCTTCCTATTCTTAAATGTCTTTAACTCCTGCTGACAGGAGTAATCTGAGTCCTCAGAGGTCTTGAGTAAGCAGGAATCCTGCAGGGAGCAGGTTAAGCCAGCGTTGGAAGAGTGAGTAGCTGCAACGTTCCGTAATTACTTCCATAAACTCTCTCTCTTTCCAGTACTCTCTTGTTCAAGGCAAAAATATTTGGGTACAACTCATGGGGGGAATTGTCAAATGTCTCAAACATCCTGAAATCTACAGGCAATCTTCTTTAGATCTTTAGGTTAAAAGGAAAACTAGTTTGCTCCTTAAATTGATAAAAGCACAAGGAAGATTTAGTTTAGTGAATATGGAAAGAAGCGGCAGTCTGTGTCAGATTTTCTTGTTGATATTTATTTATTTATTTATTTAAGTTTCTGCCTTGGGTAGAGAGAAAACTCTTTAAATTTACTGCCTTAAATTTGAGCTGTAATAGACTTTTTTCCTTATTTTTTTTTTTTCCTTTGCTTCTGGTTTCTTTGAGCTTCAGAAAAGACAAGAAATTTTCTTCTGCTAAATGTACTGGCTCATTTTGTATTAATTTGAATACCTTACTGATAAATTGAATTTATTGCTGCCCCAGAAACAAAGTAGATATGAACGATCCCTCTTGCATTTGCTTTCTTGATGAAATGTTAAGTGTAGCTTGCTATAAATGGAATCTCAGCTAAAGCAATAATTAGTATTTCAGTCTGTTTAAAATAACATTTTAATTATCTGCACTAATTCTAAGAATTGTAGAATGCCTTCAGGCATTACAGTGTTATTGTAGATGCTCTGCTTCAATACCTAAATTCACATTATTTGCTAATATTCCCTCTTCAGCACGGTGACATTCAAGCTCTGAGTGGTATTTACATATTTTTTAAACCACAAAAATGGAGAAGATACAAAATAAATAGAAGCAGTCAATTGAACTTTCAATTTATCAGCCACTGTCTGACTTCACATCGTTTGAATGGTCCTACAGTAAAGCACAGACCTTAAAAAGAAGAGCACTTTGTCTGAAAATCTGATGTCCCAAATGTTTGGGGTGGGTGAACCCACAGGGGAATCCTGAACATAAGACACTGAAGCTCCTGCTGGCCAAGGAGAAGAAAATAAACGCCATGAAAACACTGGGCCAAATTCCACCATGTCTCAGGTTTAAATGAAGCCTACACATGGTGCTGGGCAGGGCTGAGAACAGCATTTGCTTCAGCCACTGTGTTTTTCCCCCTCTTTTCACAGGGCAGAGGTGGCAATGAGAAGCAGAATGCGCCAGGGGCAAGGGGGTGGCTTTGAAAACAATTCCTAGTGAGTGAATACGCATTAAAGCAAGACCAGCCCTGCTTGCCTCAGGTGAGGCATGGGCAGCCCCAGTGCCGGTGCCGAGGGGGATTTTTGTTCACAGAACAGCCTTGTTTTCCCTGCCTGTGTCCCGTGAGGGGCTGTCACTGCACCAGCACTGTGGGGCTGTGCCTGGGAGGGGGTGATAACTCTGAGCAGCTCTGACACCACAGAGGCACTTTTGCTTTATCCATCTCAACAGCAGATCCCTTTTCCAGCATCCAGTGTGAAAGGAATTGTTTACCATTCTTCTTGGCCTTGCTTTCTTTCTGCAAGTGCTGAATTAGACCCATTAGCAAGACCAAGTGATGTATTTTCTGTAGGAAAAGCTTTGAAATGAGGCAAGATTGTTACACCTTGTTCAAAGCCTCCTTTCAGGACAAACTTCACCAACACAGGGGGGATTACAAGAAGTTTGTACCCCAAAATGTTTTTTGAGAGAAGGGTTTATTATTTGTTTGATTGGGTTTTTTTTTTTAATATTTATTGTGTTTGTATTAAAAATTATCTTCTTTTCTTTTTAATATGGGCTTTGCCCACAAACATACTATGAAGAAACCCCTGTATTAACATCAGGTCTACTCCACAGTGATCCAGATAGGAACGACAGATGCTTCAATGGCATTCTTTGGGTGTATTTTTTGGTTACTAGGAGTCATTTTAATAGAGACAGTGTAATATTCAGTGTGCCTTGCTCAGAGCCTGTGCCTGCCGTGGGAGATCATCCAGCTCTGTGACTGTGAGAGACAACAGAAAAGCAAAAGGAATAGAAATAAGAGAATGAAAGAGGATAAAAGTAGGCAAGCAAAGCTCAGGAGAGGCATTTCTAGTTCTTTATGGGATTTCTAGTCCTTTAAGGGATTTCCAGCACTCAGTCTGTAGAAAATTTTCATCCACATCCAAGCTGGGCAGAAAGTCCTTTCAGGAACTGCCACCACTAACCCACGGCAGCTGAGATCAGCAGCACGGGCCAGGCTGCACCAGGGACTGGCATCAGACATGAAATAACACACAAACCCTCACTTTGAGGAAGGACCCACAAAAGCCTGAACAATAGGCTGAATACCTTGTATTTTAGTGCATCTGGAAGTGCCCTGGTGTATATAGCACTGTATATAGCACTGTATATAGCACAAGCAGGATAAAATATCAGCATGTGCAGCATAAATACTTGCTTGGACCTCCCTCTTGATGCAAGAGGCATGTAAATGACAGCAGTTTAATTTCTGGTTAATCCATGGCTTTTACCTGGGCAGGAGAAGCAAGGAAGTGCATTTCAGAAGGCAGCTGTGAATGTATCCTGCGTTTTTATTCTCTTTTGCCACGTGGTCATTCATTCTTTGACCTTTCCCCATAACCTCCCATTATTTCATTTCCCTAGGCAAAAGGTTGTGATCCTAGCCAGAGTCACTCCCTGGCATTCTCTTTCCTCTTCAGAATTTTCTTATTTTCTGGACAACTGCTTCCCAGTCTTACCTTTTCTCCTATACCAACAGCATGCCACTTTCTTGGAGTTAATGCCCAGCAAAACCAAGGTTGCAAATACTCTATGTTTAAATGATGTGTCTGAAAAGATTAATTAACAAAGAACTTGAAGTTGCTCAGCCCAAACAGCCACAGTGTAAACCACTGAGACACCCAGGAGAGGTTTTTCAAAAATTCCGCCAGAAGCTAGGGACATTTCCGGAGGAATGGTAGTTGGGTTGTGAATCCCACAATTTTTCATTAAAACCAAAATACCTAAATGCTATCTGTATCCTTTGAATGCCTTCTGCCTTAGTACTCAGTGGTTATGACAGCTGCTAAAGCAGATCTATGCTTAATGTTGTGCTCCAAAATCCACCTTAAGTATCTAATTATGAGAGCCCTTAGGAATTATGCTCTTTAATTTGCTTAGATCTAAAGATGGATATGATTTACATTTCCACCACTCAGGATACAGACTTTCCAGTCTTTAGTCAATGCCACTATTAAATATACAAATCAGACATTTTTGAAAAATGAAAATAAAAATCACCTTGAAATGTTAGCTCAACCATTTTTTAAAAGCCTGATGCCGACTGCTTGGTTTCATTAACTGTGACTGAAAATGCCTTAAAACACCTCAGCAGAGATACTCGGCTATTGCAGTTAACAGCATTACATAGGATTCAGCATCTGAAAGCTCTCAGCCTGTTTCGTGTGTCACAAGTGTGGGAAAGAATGGCTGGAGAGAATTGTGTGGAGCGTGTTGTTGTTGTTGGGTGAATGCAATCTTAATGCTGGTGTCTTGTCCTTAGCAGTAATGAGAGAAGGTTTGTAGGATGAGTCAAGAAAAAGAAGTCTTTTTTTGACTATTATGTGAAGTGTCAAACCTGGTGAATAATGTAGATTTTTGGACGTTTGAAGTGGAGAGTAATGTATGATTAATGTCAGTTCCACTGTTTAGATTTCTTGTTGCTCTGCACAAGTGCCATGGTGTTTCTCAGCAGTAAAAAATGTTACAGAACTGTGTCTTGAGCAAGGACTGAGTTGCAGTTTTTATCTCGCATTTGTTGCTGTTTGGTTTTAAACTCATTTTATGTATCTTCTAAGCAAAATAAACACAACACAATCTTCAGTCTTTTGGGGTTCGTCTGTCCTCAGTTGCATCTTTAGGTACTTAATGGAGTAGAGATTAAAAACATACCTGGTTATATGCTTTCACTATCAAAACTCTCATTATTCCCTGGAAATGTCTCTTGGCTTTGCCTCAGGATGGTTACATTCACTATTTTCACCTGAGGTTGTGTGCTGCAAGGTGTGCTTTGTATATGTGATCCCACAATAATTGGAAGAGCCTCAATAGCAGAGTTCAATCATCTTGTACTGAGAAAGGACTGAGAATACTTTGATTAACCTCAAATTAAAGAAACTGTGCCCAGCATGTATTTTCTTGGTAAGCAGTGGGGAGATGGCCTCTTGAGGCATCCAGACCTCCACTGGGTGCTCTCACCTCCTGCTGGCAGTACAGACACCTTTGACCCTCCCAGCACTGTCTCACGTGGGAAATGCAGCTGGTATCAGTGTTAAGGTGATAGGGAGCTGGAAAAGCCAAAGCCTCTTTCTTCACTTGTTCTTCTCTGTGTATACGCAGGAATTATTTAAAAAACTTTTCCAAAATAAATCGGTGTGATCTCATCAAATTATTTTATTAAAAAATTCAAGATTAAAAATAGCTTTTTATATCTGAGCTCTCTTGCCTCTTGCTTTGTTCTGGTCTGATATGGGTGCCAGGGAGTCACCACGTCACTGCCCCATGCCTTCATTCACTCTTTGTATTTCAGGAATCATGAAATGTTTGCTAATTTCCAACCATAATCTTTTCAAAAACCTCAGCAATATTGGCTTTTCTCTCCTCTAGTGCAGTTGGTGGAACATAGAAACCAGTGACTTATTTTAACAACTTCTCAAGTCTCTCCCCCACCAACAACCCTTGTCTGTCTGCCTGGCTCTGTCCCCTTCTCTCCTCCTTTCCCTTCTCTTTTCTTCTCTCTCTGTCTCACTCTCTTTCTTGAAAAAAAAAAGCTCAATTTTATTTCCAATTTATTCTATCTTTATGCAGAGATATTTGTCAAAACTCCTGTTCTTGATGTCTCTCCACTTCTGTCAATTTACATATAACTTTTTTTTTTTTTTTTGGTCAAGATACTTTAGTCCTGAATGGTGTTCTCTGGATGAGACTTTCATCACTGCCAAGTACCAAAGAATAACAACCTCCCGTGTTTTATGTATGCCATTGGTGTTACCTTATAGCCAGATGAGATTTGCACTCCTGCCACAGTCCTGCACTTCAGCTCTGCCCTTCCCCTGTGAGACTGAGTAGGGCACTGCCCCTTGCCCAATGTCACCTCATTGAATCTTGGCCATCTTTCCAATTTATCAAGATCATTTTGGATATTAATTCTGGCTTCAAGAATGTTGTTACCCTTGATGGTTTAATGTACACTGCAAATTTTGCATGAGTACAGTCTTCCATAATTTAAGTTAATGAAAGCACTGACAGACCTCTGTCTGAAATACCTTCCTGCCTTTAGAGTAAAGTATTAAATCTTCTAGAAATGTGTATTTTCAGACACTTTGGTAGTACTGTGGATTAGTGCTAGTACATATTTGTTCACCTTGCTTGCTATGTATGCTGTATAGCTTTACCAGGGTAAATAGAGATGCTCCCTTCTGCATCTCTTACCCTCTAAACTGTTATTTGGTCAAAGAACATATTGAGTCTTTAGTGGACTTTTTTTACTTCAGGTGCTCAGCATATTTTGACAAAATCACGGAGTACTTTTGTTCCAAAGTCTCCTGTCTAATTCCTGTGCCATGGTTGCAGCAAATAGGATGGAGGTCTTGAGGCTTTTCTTATTGTGCCACTGCAGGTGACTGTAGATATGAACAAAAAATTTTCAAAGTGTCTGTATAACAGCCCATGGAATAGGCTTAATGCATTCATTCAGGCTGGTTTTCTGAGAATTGATTTACATTTCATATATTTGAGAGTCTCACATTAAAAGATATTTTTATCATGATTTTTAATATAGTAATTTGATGAAATCATAAGGATTTACTTTGGAAGGATTTATAATTAATTTCTGCATATACAGAAGGTATCATTCCACTAGCGTGAAATTTGTATTTATTTGTTCTTTATAATGTTTCATGAAGGAGAGAGAAAAATACGTGCAATCACAGAGCAGTAGGATCTTCTGGTCTCTTCTCTCCTGGCCTTGTGACTGCTAATAAAAAATTTTTAGTGGAAAATCTGTGAAGAAGGAGAAAGAGTCCATGTCTCCTTAAGAAGCAAGAATTTAATTATGAAAAAATCCTGTATTCCATAGGCTGTGTTAAACTTCCTCTTGTCCTTTCCATGTTAATTTATATTCTACCCTGTCCTAGATACCAGATCTTTTCCCCAAACTGCCTTCAATAATACAGAACATTGTTCGAGGGGAGATTTTTTTCTTCTTTCTTTCTGTTGAATGTGCGATGAAAAAGTTGAATAACCCCCAGGCAAATGCATTTTAAGGAAAATCTTGTGGGGGTTGGAGGAATGAGCACTGAAACAACTGCTGAGTCACTTCCTCCTGCCATGCCAGGTGTCCTCAGGAACCCAGAAACCTTGTTGAAGTCAAAACCTGCTTCATTGCTATAGCACATCCGTTTGAGGCATCATCAGAAGGCTTCCTGACAAATCTTTGTGGGAAAGACAAGATAATTAAGGGACTGAGAGCTGTTAACTTGTGCACTGAGCTCAGCGGAGCAGGCGGCTTGTAAATGCCACCGTCAAACCTGATATTTATTAGTTGGAACTGACACACTCCAACTTCCCAGTAAGTGGTGAGAAAATATTCCCCATCCCTGGAGACTTTTAAAACTGCAGAAGATTGAACACGGCCTGAAAAAAATGTTCTCTTGAGCTGAATGCTTTTATAGCAGTGAGGGGAGTGATGAGATGAGCAGTTTTGGTCTTTCCCTGCTTTTTCTGCCCCCCTACTTTCCTGTCACCATCTCCAAGTAGCTATTGGTTCTTTCTGCAATCAAAATTGTTTCCAGAGTGCTACAGAGTAAGTGGGAAACTTGACTCGTACAGTAATGAGTACTGGCCAGAGAACAAAATAATGGGAACACTTTTAAAAAAATAATATTGACTTTTTTCCCCCTCCTTGCTTACCAGCTGCAGACTGTGCCATGAGAGAAACCAATCATAGACTCATTCCCAAACTGTCCAGATGAAAAAGACCTGTAGGCTACTTTGCTTATTGCCATAACTCTCCAGAATTGCCTCCTGCCGTATATCTGAGTACTACATTCAGGCTAATTTGCCATAACTTTCCACTAGAAACCTATTCCATACCCTGATAAATCTCATCTCCAGCTCTTCCCGCAACTCTGATCCCAGTTCATATTTTCATTTGTCCATTTTCATTCTGAATCAGAGATGCTGCCTGAAATATTTAAAGGCTAAAGACCTCAGCAGGCACTGGAGAATGCTGTCGATGCTTTCCCTGTCATTTTCTTTGCTCTGTGGTGGATCTGGCATTGTAATAAAAATTCCAGACAGGCAAGAAAAATGATCCATATTACTGGACAATCTCCTACCCTTATCCCGTGGAGATCAGGACCTTTTTGGTCCTATAGCTTGGGAAAGTATCATTTAACAAGTATGAAAGGAGAAGTGCCTTATTACACAGTTGGTCCTACCATACTGAATTAAAGAAACACCTTTATAGAATACAGAGAAGAAATAGAATTTTAAAATAACCTTTCAGACATGTAGACATTCTCCTGGGCCAAGAGGAGGTTGAAATGGTTCAGGCTTCATTCTGCAGTGCAGAACCCATTACAGATTTGTGTACCCCACTTCTTTCAATGTCATTTCATCACTGTCTCCATGTGGGGCAGTTTGTGTAAGGCTGGTGTTGGCTGTACATGCAATACACTGTGGTGGAGACAGTCCCAGCTGTAAGGTAGGACACATCCTCATGAAAATCATTCTCCAGGTGCTCAGCATTCCCACAGGGTACTATATATTACCACATTATCCATTTGTGAGTTGGGAGTGCTCATACCTGATTCTGTAAATGCTCACTCACCTCTTTCACCTTGTCCATAACACTTCAGCCCACACTGAAACTAATGCAAAGCTTTTCTGTCCTTTACAGGGGAACTGAATCAGACTCAACTGGAAGATAAAATGAAGTCCAGATTCAAATGTGCTGAGGATAGGAGCATAAAAGTCCTTGGTTAGAAGATAGTTTGGAATTTCTTCTTACACTGCAGCATTAATTGTGCATTGAAATAAAAATATTTTGCTATTGTCATCCAGATCTTTGAGATCTTCATCAGGTTATTTTCAAATACTGTAGCCTTAATACAGGTGCTGAATCCTGCTTTTACAACTTTTAGCAGGAATCCTTGTAAGTGTCCCTAAAATATAAAGAAAGCACTATTTCTCAGAGAAAATGGTGATGAAGGTGTGCTGTTTTGGAAAAAATGGCACTTTTCTGTGTGTGTATTATCACTTTTGAGCCCCCTCTTTGTTTCACACAAGGATGGTATTAGTAGCCTGGAGCAATCTGTGTGTGCCCTTTCAGTCAGAAACACTTCTTGATTTGTATACTTATATAGCACAGGCCAAGCTGAAGTGAGAATTTATTTCCTGAAGAAAGCAGATTTAATGTGAAAGGTGATCCTCAAAAGTTTCACAGTTCCCTTTGCCTTGGATAAGCACCAAGAAAGGCAGAGGCTTCTCCGAGTCTCCCGCGGCTCTGAGAGCTGCAGAGCCATGGACGAGGTGGGGAATGCTGTGTACACAGGCCCCTGTCTGCAAGGCCAGTGCACAGATTAGAAGCACTAAAACAGGATTAATCTGAGAACCATTAATCCCAGACTTGCAGTTCCTCATTCTGCATCGTGGTCCTGAAGTCTGCCCAGCAGAGCCTTCGGCTCCTGCCCCTCACTAATCATGTGCTCCCTCTACCTACCTTTGACTTTGCACTCCTCTGACTCTCATAACTCCTGACCCTCCTAAAATTCACTGTGTTTATAGAAAAACAAAAGAAAAGAAAGAAAGAATCAACGTTAGCAAAATATTCACCATCTTTTACAGCACCAAAAAGATCATGGCAGTAAGAATGTTTATTGGAAATTTAAGAGTCATCTTCAGTTTTCCTGGTTATGCATTTGTTCTTAAATTTAATGAGTGCAAAAATAGAGAGAGGAGAGAGTGAGTAAGTAACTTATTGTTTGGAGTGCTGAGAGCTGCCTAAAAGGATGTTGTACTGAGAATACTCTCCAACATGAGAAAGAGACCCACAGGCAAACAGCTATTATCTCAAGTAATCTTCAGCAAAGAGGATGTGTCTCTGAAATAACTTTGGGAGACCTTGGGTAATTTGATATCTCAACCTCTGCTCACCAAGCTACTAGATCAGAAAAGAAATGTTCATAAACCCTTTTGAAATACATTTTTCCACAACAGAAGTGCACTAAAATGTATGGTATGTGGTGAATGAAGGATGGGTTAGTGTGTGACCTAATGATTAGAGGAACAAAAGAGGGGAAAAACATTGCACCACCTTTCTGCAAGTTCCATTTATCCATGAAATAACAATTGCCTTCATATTTGCATTTCCATTACACAGAATAGCTACCTTCTGACTTGCCAGCACAATGGTATTGTTTTATTTATTTAAACTGGATGGTTTGCTTTCCACGGTATGACCAGCTGGGAGAAAAATAGGATTCAATAATGTGAACATTTCACAGTAAATAAATTGCATTAATACAACAATATAAAAGCTGTGCTCAGCAGTTTCTCTAGGACAAGGTCTGTTCTGGAACTATGCATCCAGCTTTCTAAACACTTGGAGGACTATAAAGGTTACATCCTGTTATATGAAATAATACAAAAATATGTTGAACTTCCACTTTGGATTCTGTTTACTCTGTTCTCCCCATTTAAAAATTACATGTTTTATTGGCTGCTTCCAAGCAGAATATTTCCGTGTGTCTCTTTCTTGCTTATATTCACTATACAGGCTTCTGTGTAAAATCTTGCACTGAAAGGACTACAAAGGAATAGGAAAGCACAGCCATTAGCTCAGTTTCAAATTCACTGTATGCAGAGATCACTCAACCTCAAAAATGAGAAAGGATTCGGAAAGGTTCTTTAGGTGTTAGATATGTTGACTTGATTGCTTGGCAGACTTAGTGTTCTCTGTGCAGATCTCATCTCGTCCTTGGGACAAATGCTCTTTGCTCCATCTCTTTGAGCTGTCAGAGACAATGGGGCTCCCCTCCCTCTCCTTTGGTCTCCTCTGGTTGCTGGATACCCACAGGCTCTCAAGAAAACCCTTTTAGTAGTTTGCTGTGGAAGCAATCAGTGAAACCTCTGCTTCCACCTCCTAAAAGGGTCCTGTTCAAAGGACAAACGCTAAACCTCTATTAACAGTCTGTCTGCCTTCCCACTGCTGAACTGTCTGCAAAGTTCTGAAAATAGCTGAGGAGACACTCAGCTGGGGTCATGACTGCTGTTCCCTATGGACAGAGATATGAGTTGACAACAATTGCCACTGTATGGCCGTGGATTTGTCACAACGGGGTCGATGGCAGGGCCTTGTGGCAGGAGAGCCCTTCCATCACGTGTTCCCTTGACTCCTGATCTTTGCTCCTCATGCAGTGCTTCCAACCCGTGGACCAGTTTGACACCAACCAGTCATTTCTGGTATTTTGCTGGCCATAAATCCCATCTGTGCAAAACCATCCTACTCAGCAGTGATAATGTCTGTCAGACAGAGGCAGGGGATTGTGTTTGGCCTTCACGAGACAATGAATTCTTTATATATTGCTTAAAGAATTATTTTAGTACTTTGAGTTTCATAGAACCCCTAGATTCTCTCAGTATGAATGAAAAATCATTCTTGAAGGAAAGAAAACAGTAGAGTCACATCTTAGTTTGAACGGTAACAAAACCAAAATGAAAATAAAAACACTTACCTGCTTTTAATGCTCCCAGTTGTCCTCTTTCTCCTTGACTACTTGGTAACCACTGCAATCTTTCTATTTCTGATCCAGCATGAAGGAAAAGGAAAAGCCTCTTGAAAATATAGTGCTTGGATATGGATAAGCACATCTTTTTGTTCAGAAATTACTCAACTATTCACATATTCATAAAAGCACCTCAAACACTTAAGTTAGGGAAAAAAGCACACTGTGTTTTTAACTCTTTGTATTATTCATTGCAATGGGCCAGTTTAGGATGATGAAATCAAACAGTTCAAATTTAAACACGTTATGCACTTATGTACGTAAAATGTTTCCTACAGTGATATAGAACAGTATTTTATTTTGGAGCATTCACGCTGACCTCTTTTTTTTATAGATAATACTTATAATGATTTAAGCTGTAAAATAATTAATATTTAAGTCAAGCCACTTCTGACTTTTTTGGAGAATATATTTTTGCATGCCTCCATAAGCATCTGGAGCATGGAGCCATAACCAAAATATGTAGCAGGAAGAGATGGAAATCACTTATATTTTGTCTCTCAATAAAAGCACACGTACATTCTATACCTCCCATTTCTACAGTGCACACACAGTGAAATACTCTCATTATCTTTCTTTAGAGACACATTTTACATGGAAGGCATGCAGGGTGGAATAAATGAATAAATAGAATGAAAAATACTGTTGCTATATTTGTATTTATCTTTAGCAAGACAACTACAGCCTGCATCCTCTGCTGATTACAATTAATGTGAAAGAGTAGAAATTATAACAAACAAAGAACTTCTTGCACATTATGCATGAGCATCAAGCTGATTTTATTCTAATGTTCCACGACATCCACACAGCAGTCAGAGATCTTGAAACAATTACGCATAACAAAGATCTAAATATTAATCTTTCTTTTCATGCCACTGCTAAATTATAGCCTTAAAAACATCGGAATTTCATTGGTGCCACTGTTTGCTGTTCATAAAGAAACTGAGGAATTTACGTCTCTGGTTTTAATTATACATGATCTTCAATTCTATTTTTAAGCGTAAAAATAGAATCCTTGCATCACCTCTTCTGCAAGGGTGAAATGGAGACTTTCCCCATGGTGTCTTTAAACACCATTTAAGTCAAAGCAGAATGGATGCTTGAGCAGACCCTTCAGCTGCGTGAGGGATTTCATCTCAGACCAGCACTCCCTGGGCTGGCCTGGCTCTGCTGCCATTAACGCTCCTGAAATTGTGATAAGTATCCTCAGGTGTGGAGGCCTCCAGTTTTTTAGCAAGAAGTGACTACAACACAGCAAAGGTTGTAAAGCATTCGCTTTGAAAATCTGAGACTTTCTGCAACAAACACTTTTTTTTCCCTGTTGCTGTATCCTCCTGCCTGATGGCTCTTCTGCTGACAGTAAACTAAATATTGAACAGCCCTTCAAGGGATTTGCCTTTTTACTTCTGAGCTTTTCAAAGAAACTGATAAAATGTCTAATTATTTGAATAATCAAGGCAATGAATATTTGATCACTAACATCAAAGATGAAGCCATAATTCAGGGGCTGAGGTATATGCTTAATATTGCATTACTCTTAACACAAAGAAAATTATAATTTCCTTGAAAATGTGTTTGTGAAAGGTCTTTTGTATCAGTAGAATGAAGAAATATTGGGTATTACATATATTTATTTAATTATCCAAGACTTTCCATTGTGTCATTTTTCAAACTGTTGGGTGAAAGAAATCACTGTCAATTAAACAGAATAACCTCAAACGTGGACATATTTCACAATGCCAGTAGTGGTCTGAAGTCCAACGAGACGTGATTACTATTAGATTTTATGCACCTCTCTCTCTCTCTCTAAACAATACACACTTATTTATTGTTATATTCATTATTTTTATTAATAATGAAGGCATGGAGGCTGGATTATCTGTTTAGTGTCAATGAAGTAATTTTTTTTCTGTTTCTGAGTGAGATACACTGAAAAGTGACCATGGAACATTACCACTCCCTGGTAGTTCCTGCTAGTCTTTCTCTTCCCAACATCCTGAAGAGAAGCCAATTTCGTCCTAATCCCCCTTTCCCATATCATCTCTCAAGGTTCAGCATCACAGCTAGCACCGATCATTAAAAAATACACTTCAGTTTGATGTGACCCAATGCTCAAGCTGGAGCCAGCCAGAAGAACAAAGCAGCCATTTCTATTTAATATTTCAAACACACCTTAAGCAGTTTGGGGACCTTCCACCAAGAGCAGTTGCTACCTTGAGAGCAACTGTCAAATGTGTGAAGCCCTGTGCATTTACCTCAAGATGCCACATTGTTTTGGTTGCAGATAATTAAAATTATTAACTACTACCTATCAAGATATAGTGGATTGCAAATGCAGAAAGGCCACTTAATTGAGCCTCATCTGACTGAGGAATATGGGTTTGGAGCCTTGTCTTCCCTTGTCCCTGGAACAAATCCTCATTCAAAAGATCAGACACTGGTTCACTCATGTATGTCCAAGCACAGTGTTTTAGGGCTGGGTTTGCCACCCACACCCCTTTACTGAGGCAGAACAGTGCACAGTGAGTGCAACACTGCATGGAGAGAGCCCAGCAATATCTGCAAGCTCAAAATCCTGTTCCCAATCACTTTTTACACATTTTATCAGTTTCTCGTTCATTTTGCTGTGCATTGCCACTGTTGGATCTCAGGTCATGCACCTCCCACTGACTTTTAATCTGCTTTGTTAGTTCATGAGTACACTGAGCATGACTGAGCTTCATTTATTCACAGAAATGTTACGGATTTTCAGCCCTATATTTTAACTTTTTCTGGTCTGAATATTCTCCCTGTGCAGTGCTCAGGAGTCTGAATGATCACCAATGCTCTTTAGTGGACTGCAGACATCCTGCTTGTTAATCCAAGTCAATGTTCACCAGTCATATTCTCAAGCACCCCATCACTTCTGCTGCACAGCAACAATATTTGGGCTTTCTACTTTCTTAAAGCCTTGTAGCAATATTTCACACCATGCACTAACCCAGATTCTCAGGCAGAAAATGTATCTAGTCAACTGCAGCTAGGAAAAAAAAAAAACCAACCAAACCAAAAAAACCCACCCAAAACTTTTGTATTTTAAAGTGACTTGTATTCATTTTGTTTGAATAAATTTTAACTGAAATGGAAATTCATAGCCCCTCTGAGAAGGTGAATCTTCCCAAACCTTCTACAAAGGTACAGCTAGGCAAAGAAAGAGAGGTCATTGCCTCGTTGCCCTTAGGGACATTGGTACAGCGGCCTGTGGCAGGGTCATTTGGCCACCACACCCCCTCACCAACCCTACCCCAAAATGCATGAGAAAGAAGGAAAAAGCACACCTATTTAACCTCACTGTCAGTTAAAAGAATAAAGTACGGTATGGGTTTCATCTCAATTATTGGATCTATAACAGATAAATGATCCAAGTGAAAGAATAAGAAGATTAAAGGAGTTTAATTTACCCAAAGAACTCTCCAATTCCTTGACAGTAGGACTTTTCATTGGAAATAAATCCACCTGCATCTGAGGAACAATAGCTCAAATTGCAGATATTCACTAGCAGAGACAAAACTTGCTTTAAAAAAGGCAACACAACTACTATAGTAATTTCTACTGTTAAGAAGAAATTGCAAATTGTATTTGTGCCTGGACCTGCATTTGGAGATCAAAGACCAGCAGTGATAAGAAATTATCTCTTATAAAAAAGAGGCCCCATTCTAAGAAATGCCTAAAGTAGAAATGGCCATCCAGACAAAATGTGTGTACAGTCAACTATCACAGGGGAGCAAGAGCAACCCTGGAGCTTCTCACAGTGTGCTGCTGCCACTGCTCTTTTTTCATCTTATCATACCTTAAAAGCAGCTTTTCTTCCTGTCTATGCCAGCTCTTCCACAACAGGAGCTCAGCAGGAATCCTCACGGTGTGATCCAGGAGCTGCCTTTGGACATCCCAAGTCCACTGCTGATGGGAGAGAGGGCGGTGGTGGTGAGAGGAGTGGCAAACCACAGCGGTAACACACCCCACAAAAAACCCAACCAAAGAGTTATAAGCATTCACATGAGATAAAAAAAGAAATTCAAGGTAATTTAGATATAGCTTGTCTAAAACATAAGGCAGGGAAAGCAGCCAGCAGATATTTTAAGGCCATGTTTGTACAGGAAATGCTTAGAACCGAAATATAAAGAACTGTGAAGTGTTGCATAAATAGGAAAGATCAAATCAAGGGAAAATTAAAAAAAAAAAAATGGATTTGACAGCAAGGCTGTGTGGTTGCTTCATTATGATTTCCCAAGGGAAACACTCAAACTTGTTTCACTGGAAACAGCAAAACACAAAACAAGTTGGGCAAAAGCAGAAGAAAATATACTGCAGAGAAAGTGCATCAGTCAGATTTCCATCCCTTAATTACCCATTTTCTGGCTGGTCTTTCACCGTGATTCCTTTTTTTTCCCCTCTGGAACCACTGACCTCCCACTCCACAGTGATCCCAAGCAATGGTGCCAACATCCAAAGACCTGCTTGGGAGACTGGTGCCACTGTAACTCACCTGTGTGTGCCACTTGTGTCCAAAGTCCTGCCTCTGGACAGGGGCAGCAACTGGGGTTATGTCCTGCAAGAAATAGCCAGAAATTAACTGCTCTACGATAAGACATAAAAACCTAATTCAATCTTGAGAATGTGTGCTAATTTGCCTAGTCTATTTTTGTAATTAAATGGAAAATATTCTTGAACATTTCACATAGATTATTAGAGAACACTTAATTTATGCTGCTAAGTACTGCCTTAAATACATTTACTTACTTTACAGGCAGACTTTACCAGGGTCTTCAAAATGACAAACACCTGTCTTATCATTCACACCAAGAACAGGCTTCCACCAGACTATAATAACAAAATATTAATTTGTGAAGTTCTGAAAGAAGATGGGACTAGCAAAAATCATCACAGAATTAACTTTTTAATATCCCAATATCACACTGTCGCTTGATAAGACTGAGGTTTTGAGAATGAAATTAAAGCATAAATCCCTAGAAGAGACTTTCAGAAGCCTAACTTGAAATTATTAGGTTTAAAAAAAATCATCATTAAGGTTTTAAATCTGTCTCTGTCAATAGAAATGCAAGGAGAGAATGCAAGCACAAGTTATTAGAAACAAGAGCAGCTCAGCACTGGAGATGTTTAGGGAATAAAATTCTTTGATAACGTTCAAGGTCCAAAATTGTTCCATCCAGCATAGCAGTTTTATAAAAAGGCCTCAAATTAGACAACTATTGGTACAAACAAATTTTTCTCCATGAAGGTACGGAAGGAGTAAAACACGTTTTTAAGGTGCTCTCCAAAATCCTGGGCAGCTCAGACAGATATCCAAAGAACGTTCCAGTTATTTCACACCTCTGCAGACCTGGGACACCACAGGAGCTGGCACCAGGAGAACTGGGGCGAATTCCCCCTTCCCACAGCCACACACAGGGTCAGGGTTAGAGGGTGGGGGCTCTGTCAGCCCCCTGGACAGGGGTGACCTGCAGGCAGGGCTGCCCACAGGCTTTAGGAAACTCCTTGCTGAGGGGCCTCGAGAAAGAAGCTGCCCCAGAGCCAGAAGTGCCTCAAAGCCTTTCCCAGGGCTAAAAGTTTCCCCCTTTGTAGAAGGCAGTCTGGGTGCTTGACAAATCCTGGCTCAGACCTCTGTTTCCAGATGCAGGGATGTTTTTCATAAGATACTTCCATTTCTGAGAAATAGCAGGGTGGTTTATCTCAGCAGACGACTGTCTTGTCTGGGGAGGTCTGACTCGCCTGTTTGCTGTTTCATTCCTGTAGCAGGAAGCTTAACACTGGTGGTTATTTTTATTTTTAGAAGTTAACATTAAAAAAAATATCAAGCTTCTATTAAAAAAAAAAAAAAGAGACTGCATATCTGAAAACAAATGACCAGATGTGTAAAAAATGGGCAGAATTTTCTGATGATAAGTCAGAAGTCTATGTGCCATGGCATAGAAAGAGATGCAGCTTCTGTGGCTCAAGTGTGGCAAGACACAGAGCTCCTGCAGCTTCCCCAGTTTCTGTTTTACAGCAAAACTGGGCAGGAGACACACAGTGGTTTGATGCCTCAGTGTTGTGTTCAGCCTGGACTGGCAGACTCATCCAGGGTAACCTGGGTGTTTCTGTACTGGCTGGTAGGTCCAGAGGTGCAAATTGCAGCAAAAAGCTACTCAGTTTGTAGAGGTGAAAAGCTATTTCTACCCCAAATCTCTCTTCCTGCCATGGGCCCTGAACATCTGCTCAGCAAGTGAACTCCTGCAGAGTTCACTGATGTCTCCAGGGTTTGGATCGCATTTATGCAGTTGATAAGCAGAAATTTGATCTCTGGATGCACCTCGGTTCAAACTACACAGACACTGCGAGGTGAGGTGCCATGGTTTCTATTACTTTTCTTCAACTGGGTGTGTGTAAGAGAAGGAGCAAATAAAATAGACAAAACTGCTGTTATTCAGAAGACACCCCGAGAAACAGGGAGACAGAGAAAGATTAAATGTGACAGAGACTCCCTGGAGGGCTTTGCAGGAGTTAGGGAGGACTTTTTTTAACCCTGGCACATCTGAAAGTGAGAATCTGAGGCAACAAAGGAATAACAGTTGTTCGATAACGGGTGATTTTATTCTTAATTCATCTGAGAAATGTTCTGGAGAACTATTTAAAGCACAGTGGAACATTATACAAACAATACTTGGACAACAAAAGGAAGGTAAGGCACGTCTAATGTGAGAGAGGAAATTGCTAGAGAAGCTCAGATAATGCTGTAGCCTTTTGTTGATTTTTTAAATAGTGACTACAATGGTAGAATGGGTCTATGTGCTATGAATAGATGCTGTGAATAAAATTCAGGTACCCTGCTAGTCAGTTTTTCTTACCAAACAGACACCCCAGAAAACATTCACCTGCTTGGCAAGTAGCATTTAATCCATGTACTTTGCACAATTGATGGAATTACAGTGGGGATTCATTAGAGGCTCCCTTGTATGTGTATTTGGCATTGCTGACTGTCCTTGGGCAGCTGTCAGCCCAGCTGTGGGTCAGCCAGAGGAAGGATGAAGCCAAAGCCCAGCTGGAAAACAGGTGTGCTGGAACAGAGGTACAGGGAATCCGTGATCTGAATTCCACAGAGATTCTGAATTCTCTGAATTCTCTCGGAATTCTGTACCTATGCCACAGAGTCATCTCTCAGCTTGAAAAGGTGAATGTGGAGTAGAATGTCATAGATTTTGGACTTTCCAAAATGAAACAGGGAAAGCAGATCCTGTTCAACGTGAGAAACAAGATTTAGTGACTTTCAGTGACATACTTACTGAATATTTGTGTATTAATGCCACATAAAACCAACTTCAGATGGCATAAGCCACATTTGGTTCAGTTGACACTCTAAGTAATGCTTCTGTTTAGTTGTTATTGTGCTTGAAGCTCTTCATTCTTCCCAAAAATATCTGGGCAGTTTGGTGTTGCATGGTCCCCAAGTGGAAGGGAAAACACTGATCCTGCTTAACATGGCTTGACTGTGAATTTATTTCATTGTGTTGGATTCAACTATTTTCATGTCCTGTCCAGATGAGTTACTGCTTAATCTGAGCTGAAATCTAAGAAATCAGAGGTGTGAGATGAGGACTAAAAAACCTTTTGGAAGAATCTGACTTAAACTATCACCCTGCCCTGGTTTAGCCCTGAATTTCCAGCCTTGTGATTTGGAGCATGAGAAGATCCATGTCAGGTCTGGTCTGGGCCATTATCCACTCTCCAGCAGAGCATATCTAGGGAAAAATTACAAAAACAAGACTTTGCAACTGAGGCAGAAATTACATCTACTATGTCCTCGATGGAGTTTTTTTCTTCCATCAGTTTGTCTGCTGGCTTTTTAACCTCAAATAGACTTCTGGCTCATAGTCATGAATTTGACTAGTTGTTTAACTAACTAGTTTAATTAAACTAACCATTTAAGTGGATGTTGGAAAATTACCTCCTAATTGTTTTGAACCTGGTACCTGAAGAGTCCATTTGCTGTCCTCTTGTTCTTCTATTTTGAGAAACAGTGAACTTTTTCTCCTATTAATTTCTTTATTTATTACTGCACAGACCCATGTCATATCACCCTGAGTCATCTCTTTTCCAGCTCTAGGCTTGCTTGGTTGTTTTCTTTGACAAAGAAGCTATTCAATATGTTTGCTCATCCTTCTCCCTGACTGGAGTTATTTCCTCTTTCCAGATGAGAAAAGATCTAAATAAATACTACCCAGAGACCTCTTACTTTCTTTGAAGACTGCAGTGATCTTTTTAACAGTGCTGTGTAAAAATGACATATGTGAAATACAATGAAATTTGTTGAGACTTCCAACACTGAAGATTAAATAAATATGATTTTACTCTCTGTACTCAACCTGCTGATGAAGAAGCTAAATTCTGATCAGCAGCAGCTGCAGTAACCAGCTTTTCTCATGCTGGGGATAATTCTGCCTTGGAGATGCTACTGGTTGATATCTTTTTGCCATGACAGATGTTTAAGCTGATACTTCCTTAGATGACAAGACTGGAAAAAGACTTAACATCATTTGATAGAAACTCCCCCAACATCAATAGAACCAGTGCAGACCCCAAGCCCTTTATCTTACCTCTCAGACAGTACTTTGGCAGCCCTATAGATGATAACGTGAGAATAATTGCTTATTACATTTCTGCTGTAGCATACAAGCATTGTGTAATTCAGCATTAACGTCTGACAACCCAGCTGTCATCTTTCCAAAAATACTTGCTCTCTAACTGCTGTAGCTGCTGCTGCTTCTACTCCAAACCAAAGGCAGAGATCCTGCCCCGGGGCATCCCGACAGGGTGTTATCTTTTGAAAAGACAGATGTTTGTGCTGGAACTGGCTGCTGGTTTTAAGGCTTATGCACATGTTTCAATAAATAAGTGCTAAATTACTTGCCAGGTTCTGAGCTAAAGTGGACTTCCAGAGAAATATGTCAGTGACACCCAAAACTAAGAGCAGCATTTTCACAAAAAGTTTTGAATCACCTTTGAAACGACAGGAGAAGCCAAGAAGCTCTGGCTTAAAGGCTTATGAATGTGAAAAGGCACTGAGAATGTATGAAATAGATGGCATTGTCATTTTCTGCCCTTCTCCATTTCATTTCCCAAGAGAAATACTTCAAGGGCAGGGCAAATAATTCCTCACCTTATACGGGATTTTATTATTTGAAGCAGTTTGTTAGTCCTTATTGACCCAACTTTGATTTGTAAGCTGATGATGAAATTAATTTGGCCTTTGGTGTAACCACAATTAACTTCTCTGGAAGGGAGGTGATTCGATGCCTTGCAGTAAAAAAACCTCTTTGGAAGGAGCAGCCCAAGGCCTGACGTGCTGTTTGAGGCTTCAATAGCCTCGTGTCAGGCTGAAGTGGTTTGTCTGCCTCTGGCTGGTCCTCTGCCCTGGGTGGAATTTCACCTTGGCAGATAAATGATGGAAATTCCTTCGCATCAGGGTGACTGACTATTATCTGATGTGGGAGTTTAATTCCTCCTTCAGCTTTCAGATAATGGACCAAACAAAGAACTGGAGAACGACGCTGATTGAGCAGTGTTTAATATTCTTTAGAAAGTCTGGTTGACCTGTCACTGCTAAATGAATATGTGTTGTGTCTGCGTGTACTTTAGACTCTGTCTTGTATTAATAAATGGAAATAGGATAAACTACTTGAGCTTTAAAACTACTGAGAAGGAAACACATGAAACACTCCCCTCCCTCTGGTAACCTGGCAATTGCTTCACTGAAGGAAAGGTGGGGAGGATGACAGAGAACAGAAAAGAAAAGTAGGGATCCCGTTTTTTAAAGTATTCTGAAATTCAGTCTTTCGCCATCAACTTACCAGAACACCAATCTGAGGGCTCTGATTCTGGGAAATTCCCTCAGTAGGATCACTTTAAGTCATTCTGGAATTACAGAGAAGCAAACATAGGACAAATAATTCAGGAGATTCATGCAAGATGTGGAGTGGCAGTTAAACGTACAGTACAAAGTAAAAAGTACTGTTAAAAAGTACAATGCATTTGAATAAATAAATATATATGTATGCACATATATACAAAAACCTCGTGAAACCTCAAATTTGCAAGCTGTTCTGCACAAAGATTTAACATATATAAACAAGCTCCTGGGACAAAAAAAGACCACTTTGCAAGTTAGTTACAGTACTTCTCCTCGTGCCAGCTTGTCCACCCTCTTCAGTTAACCACATGCTTAAATTTATTTTGGACATTATGAAAATAGAATTAACGGAAAAAAGCTTAGTTGTCTGGTGCTAGAGCTCTGATCCAGTCTGATCCTGCCTGCCCAGTTGGGAGCTGCAGAGGGCCATGGGTGTTGGCAGCAGCTCGTCGATTCCAGAGGCTGGAAGGAAATTTTGTAGGGACACTTTTGATTTTTCTGTGCCAAAATAAGATTTTTCCATATGAAGATTACATTTCTTCTTGCCTTTGTCTTCCTTGGGTTACACTCCTCCCACTGTACCTCATGGCCCAGCTGGAAAACCCGAAGCCAAGATCCCTCAGCTGCTGGCTCGGAGAGCCCTGCAGACACCACCTCCTGTGCACGTGCCAAGGGCTGCTCACTCCTTGCATCCTGCTTTAGTCTTTTTCAGAATTGTTGGTGGCAACAGGTTCTTAGCAGGGCAGCAGAGCAGCTGGTAACAGATCAAGTTTTTACTTCTTCCTTTTCCTCTGACCAGCTATTCAAAGCAATATGAAAAGCTGCTAGTATTCCCTGGGGAGAAAAAGGAAAATAATAAAAAAAGAAGGAAAAAAACATGGAAGCATTTCAACATTAAAATGCTTTGATTTCTTTCTTTTTTTTTTTGTTAAAAAAAGTCATTTAAAAGTGCCTTTTATATTTTTTTCAGCTCTCATACTGGTTTAAAATATATGAAAGAAATTAAATAAAAGCTATTTGTTTGATTTTTTTCTTTTTTTAGATTGGCACTTTGGAAGCAATTCTTACTTGTTTTCCCACTTACTGCGCATGGGCTTGCTTGAAAACTTGTCCTTGAGTGTGTGAAGCAGATTCCTCTTGCATGAGTGAGGGGACACACTGAGCTCAGCTCCAACAGTTCTGCTCTGTGGGTTCCCTCGTGCAGCCCAATCGCTGGCAGCGGAGATGAGCCAACCTCACCTGTGCTCTCCCAGGGCCAGGTCTCACGTGGAGCACCTCATGGAAGTACAGCTGCCGGACAGACACAGACACTGCAGGGCTGATGCACTTGTTTGTGTCTGAAATTCCAACAACAGCAACATTCTGAGAGAACGATGGCTCTGGAATTCCTTTGGGGCAATCCAGTAAAGCAGCTGTGTGTGCAAGGATCTGCTAACAGCTGGAGAGATTTGAACGTGCACCCTCTTGCTTTTGTCAGGAAAGCACTGGCCGGCAGCCCCTGCAGCGTTGCAGAGATTTGGGATAATCTTCCAGGAGATATGTGCTTGCTTTTCACATATGTTCTAATTTCAGAATAGGCTGCAGCAGGTGATGTGCTCTCCAGCTCCACTCCTCCCTTTTTTTTGGTGAGGATTTGGCTTTCTTGGTGGGTATCTCACAGTACACTGAAGGATGTGTGCCCTAGAAATGACAAATACGAGGTGACTTGTCCCAAACAACAGCTCTGTGTGGGTTGTGCATGTGCAGGGTGGCTGTAAAAGTGACAAGCTCAAAGAAGAATCAAGGCCAGGCTGAGTGGGGCTCTGAGCAACCTGACCGAGTGGGTGGCACCCCTGCCCCTGGCCGGGGCTTGGAACGAGCTGGTCTTTGAGGTCCCTTCCAACACAAACCCTTCCGTGGTTCAGTGAAGAATGAAGCACAAGCACACATAATTCAGACTCCTTCCTTCACAGTGCAGAGGGGACACAGACTTTCACTGCTGCTGAGGGAGTTTCAGCTGCCCCAGGGGCTCTCAGAGGCAGCTCCATCGCTCCTCAGCAGGAGTTTGCTGTGCCAGCCCTGCATCCATGCTGCTCTCCATCCCTTCTCCATCCCTTCTCCAGGGGGTCCTACAGCTCTTTCAGGGGGGGAATGACTGACACTGCCACAACAGCAATTCTTGATTATTTTCCAACTTGGACAATTAATAAATCCTATATAATCAAATGGGATTTCAGGTCCGTGATTTAAACTCAATTTACTGTACTTTCATAACTGTAATTTTTTTTCTTTTCCTTCCCCTGAAGGCATCCTCTTCCTTGAATTCTGGGAGGTGAAGATTAAGCTGACAGATGGTATCAGCAGAAGAATGATTAGGAGTTTTAAAAACCTTGATATTTTGGCTTAGTACACCATTTTTCATGCAAATACTGACATGGATATTAGCATCCAATTAAGAAAGTATAAAACTATGCCATTCTGTTACAGTTTTCTTTACAATCATTTAATGTTTCATTAAAAATACTAAGAAGGGCTGCTTTGAAAGGGATAAAAATCAATGATCTATATATCACTTCTGCTGTTTTGCTCTTCTGGCACAATGTGCCAGTGAAAATGGGCTATAAATGTCTTTAAATTGTTCTGTTAATCTGAGCTGCTTTTTCCATTTCTGTGTTCTATCTTTATCAAAAGATCAATTTATAACAGGACACACTACATGGTGTTAAGTTGGTCTTAGTAAGGTAAAGAGTTAACTCTTCTGTGTGTCTTCATAGAGTATTTCCATATAGGTTAGATTATGTCTAAACACACACCACTGGTTAGCTGGACAAGGACTGTCAGTGCTGTGTGTTTGCCTGCAATTTAAACACCAAAACCATCTCATGGTCTACAGGCAAATATTTTGGAATGTCCTTTGTTTATTGCCTAGTTTTGTTTTCCCTGGGAAAACCCTTTTTCTTGCACTTCCATTGGAAAATAACACACTCTCTTATTAGAAATAATGCTCTGACTTATTTTAGCATCACTGCATTCACATCACTTTTTAAAAATAAAGAATAAATGGAATGAAATTTCCCAGTCTCACACTCATGTGATGTAACATATGAAATAAACTATGTTTATTACAAAAATTCAAAATAATTAATTTGATATGAGTATTTTTCCTTGTTAACACCATTACCTAGTTAGCTTAAAAATTAAATACAATTCATGCTTTGGAATGTCTTTAAAAAGTTCTCTAATTAAATGGCTGGATAATTTTGAAACATATTCCAAAGTGGCTTTAAGAAAAATTTAATATACTATTTTTTTCATAAATATCAGGGATTTAATATGCTAGATTCTGTTATTTTAACCAAGAAAGGTGTAATCCAAAAGGTTTTGACCAACTATACTTTCATTAATTCATGTCTTTCTCACAGACAGGCAAAAGGCATAAATCTCCTCCTTCTCCTCACACCCATTATCAGCGAACAAACTACGATAATGAAATTATTCAAATCTCACGAAACTCTGTTTTTGTGAGAACCTTTGAAAACTTTGGACATGCAGCCACATTATTGAGCAAATTATTTAAGTGTTACATGACGGATAAGCCAGGGACAAGCTTGTACATGCTGTGAACAGAGACAATAAAATGATGGAAATGAACCCTCTCATCAGTGCAGACTGCACTGTCACATCAGCTTACAGGACCTTCAGCTTCGGAACAGGCACTTGGACAGGTGTCAAGGACTCATCCAACCAACTTGATCAGTTTAACAAGCCTTTTTAGGCTAAGAAACATGTGACAACCGTCCTTATGGCATTTTTTTCCTCTTTCTATGAAAGTGGACATCCATCCCAACTCTGTGTCTGCTGAAAAGCAGCTGCTGGACACAGAAAGATGACCAACCTGTATGGATCAGCCTGTAAAAAGAGGAGTGGAGGTTCTGAGTGCTTGAAAAGAAACAGCCAAAACAGCTTTGCACCATAAACAGCAGCAGCTGGTTGCAAGCATTGCTCGCAGATTGTCTTCTTTCTTAGGAGATATCAAAACCCCCAGTGACAATTCATCACTTTTCTAATCCTATTAGCAGTAATGGAAAAATGCCAAGTCGTTTTCCGCAAATCTCCCTCAGCTCTCTTTAAATCCAGAAAGCACCCAAGACTGGAGTACAACGTGAGTCAAGGAACATTGACTGGCCTTTAGTCGACCAAAAAACCCCAAGCCTGTGCTGGAGAGGCGTTGCCAAGTTGTTCTAAAGCACAACAGGACATCAGAGTTAAGTTTTGTAATTGGAGATGCTCAGGCTTATTTGTTTTATTTAATTTGCACATGGTTTGGTAACGAGACTGTCCTACAGGGCCACGCTTCGCTGTAGCTCCTGACAGCCACTGCCTTTGCCTCTGATATCAAAATTAGTTGTAAATGCTTTAGGATTTGAAACCCTGGCATAACAGCCAGTAGCCTGGCCGATTTTGCAGACTCCTCTTGTAAAATTTTCAGACTAAAGTACGTTTTTATGGTTGGTGTAAAGGGTAGGGTATGGCTGGAAGCTAATGCCAACAAATTCAGATTCAAAGGGGTATATTACACACAGGTAGCCAGCAGGACAGTTTACCTAGGGAAGCAATGGATACTTACACACCTAAAATCCCTACAGGGATTATTCATTTTGTTCAAAGAGCAAATAGTTTACATCTTTTCTTCCCAAAAGTCAAAATACCATCATCTCAAAAAGTATATAAAATCAGAACATCTTTTCTTAAGTGAAATATTTTGACACCTTTTTACAGCATTAGTCCAGGATTTTACCAGGTCCCTCAATGCACCTTTGGAGGTATTGTGGGACATTCCAGGAGGAGCCCTGTGGGAACACAGTGTAGACATTGTAAAAGCCAAGCAGCTGTCTACTCTGCAAAAAATAAAGAATTTGGGGATTCATGCTACACCGTTCAGACCTCCTGTGGTTTTTATTTTTGAAACACGAGCCAGCAGTTTTACAATATCACTTAGTACTAAGTGACCTGTTCTTTTCTGCAGGGATTCAGCCATACAGGATACTGACAGGGCTATTCCTCAGCTTGGAGATAAGGATATAAGGGGATACTCACTTGCTGGATCAGCCCAGTGCCAAGACAGAGGTGAGAAATGAGTGAAACTTCCCGTGTCTCTTCACAGATGTGTCTGCCATCTATCTCAACTGTATTCAGGTAAACAAAATTCAAGGGAGAACACATTAGAGAATAACCAGACTAATGATCTGCAGAGGTTCTTGTGTTAATGTTGTCTCGTTATACTAAAAGTATGCTTTTAGCCAAATGCCTTTTCAGTTCCTTTCCCGGGCACCTAAATGAATAAAAGGGTGATAATGGCTCTTCCATTATTTTAGGAACATATTTACATCTTAATGAAAGAGTTCTTGGGGGGCACAAAAGACAGAGATGCAAGTGCTTAACCTAATAGAAAAATGTTTTGTGGATCGTGTGAGAAATGAAAATATAAACTGCTCACCACACTATTATCTTCATCTTAAAGACAAAAAACCTACAAATGGTAATGAGATCTATAAAACAGCAGTCAAACTTCATCCTACCAGTGCATCATACACTCTATTTCTCTAAGTTTTCAGGAAGAAACCTGCAAGAAAGTTTCTTGGACAACCAGGAACTGCGGAATTTGTTTCCATATGTGAAATCATAGTTTTCTTTTGTGATAAATATAATCTCTTAAAGACTTCAACTACATATAGACAACCAGCAACCTCGATCCACCAATCTATTTAAAAATTTGGGGCTCTCTGATCTTAGCCATTTAAAAGGCATGCATTTTAAACGAAAATTTAAATAAAGTTTATCCTCTGTGATACATTAAATTTACTTATGAATTATGGAGTGCTCAGGTTCTGGTCTCGTATTTTTCCGGACAGTTCTCAGGGCAGTGTCCAGCAAGATGCAACTCCTCAAGTCTAACAGAGGAACACAGGAAAGTTTCTCCCTTCAGATGGTCCTTCTTAATTTGGCATTTGGTGATAGGAAAAAAAAACACAAAAAAAAGAGGAAAACTGGGGATGAAATCTGAAGTCAAAATTTAAAGCAATGCAAAACACTGAAATATGCCAGCATTTGATCTAAGGAGCCTACAGAATTAGCATAGTGAGCATATGTTCATGTTCAAAGATAACAGACATTTTTGATAACCCTCCCTAAACTTAGCTCATCTCTGATTTACATATTTAAATGTTCTTTCTTTTTTTTGGGGGGGGGAATGACTTAAATCAGGGTCACCTTGATCATTTGTACAGAAATATACACACAGCTTTCATTTATATAAATGTTTCACTGCAAATATTGCACGTCAATTTTTACACACTAAATCTGTATCAAATTGCTCATTTTCTTATCCAGTAATTTTTGCAATGTATAATTATATTTTCTTTCTCTGCATATGTGTCAAAACTCCGTCTGCAGAAACGATACTTGAATCTCATTCCTCCACATCTGAGTTCACTATTTGTTGGATCTGTTTTCTCTCTTCTCCATAATCTTCTCTTTTAAACTTCATAGTAAAGTCCTCCTGCACAGCAGCAATCAGGCTGCTTTAAAGTTTTTACCAGAACTCCTGTATTTCCAGGAAAAAAGTTGGGAACTTGTAATCCTAGCATAAGCCATTTCTGCTCAGCATTTCCGAGTAGCTCAGTATCAGCCATGATAAAGATCATTTGGTGTGGACAGACAAAGAGGGTGATCTAACAGCATAAATCCCATCATTTCACTTAAAGCATGGGTAAATGCCTAAAATACCCAATCACCAAATTATCTTAAAACATTGTGGAAGTTTCCTAAAAATGCAGATGGTTTCTTTTTTTTGTTGTTTTTTTCATTTAATATATGGTACTCGCAGGAACCACAACATTAATGGGGACAACACAGGAACGTTCACAATTCTTCCTACAAAGAATAAATTTTAAAAGTCATGCCTTCCTAAGCAGCTCTGTGGTTAGCTGTGACCGGTTACCAGGGCCTGATGGAACATTTAGGCTATGACCATTTCTGCCTGAATTTTGGCTAAAACACAAAGCTGTATTTCCAAGCTGGCCTTTGCTGTAGACACATTTCTATCCAGAACAAGCTGATCCTTCTGGTTTACTCACCTCTCCAGCTGCACTACCAACTTGGAGGATAACAGCAGCCCAGAACTGGGTCCTGACAGGGCTGTGTAAGTACCTAAATCCTTCTTGGAATTGATGGGAAAAGTATCTTCTCCTTTTTTTTTTTTTTTTTTTGGTCAAGTGAGCTCTGATTAGGTTGCAAAGTCAAAATTCTCCATCAAGATATCACAAATATTCTTAATAGGATGAATAGAACTCAGAGCATTTGTATGAGAAAAAGGCTGGACGTCTAATCAGGTCAATTTTGGAGCTGCATTTGTGTTTCACATGTAATTACCCTCCACAGGCCGGGGAAGCTTTGCCAAGGGCACTGCTGTAGCTTTTTACAGCAGATTGTGTACTTACATTTTATATATGAATATCTAAAGATACTTCAGGGCAGTACCGGAGTAGCAAACTGCATTAGTTGCTGTGCCAGTGGATATGCAGCTTCCATGGCTTCAAACAATATTTTCCCTTTATTGGGAAGTTTTAAAAGTCCTGCACCATTTTTATACTTTGGCTACACTGCTAAAAACCCCAAACCCAGAGCACAGTGCTTGAAAGTGCACATTAGCTCTGCTATCATTCATGCTCTTGGTTAACAAAATCCCCCAGGTCATTTGTCAGTGTTGTGAAGCTCCCACAACGAGTGCAGCCAGCCATGGCATCCAGTGTGCCGAGTGCTGGGTGTACCTGCCTTCCTGGAAAGGCTTGGGGCAAGGGATGAGCTCGTTATAGGGTTAGATAAGCATTTTAAGGCTTTTTGCTGTTTCCATGCTCAGTCCTGCACACTGGCTGCTGGAGGCACTTCCATACTGCCAGGACTGAACGGGGATTAGTTTGATTCTTTCCCACTATGAATATTAGAAAATATACCAAAGCATATCCAAGTGTTATGATACTGACTGCACCTCCTGTACATGGCATAACTGGGTTTCCAGAACAAAATAATCCCTCCATGCTTTTCCACGGACTGCAGCTCCTGTTCCCCCCGCTGGCAGAGCTATTGCCACTGAAGCTCTTCACCCCAGACCTCACCTACCCTTGATGCCACGTTCTCTATTACCTGCCTGGTTCCCTCCAACACCTGGGACTCACAGGGGTGGCTGCTCTTGCCCTGAGGTGACAGCAGAGGAGCAGCAGCACTGTGGACCGTGCTCTCCTCGCCACTTCACCCAGGGAAAGCCACTTCAGCTGCAAGGAGAGCCACAGGCACGTGGGGGCTGGAAGAGCACAGGTTTTGTACCCAGTTGCCTGGGAAGGTGCATGTGCAGATTCCAGATAAAAATCATTGAAAGATTAAGGTTGGAAAAGGCCTCTAAGATCATCAAGTGCAATCACTAACCTAACACTACCAGGTCCACCACTAAACCATTCCCCTAAGCACTGCTTCCATGCATTTTTTGAACACTTATTATGTGGCACAGCTACCAGAGAGGGAAAGTTTTTACATCAGGGTGTACTGAGCAATGTTACATATTCAGCAGCTCTACAACCCACGGTTTAAGAAGACAACATCATTAAAACCAGAGGTTTAGACTCAAATGTATGCTGTACATTATAGAAGTTTCCCCAGAGAGATAGGCCCAGAGGACTGCACTGAGAATGGGTTAAAATTTAGCCTGGATAATGACCTTCTGCTGCTATTAATCTAGTATATGGCACAGGAATACAGCACATAAAGTTACAGATTTTTCTTTTCTATAATCACAAAGGCAATAAAATGAGATATTCCCAAGTTTCCTGTGTTCATATAAAAGAAAAGCATAATTTTAAAAACAAAAACCTATATTTGAGTTCCAATTTCTCAGGCAGACTTCAAATCTTAGAAGTGTAAAATAACAAAAAATTATCTCACAACAGAAAGAACTGCCTTTTATTTGTTTTCTTTTTCACTTAGGTCCAAAAGCCTGCTGATGTTTCATTCATCTGCATCACATTAAATTCGGGTGGGAGGCTGGGTTTATTTGCTTTCTTCTCTCCTAGGAAAGCTGACCTGGTTATTGAACTTATCTCTGTGGTAAAAAACTAAAATATAACTTCCTTGGTGCTGCTATTTTCCCACAGATTGCTCAGTTCTGCATTTCTAGGTTATCAAAATCTGCTTATATGAAAGCCTTAGGTGGAAATGTGAAATTAAAGAAAAACCTTTCTATCATTCCTATGTTATGAAGACTAATTTAATTATTGTTTAATCTGATGAGTTAGCAAATATTTACTGGATATCTAGTCATTGAATTTTCATATATTATATATTGGGCTCAACTAATTTAATTGCCTTCAATCTACCAGTCTTCATTTCTCTGCAAGGGTATATCATAATCTTCATCCTTCATCTTCTAAATATTAGACATCTTGATGTTAGCCTGGTGCCACCCTATGTTCAGTGTAGAGTTTTATTACAGAAGGATGAAATGGGGCTTGCAAATATAAAGTCTCCCAGGTCGCCTCCGGGTAAGTATAATACTTAAATGCAAGAGTTATTATAATGAAACTGATAATTACACCATACACAAAAGGAAAGGTGGAGGGTGGTACAGGAGTGCACTGCCCCAGAGCTGCATTTTAGCTGCAGTGAGAGTGAGGGGTTAACTCTTGTCTGGCTGGACTCAAAGGCAGGCTTGCCACAGAAAGCTGATGAACAGGCAGCTTCTCTCCTGACACACTCGTTCCTCTAGAAACACTAACAGTTGGACTAACTTCAAAATTGGCTCTTTTAAGCCTTAAATATATGTTTATGCAAGCAGCCACCATTTCCTGCACTAGGTGGGAAGTACTGCAAATGTTAGTTGAAAAAATAGCAAGAAGCTCTCGCAGTTGCACCAGCAACAGACACTTTTCAGCAGGCGTTGGATGGAGCTTTCACGTCTCATTGTTGCTGTATTTCCACGTTTTGAGGTTCCAGCAAAGTGATCAAAATATGTATATTACCTTACTTAAAAACAAAACACAACAAAGAAAAAAATATTGAAAAGAAAAGACTAAATGCATGGAATATTTTGCATTCACAGCAAATTACGATTCATGATATTCCTCCCTTCGTTTTGTTCATTTTCTGGCTTCTGGAAAGCAGGCTTGCTGCTGCCTCGGTAATATTTACAGCACATGGTAAAACTGATTTCTCTGTGATCAAAATCCTTCATTTTTTACTTGCCTGCTTGTTCTCAAGCACAATATAGCTCTCAGTTAGGCTGCATAATAAAAGCATGTGTAATAACAGCAACTTCTTGTCTGTGTTCTTCACAACACTGACATTTACAGAGTTATTTTGCAGTGGCATAATGGGGTTCATAGACCATTTTCAACAACTGTAGATGGTCACAGTTTCACTCCTAGCTAGTATTTCTAGTACATTTTACATTAATTATACTTTAATTAGAAAATTATATCCACTGGAATAACAGATTGTGTGTACTGCTTTTGCCTGGGATAGAGCTAATTTCTTCACGGAGCCAACATGGGGCTGTGTTTTGGGTTTGTGCTGGAAAGCATTGATAACACAGGGATGTTTTAGCTATTGCTGAGCAGCACTTACACAGTCAGGGCCTTTTCTGCTCCTCATCCCACCCCACCAGCGAGGGGGCTGAGAGGCACAAAGGTTTGGGAGGGGACACAGCTGGGACAGCCGATCCCAATGACTCAAGGGTATCCCATAACCACTGGTGTCATGCTCAGCTGGGGGAAAAGAAGGAAAGGGGGACATTCAGAGTGATGGTTTGTCTCCCCAAGCCACCCTTAGGAGCGATGGAGTCCTGCTCTCCTGGGGATGGCTGAACCCCTGCCTGCCCATGGGAAGTGGGGAATGAGTTCTGTATTTTGCTTTGCTTGTGTGCATGGCTTTTATTTTCCCTATTAAACTGTCTTTATCTCAACCCACGGATTTTCTCCCTTTTACTTCTCCAATTCTCTCCTCCATCCCGCTGGTGAGTTGCTGGCTGGAGTTGAGCCACGACACCATGAAAAAGCGATCCTTTCTGGAAACACGGCACGAGCGTTTCCTTCCTCTGTAAAAGGGGCAGGATCAATAGTCAATTACCACATGAGGAGTTGGGAGAGCTGCCTAAGGATGTTCAGTGCAAAGGGCTGCTGAGCAGTTAAAGAGAGAGCAAACTCTGCTCTCGCTTAAGATGTGCCAACACCTCAGAACGAAGGTGTGACTTGTGCAGCCCAGCCTGACAGACACCTGCCCCGGGCGATGGGGGCAGTGGTTAAGCAGTGACACTTTGGAGTGGCCTTGCACAGCTGGGGAAAGGTGTGAAGCGTGAGGCACAGGCGTGGTGTTAACCCCACTCCTCCTGCACTGCAGCATCAGCGCTGATGGAGGTGCCACGGGCTACCCAAGGCTGCTGTTGTAACTTCATTCTGCTGGCAGGACTGACCTTTAAATGACTTTTTGGAATTATTCCAGATATGTTACACTGTAATGCACGTAAGAATTGGAAACAAAGCATCTATTGGGCTACGTGGTTTATATACTGCGTTGTGTCCATAAACTAAATGAATTATTTCTCACGTGCTAAAAATGTTCAGTGTATCTTGGATGTCATATATATGGCAGAGTAAGACCTTATTTGCAACAAAATAAAAAATATTTATATATATCATAGTTATATACATTTTGAATGTCTTCTCTTCCTTCTTTGAAATTATGCTTTATATTTGCAGTTGAATCACTATGCTAAATTCTCCTTGGCACACAAACTCAAATCCTTTTACAAGTCAGTTGGCTGCCTTATAGTCCATCACTGTATTGGAAAATCACAGCTGGTGAGAACTGGCACATCATGGAAAAATACAGAGCATTTTACAGATATTTTAGGTTCTGAAGTGGGCAGTTGGGGAAAGACAGTGGAGAACACTTGTCAAACAAAAAGTGCATATGCAGAAATTACTCCACGCCAAGAAAGTCTGGATAACTCAAGAAAGCCGCCTGCAGACTGGGTATTTTAAACCCACACTAATAAAGCAGTGTGAAATACAGTCAGACCTGAAGGAAGGACTCACCTTGGCACACAGTGATCATCCTGCTGCCCCCTATTCAGCTAAAGTCACTGTGGAAGCTCCAGGGCAGTTCCAAGTGGGGCATCCTTAGGGCTAAGGATGATTGATGGTCTCAGGGCATTTCATAACAGATGGAATTTGCAGCAAGTAACATCCAGCTGGAGATATGGTGGAGTTACCAGTGCATTGAAAACCCGAAACAAGTGACAAAATATGAGCCAAAGTCTGGTCAGAAGCATAAAAACTGACACAAAGAAGGTGGGCATTAGGTCTGCATTGTAAGAACACAGTATTCTCTGTTGTTTCCTTGGTGACATTTAGCTGTGGAGCTATGTTTGGACAAGAGGTTGAAAATAAAGAGTGTGGTAGAAAAAAGAGGGCAGTGCTGGCTGTCAATACTTCCAGTCCTGTCCTTCCTACAGCCAGCAGTGACACTACCAACACCTGATGGTAAAAGTCATGACTCTGGCAATGTGGTCCAGAAAGATTGGGCTGGTTGCATCTATATGTGAACGATTATAAGACCAAGGGCTCAATAATTTATCCTTTCTGGATTTATCATTTCTGGAGAAGACATTTTCATTTACTTTACACCTGACAGTCACTCTGCAGATCCACACAAGGACACATTGTCATTGTTCTGCCTGGAATTCAGCCTCCTTCCCCAGCAAACTTAAGCCTCGAAGACATGGGGATTTATGATGATGCCTCAATGAATTTTTGGCTGAGTTTACTTTAAAAAGAGCTCTCTGACATTAATAAGCAGTAAAGCAAAGCTTCATTACTATTAAAGGTAAACTGCTGTGTGCTCAAGTGGCCAAGAAGGCCAAAATGCAGACTTTAGGATGATGTGAAGCATACTTTAAACAGCAATGGCTAGATTTCTTTACTGGGTATAAAAAAGAACATACAGCATCCTGATCACTTGCATGTGGCTGTATCATATTCCTCATATAGTCACCTGAATCCCATTCCAAAGCACAATACATTTCAAGTACAGTTTAGAATACTTCATGGACAGCCACAGGTAGGAAAAAACTGTTTTAAGTAGCTTCATGCTTTAGGTCATAAGTCAACCACCTCAGAGGCAGATAATGGCCTCTAAGGAAATGAAATCATTAACTGCCTCTGACAGAGGTGCTAACAGCTTTTTACAGACACCAGGATAAGCACACTGGTGTCTGTAAGCTGTTTAGGTACAGTTGTCCTGTTGACTGAACAGAGCATTTTAATATGGAAAGATTTCCTTCAATGAAAAAAGGCCTGAAAATAGAAACATTCATGTGGACCATTCATTTTTAGAACAGTTAATCATAATTGATCCTTACACAATGAATAGTAAATAAGAGTTGTTATTAATAATGAATAATAAGGCTGAATTATAATGGTGTGTTTATTAGGCTATCAATAATTAACAGGGGTTTGTCATTTATTGTAAATACTGTTGCTCTTTCTGTTGCAGCTCTGGATGGCACAATTTATATGGTAATTTTGTATGAAACAGCGCCAATTACAGCATGGCTATTACAATAGAGCAGGAGCAAATGATGACTTTATCAGTTTTGTTAACTTTTTCATTTTATTCATTGTCATCACAGCCTGCAATGTAAACACGATGTAGTGAAAGGAATAAAGAAGTTCTGTGCAAGTCTAATAACTTTGGTTGGCAATCTAACTTCCCCCAGGCAATCACATGGCAGAAATAAACACAATGGGACAGAAATAAAGGCAGGCAGGTCAGCATTGGGATGGAGGAGAAAAGACAGTATCAGGTTTGTTAACTACAAATGCCACTGGAAGGAAGGAGATGCAGAGTCACATACCAGAGGGTGTAACAGCAGTGAAAACCCAAAATATTGTTGAACGAACATATACAGGAGTTACATTGACTAGCATATTAAAAACATATTAAAAGGATGAAATGTAATTTCAAAGTAAAGGACTTGGAAATATTCAAACATTCTAAAAGTTGGGAAGTTTGCTATGTACATCAGTAATCTGTCTGAATGATAACACCACAGACTGCAGTTAATGTCAAAGAAAAAGCACTTCCAACAGGTGTTCCAAACATAATAATTTGTGAATCAAGTGGAAGATATATGTTAGACATAGGCAGGTAGATTACATGTGATCTAGTGGAAAAAAAAAAAAAAAGGTTGGATTTTTAATGATTATATTACTTGAAGAGAATTGTCACTAAGCTGTCCACAGCATTTAATAGAAACTCGAAAATTTAGGAAACAAATCCCATCCTTAAAAATATTTTAAAACAATTCTACAATCCTGTCAGAATCTACAACTTTGATATTAATAATCAGTGTTTTCAGAACTGCCTTAGATGAACCTGGGTGGCACACAGATGGCAAGTCATTTACATGATAAAAAGGAGAACTGGCCAATCTCGGGATCCCCAGAGGGTGCCGTGACCCATTAGCAGAGGAAATACGACCTTTACTGAATAATAATTGGGAACTATTACTAAGATAATTACAAAACCAATTGACTGCCAGAAGGCCTAGACCTTGGCTCCTCAATTTATATTCCAACGGTTGGAGATCTGCACAGAAAAAAAAAGACACTGCTTAGGGTTCACAAACACCGTAACCTCAACATCTGCCTGCCATCTAAAGATAATGATCTGGTATTAATTAATTTGAACAGTGCAGTCATTGCAGAGATAAACTGCATCACAAATCAGACACTTAACATAACCTGAAGTTATCATGTTTTCATCCAGCCTGTATTAACAAGCAGAATGCTCTCAGGTAAATTTAATTGTTGCAGGTCACAACATGAAAATGAATTAACTTAATTCTCTTTAACAGGGAACATGATTGCAACACTGTGCTGGATGCTGTACCAGTAAACATGATAAAAACTATTTTAAAAGTCTTTAAAAACAACTGCTTTTTCATGTTCCTTCCTCTACAGGAAGGAGGACACAGAAGTTACTGCAGTTTTAAGGAGAACTTTTTTAATGTGTGAGGTTTTCTGTTGTTAATTTTCAAATGAGGGATTTTCTGGATATGAAACTATTAAAGGGTATCTGTTGTGAGATACCACTAATTCTCTGTGGGTGAAATCCTGGACAGCACTAAAAATCCATGAAATATTCGCCTGAACTTCTCCCATGTCTTCTGCAGGCATATGAGGTATAAAAAATACAGCCAGCACACCATATGTGTTGCTGATTGGATTTCCAAAATTATCCTTCCTTACATGTGAAGGATATTTTAAAGAAGCTTTCCAAAGCAGAAGGATTTGACAACTTGGTGCCAAATTTCACACCTGGGAACTGATATTTAGGAATGTAGAAGATCATCAGAAATACCTGGAACTTTATAAAATCGTAGCTAGCCTTTCTCCTTAAGATGGAAACAGCTGAAATTACTGTGACAAATGCTTTGGATAAAATGTTCTTTCACCTAAAACCTGCTTCTTGATTTTTAACTCTGCTAGTGAGTCCCAAAGCTGGGATTCTTTGAGGACTCTCCACTGAAAGGTGTGTTACAGGTAGTCATTCTTCAAGGGGAATAATTTCAGTCACAGCATGAAATTTATATAAAATTCAATTCACATTTGAGACCTGTAGTAAAAAAGAGCTGCCAACACTGACAGAATGCTTGTTCTGCATGACAGAAATGCTAATGGAGACAATTTCTTTACCCAAGAAGTACCTGTAAGATAGCATGTTATGGAAAGGGGAAATAATGCATTCAATTTACAACAAGATGTGTGAGCTAGGCTTCAAATTAATGAAGAGCTTAAAAAATTAACTGCACTCTCAGGTGAACAATCTATCCCCAAATTCAAACACGTAACACAGCTGGGACCTGAGGACACTTGGTCTGAAGTTCAGGTATTCCACCAGCCAGCAGATCAAACCCACAAAATTCATTGGGTTGGGCTTGGAGGTTTAGATTAATCAGAATTGATAGGCTGATTGATTTTTTTTTTTTTTTACAGCTCTGCCTTTCAAGGGGAAGTGCTTTGGAGGAAGCAAAAGCACTGCTGGCATTTCTGTGGGAGTTCCCTCCTCTTCACCTTATCCTGAGTGTAACAAAATCTAGATCAGAAGCAATGAGTGCATGGAAGCAGAGCTGATAGCAATGTTGACCATGAAAAGGTCCTTATAGACAGGGGTTGGGAAAAGCCAATTGTCAGTGATGATCTATCCACGTTCAAGTTTGGAATAACCAAAGCATGGCATTCTCAAGAGCTGTCACAATAGCTTAGACAGGAAATGGTATAATCCATTTGTTTACAAAGACTATAGCTTGGAAGACAGCATAATTTTATTAAAAGTCTTTGACAATTTATTCCTGTGAGCACTCTACAGTCACAGTCATTTATTATATTTTTCTCCCAACCTGATATAAATAAAATCTGAAAAAAATACTGAATACATGAATAGATGAATATGTCTTCCAGGAGAAAGGACATCAGTGGCAATCAGAAACAGGAAGAAGATAAATACCCAATGAGACAAAGTGAATCAAACCAAAAAGTGCTTGAAAGGGTGGAGTCACATTCTGGTAGTAAGAGCTGATGAAGGTAAATGCAGCAAGGCGAAAGGAGAAAGAATGGGGTTTAAGGCAGCATAGGTGCACACATTTTTGTATTAAATCAGCAGTGCAACAGTAGCTGACATTCCTCAGAAAATAATCCTTTAAGTTCCTTGATAGGGCATTTTGGACACAGATAGTGTATGGCTTAACCCCACCCCACCAATGTGAACACTCTCACTGTCACACATCCAACTCAGTGCAATTTCTGACTTGCTCAGAGACAAGATGGAAAATTTAAATCAATACATGCACAGGGTGCTTGGAATCAAAAAAGCACCTTGCTCTGGGATTGGAGCTATTGCAAATGTGTGGTGGCACCTTCTACCCAGTGCTTTGTGGGAATCCATTTATGGAGGTTGACACTGAAGTCAGTCCATTCTCTGTGGGTTAGGTATTTGTGCTGTAATTCCTCCTAGAAAGGTTTGGTTTTTTTAAATTTTCTCTCAATCCCCCTATCCCCATCAATAATCCTGGAGATATAACATGTTTTCAAGCAGTCCTTCCTCAAAAGATTTAAGCTATAGCATAGCCCTTATGCAGCTTTTGACTGTTGTAATTGTAGTAGAGATCAACAAAATTGGATGCTGTTCTGTCATCCTTGACTGGGCTCCTGGTGCTAATCAGGAGTTGGAAATTGCACATTCAGATGGATTTAGAGACATATAGTATGTGACAATTCAGCAAGCAGTAAAGAGCATTGTTTTGAATTCTTAAAGGTTAGTGATGCAAGCTGCAGTGACTAAAGATTTTTGAGCCCTGAAAGAAAAACAATTAGGTGTAGGAAACAAACACATTCCAGCAATGTAATCTATATTTTCATACATTTAAGGCCAGGAGAAGAGATTAGTTCATCTACACTGAGTTTTTGTTCCAGATACTTATATTCCATCCAATTACCTCCGATATTGAGCCCCCCATTACTTGTGTTCAGCCAAAAAATAACTTTCAGAAAGTATATAGACTGTGTCTGAAAGTCTCCAGAGATGACATCTACCATTTTCCACTGCAATGTAGCCTGCCCCAAAGTTTAATTACCATCTCTGTGAAACTGAGAGAAAAAAGCAACAGCATGTGCTTTATTTCTAATTTGAAATCGCCTTGCTTTAGCTCCCAGCTACTGGTTCTTGCTATATGTTTCTTTGGTAGATTAAAGAACCCTGTAGTATTTCATGTTTTCTTCACAGAAAGGTGTTTATACAGGCTTAACTTTCTTTTTTATAAGCTCAACAGAAATCTCCCACTGGAATGCATTTTCTCTGCCCTCCAAAACCCTCTTGTACCTCTTCTTTGTACATATCCCTTTTTTTTTTTCTGCAGCACAGATAGCAGGAACATTCCCAATATTCTGCTATTCATCTGTAACAGTTACAGACTTTAATATCACCATACTACTTTAAATTCTGTTTTTATCCATAACCTTAAAGGAATTTTTACCGTAATGAAAACTGAGCAAATTTTGCCACTGAAATCATGAGGGAAAAGAGATGAGGCATTAAATTCAAGCAAATGTACTGAAGGAAGCAAAAATAATAGGTCAGATTTAGAGCCCAATAGGCCAACCTGCAGAGCAAGCTGTATAAGCAATGCACACACTACAATTTTTTTTCCATAGTACTGGAAAAAAGCCTTGCCTTCTTACATGAAAAGCATGCACAGATTTCCAACAAATCATATCTTGAAAAGATCTAGAAAAGGAGGAGGAGAAAGACAACTCAGGTTAACTTCTTATGGCAATGACAGAGCCTCAGTTTTGCATTTGCTCTTATGGTAATGACGACATCTTTCTAATATCCCAAGAGCTGAAGGGATGACCAAATAAATGCACTGTTCCCCAATAGCCTAATGCAGACTTTGAAGGTGGTCACAGCACTGACAAGCAATTGTCATTTACTAAGAGTGTTTAGAAACACGAACAGTTCAGCTTTTCCTCCTTTCAACCCCATAAATGGTTAAAATACAAAATTACTGGGAGGGAGGGCGGTGAATTCATAGAAGCAGAACAAATTCTGAAGCTTATGAAATCACAGTTAATTTTAATGGAATACAGCCAATTAAATAAACATCATAGAAACACAACAAACAATGCAGGTTACAAATCTTGTTAGCTGTGAATATGCTTACACATTTGTTAAGATGACCTTGATTTGTATGATACAAACTGGGCACCAGATGGACAGCAGCCTGAGGGAATTATGTTTTCTGCCAAAGTACCAATATTCAAGTTAATTTTCCTACTTACATTCTTTTGTTCTCTTGCTTATGAATTTGTAGCAGCATAAGTTCTCTGTTATTCTTCATAATCACTTTTCTCCTTGAGCATCCTTATGCTTATGGGTTTGTTATATCAGTCTCTATCTGTGCAATGATCTGTGTTTCTACAATTTCCATGGATTTATTATTCTTACAAGAATCAGCTTTAGTTCTGCAACTGTCATGCTTCATTTCTGTTAGAAATCTTAAATATCTATATATATTTCTTATGGATTATGAGTCACAGTCCACAATTATAATTCTGAGCTTATAAAAAATGAAGTGATGTGTGACATACAAACATGACACATAAAATATTTTTAAAAGATCCTTGGTCTACTTTTATAACCCATAACTGCAGTTGTAACTAAGCACAGCAGCCAGTCAAAGACTTAAATGCTTGGTTTTATCCCTCACACGGCCAACAACACAATTAACTGAAAGTAAACTAGTATCTCCCCAAATCTGACTCAGATTAAACAAAAAAGAATTAGAGATCGCTTCAGGCTGTATTCAGAACACAATCCAGGTTCAAACAACATCACAACACAGTCGGTCTGCTGTAAGGTGCTTTATTTGGTGAAAAGAATTTTCTGCACATCCAAATGCACGGGGTGTACGTGAGTGCAACCCAAGTACCTTCTACAAGCTGTGTAAAGCTGAAGGTGAGGAAATGAAATTTTTAGGAATAGCACAGATATGATATGAAATATACCTTTAATTTAAGATAATAAAATCAAGTTCACAAAAAAACATACTGAAAAAAGATGGCTCAAAAGGCAACAGAAGCTGTAGCCATGCCAAGAATTGTGCAAATTTAGTTTGTTCATTTGTTCAGGTGTAGAGTAAGAGAAAAAGCTCATCACCCTGGGGCAACTGCCTCATTCTTCTCAAGGTGGTTTGGAAACCTGTTCCTATGAAGAAACTGTGACTCACTTTTTCACTGGAATTTTTATGCCTTTGCTGTATAAAAATACAGATTTTAGTCATTGTTCATACAACAGTCTGAGCTTTTTGAAATCAATCTTTTCTTATAATATCCAATAACAGCTTTCCCCAGCAGGCGTATTTAATTTGACCAAATCCCACATCAGTTGAAGCTCATTTCTGTCCACATACAAAACCCAACTAAGACAAATTTCTTGTCTTCTGACTTGTGTATTGAGACCATAACTCTCTTTTGACAAAAGAAGCAAAACCAGAAGTCCCTTTTTTTTCATCAAACTGACCCCAAAACTTTCTAAGCACTGTAACAGCCAGTCAATAAAACCTGAATTAAACAATTAATTTGTATTAAGTACTGAGAAAAAAGCATGTGTATCAAAAATCACCAATATAAATTTGCAAGCTCCTGTGCTTTTGTGACTGGCACATCTGCAGAGAATTTGAGTGCTGAGATGAACTCCTGCACTTGCTCAGGGATGAGCACTTATGTTTCTGGGGGAAAAAAGACACATTCACATAGTGCTGGACCTAATGAGGCTGAGTAACCCAGCTGGAGGGCCACGACTGAACTACAGAACTGGAGAAACCACTGAAAATTAATGTTTGTCTTGAGGCAATAGCTGAGGCAAATACAACCTTGTGTCATTGTACATCCCAGGTACTGTAGGGACAAAAGGAATCACCTACCAGTGTCTCACAGTGCAATGGTTTCCCATCTCTGTCTGCTCTCCCTGCCTTCTGCACCACTGCACAGCCCCGAGCCAAGGCTGATCACACAGGAGCTTTCCCCCAGGAGAATCCAAGTTTAAAACCTGTGCAGACAGCCTTTGCTCAGCTCGCGGCAAAAACAGAACTCTACAGGGTGCAATGCAACTACAAAAAGCACAAATTAGATGGGTTTTTTTGCCTTTCCAATTGTCTGTGTTGGATCAGACTGCAGTATTGGTTACCAGTTGGTTTTGGTGAGAAAGCAGCTGGAAGGTAGTTAATATTGACTGATTTTTTTGCAGTAACTTCTCATTTCACAGTTTCTGAGCACGAAATCAAGCCATTCCACAGAACAAAAGATCTGATGATAAAACCCACTTACAACAGCCTTCTGTCTTATGCAAGCAACTGTTTAAGTTAATGAAAATAAAGCACCCAACTTTTGACAGAACAAGCTGGTGGCCTCTTAAATTTTGATTCTAGCATGCACAGTGAGTAGATTCCAGAGACTGGCTCTGCTGCTTGGATGTAGCAGTCAGTCTCTTGCACCAACATGAGGTATAAAACACCAGGCTTGATGCTCTTATAATGGGATTTAACATGAAAGGAAAGCTCTCAGGTACCTCTGGTTGCTATGAAACCATTGACATTTTCTCTTGGAAAGTAATTTGTCCTTAGTATAGTACTAAATTAGAAAGCAAGCAAATGGTATGTGTGCGATATTGAGGACACTAATTACTTTTGAATGGAAGATAACACTGCCTGAGCAGACCAAAAAGCTTAATGTTGCATCTCCTATAGTCTAACAGCAGTAGAGACTCTGAGATGGCCACTCTGGGGCCTTGCATCCACCAAATGAGAATCTGGCCCAGAAAGCGCCTTCATGTAAATTATGCAGTAGTGAAACAAAGATTTCAACAAATTCCCAAGCACCCAGCTAGCTGAGATTGGAAGATTTCTCAGAAATACAGTCATGGCATTTTTAAGGTTGGAAAAGACCTTTAAGATCGAGTCCCACCATTAACCCAACACTGTTGGGTCCAGCACTAAAGCATGTCCCTAGCAGGAAAGGAGCAGGCTGACAGGCAAATAAGGGCAGGAAGCTGAGAAGAATCTTGGCTCAGACAGGTCTGCTCCTGAGGACAAGCTAAGGAAACCTCATCCCAAAATCACCCCAAAGTTAATACTGTCACCACAAAAATGGCCTTCAAAAGGGTCTTCATAGTCCAGCAGGAGTACAATCACTCCCCTAACAAAAGCATTTTATTTTCACATTCCTCTATAATAAGCTAATAACTTCCATTACAATCGGCAGCTCAGGTCACAGACCTGCGTGTGAGAATGATTCTTTCCCCAGATTAGTTATTGGCTGCTCAGGTCTCAGAGCAAAATCAAGTTGTAAGGGTAATCAGGATAAACAAGCAGATACCAAGATTTCCTGTGAGCAACAGGGCAGCAAGATGTGTTTGGACATTAAGAACTACACAGTTGAAGAATATTATTGGGTCATAAATATAACAAGATAGCATGATTTTGAAAGTTTTCTTGGGTTTATATGAATAATAATATAGCATGTTCTTTTGTATTTCTTTCCTTTGTGCATTGAATTTGGTGTGTATTACCTCCACATGAATAATGCAATATAGCAAAATTGATGGCACAGTTCTTTTGTTAGAGCAGTTATGAAATGAGAAAACAAAATCTACAAGGAAAAGTTATGAAAAAAACAACATTTCTCTAAGAATAAAAAGATGAAGTTGCCTGACCATTTACATTTGTCTCCTGTGTCATGAATATTAGATCAGATTCTTGTTATTAATCCATTGATAGTTCCGTAAGGCAACTCATTTTTGATAAACTCTGTCAGGGCTGCTGTAAATAAAAAAAAGATTTATGAATTAATTTTCACACACAAATGACAAAATCTTCTGATACATTTGAAATATCTGCCTCGCAGTTAAAATAGAGATATATGTGCATGCATACATGTGTATTAATTTAACATTCAGATCAGCTTGTTCTTTTAGAACACAGCCTAATGTCAACTGTGTTTTTCTGGGGGAAAGAACAATAAAGTAAAAAGATAATTGACATTGAGGGCATAGTAAAAATGAAAGGAATGGACAGTCTGTGATCTGGGAAGTGTGCTGGACTAAAGGTGTAGTGGGTTTTATTTCAAAAGTGTTTTTGTTTTCAAGCACCAATGGGTTGTGCATACACCAGTGTGCTGTAAAAGCACGGATATCTACATCTCATTGCTATTATTACTTGAAATGTCTTTATAGCTACAAGCCCCAGTCATGAACCTATTAGGCTAAAAATAGGACAAAAAGCATAAGCTCTAAATCAGTCTGCAGTTGAAGTGTATGTGGGTAATCCACCGCAGCCCCGAATATTGTGTAAAGCCAAAAGTATGTCTGAGCTGCGTGTTTTCTGCCAGCAATAAAGCACAGAGCTGGTTCAACCCCTTCATTTCCTTCCTCTGCCAGTGGGACAGGGACTGGGATGGGCCTGCCAGGACTGTCACTGCCAGCACGTGCTGAAAAGGCAATGAGCCGAAATCAAATTTTTCCTCATTTCCCGCGTACCACAGCAGTGACCTGTGCACCAGTGCATCCCTGCTGACACTCCAGCAGTGCAGCATCTCCCTCTGGCTCTGCATCTTTTAGGTATTTTACAAAGAAAACTCAGAATCATTATTTTGATTTTACAGATGGCAAAACCAGGGTACAAAAATATGTAGTGACTTGCTCCAGAAAGATAGATGTCTACTCCTTTTCATAGACCATTAATTAATATAACACAAGCTTGCATAGCCCCTTGACATGAACATTTTTAGGCTCTACAAGTGAAAGACAGAATTAACCAGCTAATTGCTAGAGAGAAAATGAGGCAGGAATGATACCCATGGAGTTCAGTCCTGGATCACCTTCTTGCAGTCCTTGTACCCGTATGGAACTCTGTTGTGTGCTCTGCTCATGGCATGTTATTTGTGCAAGATTCCTGGAGAGGAGGCTGCAAATTGTGGTACCATCCACAGTAACTAGTGATTAATTCATAAGAATCACAGATTAAAAAATATGCAATATCCTGTGAGAAGAAATAAAACAGATTGAACTTCATTATCTGCTGTGTGCTTTATCCCCATTGTCTGCAACCTGAATCACTTCCAAAAGCAGGAAGCAATTTAGCCACCCTTCCTGGTCTGTAGTGTTTCCTCACACTCCCTACACCAGGATACTCTTTCTGCTGTGAAGTATTCTGTTCTGACATTGTTTTGACTTAGTTTTAACATACCTATAACCTGTGGCTTGTGTAGAGGGGTCAGGTTGAAGGCCAGCACGGTAATGGGATTTGTAACTCTTAAAGGATCTTGTTCCACTGTTTGAAATTGCTTCACAGTGCTCCTGCTTAGCAGCCTGCAGTCATGTATTAGAAAGCCTAGTAATATCTGAGAGTGATGTAAACCAGTTTAACCTGCACTAAATCTGGGGTTACAGCTGTTGCAGTAACTCTGTATTGTTTTAAATGACAGCATAACACCCGTTATGTTCTACTGAAGGTCAGGAATACTCTTGAGCATGAAGAGAAAGTAATAGATACACTTAATGAAAACATTTAAATAAGAAAGTCAACATAAAAACTAGTAGTTGGGACAAATTTTGTCCTATTCAAGTAAAAACTTTAGATATACTAATTGAAGTATACTTCTTTTCTATATGCACTTGGTATTTTATATCAACTTGCCTGTATCCTGAAGGCAGACTAGAAGTCTATCAATAAAGGCATTTGTCATGTGTTTACAAAATACACACCCCAAGCTTATTTGGATTACATGAATCCTTTTAAGGTTATACAGAAATGTGGCATGTGTAGGCAGACGTATTGACAATCCATGTCTGGGAGCATTAAAAATAAATAAGGAAGGGAAAAGATAAGTGCAGAGAAGGATTTTGTACGTCCAAGTTAATGCAACATGTCAGGGAGCTGATCTGTCCTCCACTGTCCTATACACTGAACCATACAATATTTCTTAGTACTAACATGGACAAGTATATCATGATGACTTTTCATTATAGCCTCAGAGAGACTTTGCCAACTGTGCATCACATTCTTTTGCTCTGAAATATATTAGCTTAAATTCCTTCAGTTGTAAAGCATGCCTATTGACACTATACATCTTCCATTTATTTACCTCATTATTCATTTACTTATGTTACCAGTCTCATGTCAGTCTGACTTATGCTAATAATTGTACTATAAAATTGTTCAAGCCCTTTGTATAAACCATTCATGTCAAGACCTGTTCTTGCAGTTGGTTGCAAAAACTGAGTAAGAAAAGCTTAGTTCAAATCAAAATATTCCATAACGCAAACAACATAAAAAACTAGTAGAGTATACGTTAGTTTAATTGCTAGGCCAGGGTGGTGGGGCTTGCCAAGTCCTAGCCTCTTTAAACAGACATTAATAAGGAAAAACAACAATACATACAATAAGTAATGAAATACACATTGATAAATGTTACTTTGTGTATCAGAACTCTGTGTTATCAGAAAAAAAAGTTACCGGTTTATAAGGAAAAAAATGGCAATAAATAGGAAATCTATAAGCATTTAAAAATAATTTGAACAAATCTTATTTCCTTATTTTCAAGTTATTGAAATATTTCTGTTAGCATCCAACCAAGAAATCAGGCACATATTTTGTTGATGTCAATAAAACTTTTTGGGCTAAATTCTGGTTTAGTCCATGTCAGAATGTGGCCCACCATCAACTTCAGCAGGTCTCCAACAATATATTTCCCAGGTGAGTAAATTCAACACGTGCAGTATCCTCAGGACATTGTACTACCTGCAAGCAATGTCTGAGAGATGGAAGAGGTAAAATAAAGGCTCTAATGAGAGCTGAGCAGGGTGGGCTTTCACTCCACCTCACTTGAGGAAGTAGTTCAGTTCTGTGTTTCACTGCAGTGTTAAGGAATACACAAAAAAGCACATTGGTGAATTACAAAATGCATCTGTCCTCTGTTCATAACATCATTTCCTTTGCTGCTGAAGGAGCTCTAAAAGGAGCACTGAGATAGAAGAGGCTGGGAGAGCTAGAACACTTCTATTAACCTATTAGCTCACAGCCCCTGAGGGCTTGTTCATCATGGTGCCTATCAAAGTGTCAGTCTTTTCTATTACCTTTCCCTTCAGAAGATGTCTGTCTATCATTGTCACGCTCTTCTAGCAGGATTATCCATCATTTTGGGTGAAGCCAAATCATTCATTTTCATGGCTGTCGCTGTTAGGGAGCCGGGATTGAAAAAAAGTGTTTTATTCAACAAAAGATAAATGATGGAATTTCCCTCTTAATCATTTTCTTTTATTACTTAATCCAAAAGGTTGGGAGGAGGCTCTGCAGTTTATTATACCAGCAGTCACAGGCACCATTATATTCCAGGGTGTAGCAATACGTCCTGCTTTTCAGCAGCTTATAAAAGTAGCCATAAACATTAACTCCAGGCAAGAGTTTGTCACACTGCTCTTGATTCAGAGCACTGGTTGACTCCCGTGGTTAGCACTGTGATATCCCTTCCAGGGCTTTTTTGACTTAGGCTGAGACAACTGGAAATCACGATGGGTTCTTGTGATGAACGGCAGCCTCGTGCTGCTGGACCAAGTGTGCCCTGCCAGGGATTTCACAAGTGCCGGCTCTGCCTAATTGTTAGGTTAAGAGCACCTTGGTCTAGATTATTATGATTTCAATTATGTCTTGTAACTAGCAAGACAACACAAGGCACACCCTGCTTATCAATAAAATTTTCAAAATTGAACCCTTAAAGCAAAATAATCGTGTTGTTAACCCTCGTCAATCATGTTGTTAACCCTCATCAGCCTCAGCCATAAAATGAGGTGAATAGAACAATACTAGGTGAATCTTCTAGGAGTTTGGACATAAGTGTTTTTAACTGGTCACTGTCCTGGCACACTTTTCATTATCCACATAGTTAGTAGATTTACCAGAAGAATCTCTATAACGAAATATGTAGATATTTCAGAAAATGTATTAAATAGGCAAAAAGCCCAAATTGCACCCTATTCCATGTTAATGTCCTGTAAAAGTCAGTCTCAAATCTTGATAATGTATAAATTAGGTGGCTTGTGTAAAACAAAAATTATGAAGTTTGCTCTTTTTGACTCTGTGGTTTTGGCATAGTCCAAGTTGAATAAATCCTCATCAGTTCTCTGTTGTTTTATATGAATCTTTATATTGACTCTCCAATCACAGGAAACAAAGTTCCTATTGCCACTATTCCTTCATGGATGAGCACTAAGTTTACATATTCTTTTCACTACCTCTAGCTTGGCTGCCTATCATTATTATTAAAAGTTTTAGAAACTCAGTGACTTTGAGATCACCTCTGCCATTTCAGCTTTGGTAAAAACTGGCTGCACATTCCGAATTTATTACCCATAAGCAGGCAAGCAGATTAAAACAGATTAAAACTAGGTATGGATGAAATGTTTCAAGTGGTTTGAGAGTTGTAGTTGCTGTAATCATGGGAAAAAGAAAGTATATCAAGGAAGAAAATATCAGAGCAGTGTGACACAGTGGGGATAAACATCCTAAGCTCGGTCATGTGACTGCCTGGCATCAGTTCTAGTCTAGTCCTAGGTGAAATTCCTTCTACTACCACGTTCTGATTGAAAGACTGATGAAGTAAATGGAGAATCATTCTTTTGACTTCACTAGGATTTGGATCAGGCCATGGGGAAGAGAAAGAGATACTGGATAAGTCCCCCTGGTGTCTGTGGGGACTCTCCTCATGCTCCCAGCCAGCTGGGCACAAGCGAGCTCTAGACTGAGCCACGTTAGCAGGGCACAGAGCCCGAGCTCGGAAGGCCTGTGGAAAGGCAGAGTGTATTATCCTGAGCTCAGAACTGCTCTGCTGCTGCCAGAAGGCTCCTGGCCAGCTTGGCACTTCAACCAGATAAACATCACATCTGCCTGGTGAAGTGCTCCAACATCTGCCTGAAAAATCCCACATAAATAAACCCCTTGCTGAGCAGTTACAGTCATGGAATATCCCTTACAATCTAAAATGTGACTGCACTACCAAAGCCCCTAAATATTTGCACAGAACTAGAGCTCAAGAAATAATTACTTGGCTAATTCTTGACAGTCTGGAGACGATGTCTTATTACTCTGCAATGTCAATTGCTCAAGTACTACTAAAGACAACACTTCAGAAACATTGAGTGTCTTCTCCTAATCACACTCCCAGGAGCTGCATTTGTCAGTGATGTCCATAAGTGGTTTCAGGATAATTGTGCTAACCTAATAAAACCTTACATCAAATCCCACAGAACCCTTGAAACTCAACTGGTGCATTTAAACGGCAAAATTAGGACTTTTGGATTGATACTTGTACTTTTTACCTTTTCAGACTCCCTTCCCTGCCCAAGAATGTGTATATTCAGTTTGAAGGATGTTCACTCTACAGCATCATCAAAGGATCTGTGAAGGTTCTTGGTTTTAAGGTGCTGATTATACGGTGAATGATCTCGGAGTCCTGGTCCCTTCACCTTCCTCTCAGTGGATAGTAAGGAGGTTCCTTTTTCTACAGATATCCCCTGGTACCTGAAGGGATCCATCCTATGCTTTTGAACCTGATGAACACCATAAATTTCCTTCAGTACCATGTATTTTCCAGGAGGAAGACCACTACCTCCTGCCTTTCCTAATTATAATTTTATTTATTTTATATAAATCCTGAGAAGATTTTGAATGCTTCCTTTTCAAAATTCCTTATATTTTCCTCTCAGTAATAGATGTCAGAAGATACATCCCAGTAATACCTACATAGTAAAAAGTTCACCAAAATTATTACCCAATTTTAACATTACAATAAAGCAAAACTCTACAGAAGGTAGGATAAATATACCTCCATTGGCTCATCAGGTGAACCATAACCCTGACAAGCAGCAGAAAGTGAAAATTCACCTAAACTCTCCAAAATCATTGCCAATCCTGCCTAAAAAAGTGTGATTCCCAGCTCCAGCTTTGGGTTGACAGTCCCAGACACAGAGTTCTACAACAAGGCAGTAGGATGTGGTCTGCTCTCAGTTAATATAGTAACAACATTCATAAGAGTAGTAATTTGCACTCACTGATTTGCCAAAAGAGCCGAAACAGAGTGGGATAAATGCTCGGGAAGTGTTGGTATCCATACCCATCCTGGCCCACGTGCAGTCAGTCCCAGTGTCTGTGCACAGGATTTTCCCACAGTTCTGGTTCCAGCCTCTGCACACTCAGAAGCAGCTCAGATCCACCCACTCCACACACAAATCACACGCTAGAAAAGACATTTTACTCTTGACCTTTAGCCTTACATAAAAAACAGAGATACAGCAGGTCTTCCAGGAATCTAATTTTCTTGCCAGTGAAGTAATAGATAGTGGACTGTAACTGGAATAAATATCAGGAAATTCCTCCCAAAACTTTTCATAATTTCTGTTCAGTTCTCTTTAAAATGTGGGGGGAGAAGAGGGGGGGATATCTCAAGGAAGCTGCCTTGAGTCAGAGTTTTATATCAGTTCTCACCTTTGGAGGACACCAGGTCTACCTTGCAGTGCAGTGATCCTACAGCACCTTGAGAAAAATCAATGCTCATCAAAAAAGGAATTCCCATCTGCAGCCGCAGCAAAACAGGCAAGTGTTACCCTCGGATTTACCAGACACCTCCCACACAAACGAAGATCACAGATGGTACAGTTTCAATCCCATATAGGTGTTCTGGGTATTTGCTGCTACAGAGTGAATAGAACTCATGTTAAAGTAGACAAAAAAAGCCCACAAGGAAAGTATTAAACATGAGCAAACTCAGCAATGATGATAGAAATGGATGTGGACTCTGATTTTCTGGATTAATTCAGTGGTTCCCATAAACTAGGCAAAAAAAGAGATGCAATTCACAAATAGCTTCAAAAGGCAGCATTTCTATAAAGAAAACTCATAGTTTTTTAACTACAGTTCATAAAAACAAGGGACTATGGCCATTCACTCATCTTTTGAAACCACTGGTTAGAATGAGAGCAGGGATGGATATGGCCAGAAGGGTCTAATTTAAATAACATTTAAAAGAAATCAAGACTTATTTTCTGTAAGTAGAAGAGATGACTTTTCCTCTGTGATGCCTCTTATTCTAAATGCCAATTCAGTCAAGTTCATGAACAACAGGCAGCTGAACTGGCAAACTTTTTCTTTAATTATAAGTACAAAGTCAGTTGTTCACTGTCAGAAATTTAATTAGAGACACTGAACATCAGTGGAACATAATTTCTCTTTGCTTTTCTAAACAGACATAATAAAGGAAGCAGAACCTGCATTTTACAAATATGTCTGAAACTGAGTTTGTCCCTGATCAAAAACCAGAGAGACTTGATCTCCTCTCTCACCACCACCTCACCCCATCCCTCAAAAGGGTTAGAGTAAAAAAATGGAAATCGAATGAAACACTGCTTTGAGCCATGAGTCTCATTCTCTTATACCCTGCCTTGGGTGACACAGGGACACGTATCTGCCCCTTTTTCAGGTCTGACAAAACATAGCAGCCTCTGTAGAAACTGATGTCCCCATGGATGGGCCCCCGAGAGGGAGATGGGAATGTTCTCTCCTGCCTTTAATTTTTCAGCTCAGAAGCAGCAATCAGGACACAGCATCAGCACGAGCAAACTCCTAGTGTTTATGCAAATGAGAGTAACAACTATTGAACAGGCTGTAAAGGGTTTATAAAAGCACAATCAGAACAATTAAATGCCTGATGTGGCACGCAGGATGTGGTATCTGTGCACACTCATCGGCTCACGCCTGAGCAGCGACGAGCGGTGCCGAGGCTCGACCCAGTCGAGCTGATAATGGGGGCTGCAAAAATATGCCCCAGGGAGTCACCTCCTGAGCAGACTGTAAAAAATCTCTACCAAAAATTAAGAGAATGGGAGGGATCTCTGCACGGATTGTGTTCCTTCAGCTTCTCCAAAGCAAATTAGAGCTTTTGCTCCCTGCCTTCAAGGGAGTTTTGCTCTTCTGTTTCAAAGTTCCTTTGAGTTAGTCTCAAAAGTGTAGTTCTTTGAAGAAGGCTTTAAAACACTGCCCTTTATAAGTGAAAATATAAAGCTGGACGTTAAATTATTTTCCAGAAAAAACTCAGCTTAGCATGGTCTTTTCCTTCTCACCACCATATTCTACTTCCCTGTTAATGGTATCTGGTTTTATTTCTTTTACTCTGCCTTAAACTATTTTATTTCTATAGTATTGCTGTATAGTAATCCCAGTTATATTTCACTGTCATACATTTTTACTACGTCGTATAACACTCTACAAAATCATTTTATGCAACACTTGGGTGTATCTACATATAACACTTAGATTAGGTTTTCCCTCTCATCGTGTATTCTGCCTCCAGCACCGTGCAATGCACAGGGATTGTCAAAGGGAGGTTTTCCAGTGACTTAACTGAGAGCTGCAGAACACCTCTAACTGCTGAATATGAGCCTTGCTTTTGTATTTTGCCCAACTCCAAAGAATTTAATTAAGAAAAAAAAAACCAGAAAAACAAACTGCAAGCAAATTCCCTCTACTCTTCAAGTAAGGTGTAATATATTTTTTAGACATAGATTTACTTTCTCTGTTGTTGAGGTACTGATGGCAAGGGAGGCTTAAAAAAAAATTTTTAATCCTTTCCTCCCACCACCCTCCCACTCATTTTATAAACAGGTAGCAACGACTGTAAATTGCTGACATTTTTCAAGTAGCCAAGGAGAACATCCAAGAGCAGCAAATTCTGGGAACCATTTAGTTTGTTCCAGTTGTGTCAGCTCTTGTTTTTAATTTTGGAGACCTCCAGTTTAATAAACCTTGACAAACATGGCCTGGTCTTTTTGATCACTATATAATACATATCTATAGGTAAATCTGTGTATCTGTATGGATACACTGATGGGTGAGTCCCTGCACTGATGTATTTACATGCACATCCATTTATGCGTTTTTATCTTACTCTTACACAAATTTAAACTGTTTCCATTGTGCTACACCTTTTTTTAATTTGTTAAAAAAGCAGTAAAGAAATAGTTGCCAAAACAGTTTGCAGTAAAAGGAGGAGATGCAATAACTACAACAATCACCTAAGTTGGGACCGGGATTTTAACAAATAAAAAAGTGGACTTTTTCAGACTTCTCCACTACTAAAAGTACAATTTACAGCTAAGAACATTTTCTAGCTGTCAGATTCCAACCTGTTATTTGCTACTGTGGAGAATTTTTCTGTCAGCCTCCCTGTCTGCTTTTCAGGGGGTTACTAAGGGAAGGTGGAATGGGAGGTAAGACAGATGCTTACCTTTGTAAAGGAAGTTATTTTTCGTAATTCTGAAAATAAAAATTCACCTTAGGATAGACACTTAACTGCCTCCATCTCAACCACAGTTGAAGTTATGCAGTTGTGTGGCAGCAATATCCTAATACTGTAGAGTCACCATAAAAACCAAATTCATGGACTTGAGATGCACAGACTCACAAAAATCCTAATATGTGCAATTTTTTGGTAGTGGCAAGCCAGCTGTGACTGCAGTGACAAAAGCAAATACAGAAGGTGGAGAATCAGGGTAGATCTGCTTCCTGTGGGCAGAAAGATCGGGTCCCTATCAGACACACAAGCCAGAAGAACGAACTATCTGCAGTCTAACCTCAGAGCATCATGTGGTATAGTACAAAGGATATGGATTTGTATTAAAAACTGTATATGGGCTCGGAGTGGTGTGGGAAGAAACACACAAACACCAGATTTGACAGCTCACAAGGGCATGGCAGGGGGGAAAGGATCAGGAACAGATGGTGGGAGCAGCATCCTGGTGTGTTGGAGCTGAAACAGAGCTACACTGCGCTGGCAGACAACAGCAAAAACATGTGTCTAATGGTCTTTGCCTTTTCTTTACCTTCCAGTCAGTGCCTACACTTCACACAGACTGTTCACAGCACATCTGAGTAGCTCAACAGGTAAAAACACTGAACAACCACTCAATATCAATAGAGGAGTAACCCTGTTATGAAAAGACCCTCATGCCACAAACACTCAGCAAGGCAGAGCCAGGGCACAGGAACCACTTTGCACTGGGAGGGACAAGAAGCAGCTCCACACTAACAGAGCAGGGCCCTGGGTATCCTCAGCTTTTTGCTTCTTGAAACAGGGACCTCTATAGCCACAAAAGAAATCACTTTCCTCCCTGCAATCATGCAGGGCCAGATGAGAATAACTCACTCATATCCATTAGTCCTCTCCTACCTCAAGGACTGCTGGAGAAAACAAGGACACTTGAAAGCAAGATACTGGAGTGGGTCCTGTGAATCCACTGTGATTTACCCTATGAACTAAAAAAACACACTGCCAAGCGGAAAAATAAAGAAATAAAAATCAAAACCTTAGGCCTTGAACAAACCTTACAGATAGAAAGCAGACAACTTTATTTTGGATAATAACACACCTCCGCCCCCCTCCCTCCTTCATTAACCTTTATTCTTTTTTTAATAGCAGTCTTGGCACCATGGTGCTGATCTGAGCCCAGCAGGCTGCCCAGGCAATGACATTTCAGAGACTGGCAGAGCAGCACAGTCCATGTCAATTTAACACTATCTTGAGTTTTTTAACTTCACAGCAGGAGAAAAACTGGCCAGTTCCTCCGGTACCTTTGAGAGGGAGATGAAGAAAAATGGTAGTGGGGGGTGGGAGGGCAACAGGCAGAAGCTTAAATAGAAAGTGAAAACAGACTGGAAAATACACCACTGATATTTTGATAATCTGGAAAGCAGACATCACATCTTAGGCAAAACATTAGATTATAATTTTTTTCTCTTTAAACTCTGTGTGGAGACTATAGGAAAATAAGTTGAAGGTTTTTGCCTGCTACACCTTTGTCTTTTATTGAACATTAGCAAAGTCTATAATAGGTTACTTTAGACACAGATAGGCATAGGAGAGGAAAGGACCACAAGAATTCTTTGAGTTCATCCCTTCACCCCAGGACTAAGATGATCATTAAATGCCATTTTTTACTAGTCTCTTGATATAATGGTTGGTTCCTACTGATGAACCGACCATGAAAAACACTCAACCGCCCCTGAAGTGCATGTGTCAAACTACCAAGACCTCTTTATTCAACTGGAGACCAATATTCTGTCAGAAGACTCTAGGGAAATCAAAAATGCAATCTCTCATTTGGGGTTTTGACAGTTTTGATAGAAACAGCAACAGACTGATAAATATTACAATTGTTTAACATTAATGTCATCAAAGTGCTCATCTCAGGTGTATAACATTAGCAAATTCTCATGAACAAGCAAGAAACCTGTGGCAAAGTCAAGAATCCAATTTGGATCTTACCAAATTCCAGGACAGTGATTTCCTCAATATCAGTGTATAAATGAATAATAAAAAAATCCTTTGTAAGGATGTTTCATTTAAAGATTAAATCAGAGTTATTATGGCTGGAAATACAGCTATCAAGACACAAGGTGTGGTGCCTGTTGTCTGCAGCATGAAAAGTACTAACTACGTTTTAAAATATTAAGTTAATTTGAACTTCCATTATATCTTATAAAGTCCAAATAGGAAAGGAAAAAAGAGAGGGGGGAAGAAGGAAAAAAGGACAATATTAATCCAGTCAAATGTAGTGATAACTGGAAAAGACCTAGTCTCCCTCAGGCCTCTGTTTAGAGTTCATCAGATTTTTCTTAAGGAGGATGAAGAACATGTGATGGTGAAGCAAAGATGTAAAGCACTGTCAAAAGTAAGATCAAAATGGAAAAGGGTGGTGAAAATGTAATATCAATGTTCTGTAAGCATTCAAATAAAAAATATTTGAATACCAGCAGACATGAACTTCAAAGGTTGAATCTTAAAAGTCATCCACATAATACAATGTTCAAAGACTTAGTATCAGCCATGTCATTTTCCAAACACATTTGCACTATGAATGGAAAATTCATGCTTTTAGAAGAATTGTGTTGCATTGCATGTTTTCATTTTAATTGATAGTCCAGTAGTATGTCTGGTTTTCCCTATTCTTCCAAACCAGAATTGCTTAAGCAGACACAAGTTAAAGTCAGCTCTTTTGATTAGCAAAAGCTGTTGCCTCCAGTGTTCACTAATTGCTTTCTTGTAATGCTGAGAAGGAAGCATATCTCTTTGCATGTAAGAGTTCTGGCTTAATTAATGCTCTAAGTGAATTTTCAGTATGTTTTCAGAAAATGCTATGGAAATAAGGTATGTTCTGTCTGTTGAATTTACATGTATTTGATATATTATAGATGGTTTAGACCTAAGAAGGGTTTCTGTAGCACTGTTGACCTAGAACAGAGTGAGACCTTGGAAAGATTTTCTACATGATGTCACGCTCCAAAAAAGTGTCTTCAAGAAATGAGGCAAAACAAAATCCCAAACTCTGAAAATGGAATCTTAGTGAATGGTTAAATTTATGTGCCTAAATTTATATATACTACATAGGTACTATTTTCCAGCTGCTGAGTGATAGCTGTGACAGATACATCCTTAACTGCTCTGCCTGAGAGTGCAATTAACTGCCTTGAGAAAGGGAACTGCTACTTTGATAACACTGAGTTATCAGTGTTTATTGAGCCTGAGTTGGTGCAGCAGGGTAAGATAGAATTATTCTCATTTCTTGTTTATTTCCCATGATATTTCAATGGGAATGTTTTGCTGCATGAGAAGGAATAACCTCTAAGGTTAGGTGTGAGCCTAACCCAAACTTTTGCTGTGCCTTGATTTTTGGGGGACAAATTCTCTGTGTGAACCAGAAAGGTGTTGAAAGGAGCAGGTCCCAATCCTGAGCAACCTGAGAAGAAGGACTGTAAAGTGCACTGCATCTGTTTAACAGATGCAACAAGATAGAGTGTCTGGATTTGTGCTGAGCACTGGGTATGGAAAAATCTATTGAGTCCTCTGAATCTCAACCAGGATTTCTTAAGTCAGAGGGCAGACCTGGCTGTAAGAATTTTCCACTGTTTTTTCCCTGCATGAGAAAGAAAAAATGAATATGACAATACAACACCTCATTGATTAAATGGCTAATGTGACAGTAGAAGAGGGAATTGTTCTTTCAGTGATTTTAATCTGCTAGAAAAGCATGTGAACCCTTCAGCTCTCTATTTCCTCTTACCCTTCAAAGGATTATTCTTAAGGTTTATTTGCAGTTCACCAACAATTTTTCCCTGAATCAGAAAGGATGGCTGCACTTTGCCAAACAGGAATCGTTCTTTTCAGAAGGATAATAGCTTTCGTTCCCATCTTTTCCTTCAAAAACCAGAGATGGAAATGCAGAATTGCTTTTCCTGGGGGTTGTCTAACGGTGCAGTCAGGATGTAAATGAAGAGCCACATTTCTTAATTGTCCTGAACATGCCAGCTGCATCTCCATTTTCTGCTGTGATATCCAAATTACAGCCTTGTAGAAGCCACCTTGTTTTGACACCTCCTCCTCTCTTATGGGCTAAGCAAGACACACCATGTGCCAGCAAACTGCTGGACCAGTGCTTCGGAGATAAACGAAAAGGCTGACAAGACACTTCCTCCTATTAGGCTATGCTGATGATGCCAAATATCAAGTTTGCCGTAATTACTTCATTGCTTCTTTATACAACCCTAATTTGTCCTTTTTTTTGCATTTTTCCTGCTCATACTAGATCATCTCTCCTCTAGGATGAGTGCCACTTGCTCCCTCCTGTCTCAACAGGACAGAAGCTGGTCCCCAGTGAGGAGCTGGGACTACAGATCTTCAGGAAGCAGCATATTTTTAGAGAAAATTCTTTAGAAAAGGCAATGGCTTCAGTATAAATGAAGAACTGTCAACTTCTACAGGGAGAAGGACTGTAAAAAACCAGAGAACACTTGAGAGGAATTCAGATGAAGAACCAGAACCAGCACGCAGACCCTGACTCAAACTCTTGTGGCATAGTCATTGATAACCCCTGCCATGACCAGGATGGGAACAATGAGTGCACAAGACACAGCTGGGTTCAGTGAGGCTTTAAAGCCTCTCAGAAACACTTCTTATGGCACGAAAGGAACAGAAAAAGCAACATCATTAACAACTGATTAAGGGTTGTAGGTTTATACAGCAAGTCTGCATACGTGGGCTCATTTCTTATTTCATGCCTTTGACACTTAATATTGGCTTTCATACATCAATAAATCCCCCCTGTACACACATAAAAATCACTGAAATCATTACAAGGATCTTTAAATAGACTGAAACCTCTGCTGAGCTATTAAGGCAGAAATAACAATGCAAGCTCTTACTTCTGCTAGACAAAGCAAACCATCTGATTGTACAAAAACCCTTCACTTTATATGAAGAGAGGACAATGAGGGAAAGGAGCAAATGCAACTTGTCTGAGAGCCCAGAACACGTTCACAGGATGTGGTGAGCCCCACCTGAACAGAGGACACTGCCCAACACCGCAGTGCAGGGGGGCTTCTCTCAGCTGAAAACCACAGGACAAACAGGCTGAATTTTCAGAGTCCACAGGGACAAAACACTTGATCTGCAGTACAGAACAAAGAAGCACGAAATAAGTTTTCCAGCTGCTAACTAGGAGAAGCAAAAGGCAGTTTGAAAAGATAAATTTTCTTTAATTATTCTTTGGGTGATATTTGACTGAGTTGCCTAACCTGTTACCTACAGCATCCATTCCCTCAAACTTCTTATCCTTAGGGGAGAAAAAGTTTTATACTCCAATTTCAAAACCAGGATGTCAGTTGTGTTCACTTCTGTTGGTTTCTAAACATGCCTGCTTTTGTAAATATTTCATATTTAGGTTTGAACAAGCTTATCCTAAATGTTGACCAGTTTCATGAGCCAGAGTTCTGTAAATCTTCCCCAACACATTTTCTTTTCCAAAGAAAACACCAATGCCAAAGTCTTTCCTGGCACTGTTATCTGTGAGAAAGGTGAATGTGTTTGCTGCCTTGCTCCTCCTAACTGAAAGGTAGAGAGCAGCTTTTCCAAATAACATCTACTTGTTCTTCCTCACTGCTGCTGGGGCTGGAGGTGTGCTTTGTCCAGGCACACTGCCCCCGCTCCTCCAGCCTACTCCTCTGTCACTGCCTGTGCCTTTCATCTGAGATATTGAGGCAAATTAGTGTTGTTTTGCCATTTGTAAATCCTCTTGAAAGTGTTCAGTCTGCAGCAGGAGCAGGGTGTTTACCTGCCTTGGTCTCGTGTGGGAGAGTCTCCAAGCTGACAGACGGTGCCCTCTGATCCATCTGCTCTGCCAACAGTTCTGGGAGGGCAGTGCACGGATGGAGTGCCCCAGCCCAGCAAAAAGCTGCACCAATTTATTTACTGCTTTAAGCATATAAACCCACAGAGAGAGGCTCAGGGTTTCTCTAAATGCTCCCCCACGAAAATATAGGAAGAGTACAGTCAGTGGGAACCCTTGGGAGGGCCCTTCACACGCTGCTGTGTGACTCTCCTGTTCATCCACTGACAATCTGTGTGTTTCTACAGCAAGCTCAACATAAATCCCTTCATGGGGTGTAAAACAACAGAGTCCCCTGGAGCATCTACAGACTTGGCTACAGTCCACCTCTCTCTTTTCCCAGAGATGCACAAGGAATAAGCGATGGTTTCAACACAAGAAGTATCAGTTGACAAAGAAATGTGTTTCCAGAAAGACTCCTGCAGAAAAAATCTTGCTTATAAAAACCCATTACAAAAAATACATTTTGTGGAAACTCTTTTTGTGCGTGCTCAAGGATGCAGAGCTCTTCAGCATGTGAAAACAATCCTGCAGTTTGTGTATATATTTACATATATCAAGGTGTGATATCCCAAAGCCCTTGAGTCTGGAGTTCCTGTTCTACTAAAAAGAACAAATCCAATGGCCCTTAGTGAATCTGTAGGCTCCAACTCCCTTATACAGATAGTCTTGAAAATTCTAGTGCAAAAAGATGATATAATACAGATGAAAAAGATTTCAAAAAGGCTTTCAAAAGCCAATACTTAGGCTAACCAAACCACAGTTAATAGTTATAAAAATCCAACTACAAACACTCTATTTAAGAGGAAGAGGAATGTACAGAGAAATGTACTGGCTTGGATTCTGAAAGAACAATAGTTATTTATGTAAATTTTCACTGCAGTAATTATTTTTAAATAGTATAATATACTTGTCCCATATTTACTGCCACTTACTCCCTTTAGAGATTCCAGTAATTATTATTGTAAAATAGACCTTTAACTTTTTTGGTTAATTCTAAAATAAGTGTCTGAATGACAGAGGAATATGATTAAGTTGGTAGAATATACTGTTTTCTCCTTCACTAAAGCAATGATCTATAATGTTAGCAGAGACTAAATAAATGAGATGGAAGGATGAAGACTGCTTACACCTGTTGTAACTAATTTCCAAATAAACTCAATGTGAGAAGCTGGATTTCCAGGGGAATGAGCAACCAACTACAACACCAGCTCATTTTTCTTGTTTCAGATGGAATGTTTACAAAATAGTTATAAATACAAATTAAGTTACAAAATAAATATAAATACATCTCTGTGTGTTATTTTAGGAGCCAATGAAATTCAATAGTTCAGATTGTATTCAACACAGAAAATATTTCAGTAAAAGGAACTTTTACTTAAAAAACAACTTAAAGCTTCCTGTGTACAAAATTGCTCTCATCTGAAAAGATCCCATTCCATATAAAGACTACACAATAAGATAAGTTACATCTCAAGAGATACTGCTGAATGTGAGGCAAATGCTCCTGCTCAGAGCCCCATTTTAAAACCGAAGCAGCAATAATTCCATGGATATCTTACTGGTATGCACAGCCTTGCAGGTGCCTTCCAGACCCATTTTCCTTGCTGTATTAGAGTGGAAAGAGTCTCAGCCCATCATTTACTAAGCCATTCCAGAGGAAAAGGACAGCAGCAACTCGTAGGAGAAGGGAAACACAACTGCTCAGGAAACGAAATAAAGGCAGAAATTCTACCTCTGGTAAGAAAATCCCTAGCAGGATTTTCTACCAGGACTGGTAACAGAGAATACAGTGAATGCAATCTGTGAGTGGGGTGGGTGTACCCTATTTGCAGTTTCTGGGAAGTATTTGGATTATCCGAAGGAAGTTGGACGCTCAAGATCTCTGCATTGCCTTTGGCAAGAGGGGAGAACTTCCAGGAGTGAAAAGATAAGCTTGTACCAGGAAGGGGAAAAAACCAACTCTTTAAAGCCAAGTGTAGCTTATCTTTTCCTAAGAGACATCAGACATCATGGCCTGAAAGCAAAAGCTGCAGGGTGAGGGCCTGTGCTGTCCACAGGCAGCAGATCTGAGTAACCTGTCCTATCAGCCTTCCCTGGCCCCAGCATCAGTGTGGGCATGGATTTACCAAGTCAGCAGTAACAACAACTCTCCTTTAAAAAGTCTCTGCAGAACATTTTAACTAGTTTGGTCTTATGGCTTGTCTAAAATGCTTCTGATAGCACAGTGTACACTAAAGCAGTGCTATGAATGCCTAAAAATATAAAATCTAATTATGGTAGCTGTGCAACCAGAGTAATGAGAAGCGAGTGTGACTGATAAGGAGTGAGAAAGGCTAACAAGATGAGCCACTGCAGTTCAAAGGAAAACAGAGGTCTAAAGGAAGCACCTGTGGTATTGCTTGGGGGAAGATATGTGGACAAGGCAACACGAACACACAGCATTTAAAAAGATGGTACGAACTGAATACACAACATTGCTAATTATTAGAGCAGATACTTAGCATATGGGTAAAATAAATTGTTAATAAGATTGTATAAGAGTGAAGATGATTGCTAAGAAAAATACAGGTGATGTAGTGAATAAGAAATAACCTGCTGTAGGTAAGAGAGAGCTGTGACTCCAATTGTTTGGATTCGTGCTGCTGGACAGGCAGACCTCACTGAAGGCTACATGGCCACTGCTATAAATGTTGTCTCTGAGTAGTTGTTATTCTGCCTGAGCAATTGCACTTGCAACACATTGAGTGGCCAGTGAGGCAGAGCTGCCGGGATCAGAGGCAGGGAAAGAGAAGTCAAAGCAGACATCCTCTGGCATGAATGAGAAACAGGAACAGAGGGGCACAAGCGATGATTTTGCCTTCCTTTACTGCAAAGAACACACACTATCAGATCAGTTAATGCATCCACAGCTGCAACACATTCCCTGCTGGACTGTCAGCATCTGACCTGACCCTTGGCAGAAACTCTTGCCACCAAACAAGACGGTTGCCCAGTGAAATATCAATGAATTTTCTGTACTTATCTAGGTTTTCCCAAGATCATAGTTTACTGCCCAATTGATACTCTGTGAGAAACCGTGAAAGCAAAGCAGTTAGTAACAAATTTGTTGTTCTACTGCAAACCAAAATTGCAGTAGAAGAAAACAGCACTACCTGATACAGAAGATGGCAACAGCACAGCAATGTTCCCACCATTCTGCTACAACCAGCGCATCACAAGTTTTGTGGCTGCACGGCTGGGCCCAAGAAAGACACCTCAGAGCACACCCTCCCTGAGAATTACAGAATCATGGAATCATTTGGGTGGAAAGGACCTTTATGACCACCTAGTTCCAACCCCCTGCCATGGGCAGGGACACATTCCACTAGACCAGGTTGCTCCAAGTCCCGTCCAACCTGGCCTTGGACACTTCCAGGGGTGGGGCAGCCACAAATTCTCTGGGCAACCTGTTCCCTCTACCTTTGGATTGTTTCTATGGGGTTAAAATAAATAAGCAAGGGGACTCTTTTCTATGTACATACAGCACTGGGGGGATGGAATGAAATGTGGACAAGGAGATTTCCTTCGCTCACTTTCTCCAAGTTGCTTGGAGAAACAATAACGCTTTTTCCTGTTTTTACTGGTTTCCTGAAATGTTTCTCACAAATTATATAATCAACTAATAAACAGTCCATATATATTTGTTTTAATCCTCAGGTTGTAATGATGATGATCTTAACATTACCAAGTATCAAATCTATAAAGACAGTCCTATTTAACAAAATCCAGTAACTTTCTTACCCTGCTGCCTCCAGACTAGTATTTTTAGCTCAGTGCTGATTTTCCAATCTGTCTAAGCTGTCATTCAAGACATGGGGAATACCAGAAATGGTGTATTTGGATTTGACAGTACCACAGACCGTTTTTTAAAAATAACCAAGGAAAAGACTTTACAGCATTGTTTGAAAATATTAAATTTCCATAGGGGTCAATAGAGGTGCTTCCCGTATGCAATTTATTCACTAACTAGTTTCATGGCTTTTATGAGACTATTCACCTTCCTGGTTAATAGAAAATCTGTACTTGCCATGGCAACCCCTATATCAGATGGCTCTACAGTAATACTCTGGAAATACTCCATGGATTTTTTCAGTCTTCATAATCGATCTGGTCATAAATGTCACAGTAACTTGTCATTAAACTTTCCCCTCTAGCAACTCTAGTAGTTGTTTGATCCTTCCTGCTGCTCTGTCCCACTCTCCCCTGCGCTCAGCTGCATTGTTCTGCATGCAGCCTTTTCCCAAACCTGTCACCTGGCATCCCTGCCAATCCTCAGCGATGCCTGAACGGGGAGCTGTGACAACAGGCAGTTCCACGCACACCTACTGCCCAGAGCAGCAGGGATCACTTCCAGACAACTCTGATAACCAGCTGGAAGTCAAGATGCAAAAAAGAGGGAAAACCTTGCAGTTTAATAGCAGGCTAAAGTATTTGTCTGTGCTCCTCACGTGACTCCTTGGGTTTTGTTTCAGTCTCACCAGCTGACAGTGGGAGATGGTGCCTTTGTGAGTAGGACAGACCTGCCTCGCACCAACAGCATTGGAAAGGAATGCCCCGTGCAAAGCGAATTGAGGAGGTGTGGGGGAATCCAAATTTCAGCAACTCCTGACTGTCAGGAGACTCCCAGTGCATCATAGGCCTGATTCTTGCTGCCTTGCACTTGGCATTAGCAGTGGGAAATGTGGGTGTGAAACGCTACCACATCAAAATTAGCAATGTATTGACATCCACTGCAGAAGAGGGAGAAATGCCAACAGAATGGGAAGCAGTGGGACCTGGGAACTAACATGTATTTTGAACATATTTTTTTGTAAGATGGAAATAAACCAGGTAGAGGTGACATTCTGCTAAAGTTAAGTTAGTACAGAGAAGGGTGCAAAATATTTAAAATTGAATGAACTAGGGGATAAATGAACAGTTTATGCAATTCATTTAGAAAAAAATGTAAGGTAATGGTACTGCAGGAAACTGCACAAAAATGGAATATATTCTTTATAAGAGCACAAGCTGCAAAGCACTGAATAGGGAGATGAGGATGTTGTGGTGGGTAACACTCTAAAAGTTCTGAAAAGGATGTAGTATCCTTCAAGATTCCAAAAGCTGTGTAGCAGAAGTAAAACAGATTTCATCTGCATATCTCAGGGTAATGATTAAAGTCCAGACTGCTAGAAGCATAAGAGATATCAGCAAACTCTTATAAAAAATGTGAGATTGATCACATGTGATTCTCTTCTGCATTATTTTAAACATACAGCAGTGTTGTGCTATCAATTGCAGCACTGTTGTACTGCAGCCAAGCCAGAGTAATTCAGGAGGGAATCAGACTCATTGTGTGCCCAGTGCCCTGTCTATGGACAACTCATTATACTTACATTAACTAGCAGAAACATTATTAAACATGCAAAATTTAAAATTTCCTTTACTATATTTAGACTACTAGTAGTGAAACTACTGCCCAAAATTCACAGTATTTAGAAGAAAGGCACTTTCCAATGACAGAAAATAAAAAAGGTTCCCAGCTGGGGAGCCTTGTCTTTGTTTGGATCTTATAATTTAAGGAATCATTTTCTAAAATTACCTCTTGTACAGTAAAATGACAATGATTAGGCTTGCTATCTTCCAGTCTCCTGCTGTGCAAAACATTCACTCAGTGGGCTCAGGATACAAAAGTAGCTGCTTTACAAATAATAACACAGCTTAACTATCATTTAATAGCTTTGAAAACATCGTACTAGTTACAAACCCTTTGGAACGAGGACAACTAATTTCAGCATCTCAGTTGTTGTCATGTTTAATCACTTTCTAATGCTGGTGGCTGTTTTGGTTTGTTTCTTTGTTTTTAATTGCTGGAAATTTTTAATTCCTGGTTCAAACAACTTAATTTCACAGCTTTTAGATTAATCAGTGATCACTTGGGGGAAAAAAAATGATTGAAGTTCATCAGGATGTAGCATAGAGAATCAATGTAATTCTGCAGAAAAGCATTTCCATTCTACCTTCCTGAACAATGTGGCTTCAAACCCTAACACTTGAATGTAATACTGGGAGAATTGTCTGGGTACGTGACTTTCAAGGATTCTTTGCCTAATTTACAGACCTGATCTTCACTGCCAGAGCTCAGGCTGTGTCAGCTCCAGGGCTGCTGTGCTTAAAGGAATGGGGAAATAACTCTCTCGCTAGAACAAAAGTCATCTCCTGGCTCCCAGTTTTCATTTACACTCCAGGGAAATCTGCCTGCCCATCTCCTCTGACTGCCTTGTGCACTAATGTGTCCTTTTGGAAATATTAAAGTAAAGTACATATGCCCTATTTTGGTGAAGAAATTCTGAGCAAGCTGTTAGCAGGAACTCAAACGCAATGTGAGAGTGTGAGCTACTTCTGAGAAAAAAGAAATCTGTGAAGAGATCCTCTTCTCTTCTGTTTTCCACCCAGAATTTCTACTTGCTCATGCAGAATATCTTGGTGGTCATGCTAAGACCGTGGATGTGGTGAGAGGGGTGTGTGGTACCCAGGGTGGCACGGGCAGGGTGCGGGAGAGCACCAGAACCGCCCTCACCAACACACCTCGGCTGCTCGGATTGATGGGAGCTTTAGAAACTTTCATAAATAAAAGCTTCAGCCTTCAATAAGTCTGGCAGACAAAGCAATGGGGTTTCTCTCACCCCTATTTGAATGCAAATCAAGTGTTTGACCCAATAAATAATTGTGATTTCCCATTTCCCGCATGCTGAGGGACCCAGTGCTTCCTACCCCATTAAATGAGGCTGATTTTAGGGAACATCTATCCAACAGGTAGGAAAGGGGATTTATCAGGGTCCTTCATTCATCTCCTCAGCATTTCATCAACCATGGCATTTTACCACTGCCTTTTTATTTTATTGTCTCCCTAAGTAAAGGAGAAAAGAAGAGATATTTTCTTGTGGTTTTAGAATGGTAGTTTTTCTTATTTATCTATAAATACGGTCTTACCTGGGCTTATTTGCAGGAGCAGCTCTGAATTCAAGGTCTATCCAGACATTATTTGGACACCTGACATAAATTCCTGATTCTAAACCTCTATGCAGGTGCAGGACCTTTACATTAGCTGTAATCCAACCAGCAATAAAAATAATCATAAATCACTTCTGTGAACACAGAAGTACTGAGAACATTTGTAAAGGTTCAGAAACCCTAGGATCCAATTCTCAGACTAAACCCTTCCATCACAGGTGGAGCATCCCTACTCCTGTAATTAAAAGCGCCCACATGTCTTCTCACACCATCAGCCTCCCTCAGTCTGTCCACCAGCAGCAGTCCTTTTTCAGTGTTTTAATACTGCTGTTAAACAAGGTTATCTATATCAAGGCAGTCTTTGTTCACACCTCACCAAATACAGCAGCAGGTTCAGCAAGGCAGTAATGCATATGAGACACTGACTCATTTTAAATTATTCTTCGTTAGATAACTTAGCACAGAATCCTCAGTGGACCCTTTTCCAAACAAATTTCTGCACTGAAACATACCTGGGGATGCTCAAACTCAAAACTGGAGCATTCAATATAATAGAGAGGAGAATGAAGGTATTAATGTTTTATTTAGTCTGAAATGAGTTGTATCAGCTGCAGCTACGGTGACATCAACATCTTTGATTCTCATCTCTCTTTCCATGGCTATAAACTGGTTCATTTCTACCGCTTTACTCTGATTTGATATTTCTCTGATCTAGGTCAGAATTTGGCCTAGTGGGATCTTATGAAACATAAAGTGGCCCAGAATTTGCACCTGACTAGCCTATCTCACCGAAAACATGCTTATCTTTAGTCAATATATTTCAAATTCCTGTAGCTTTAATTCGTAATTTTAGAGCTTGTAGTTGTCATATCTAGCAGCTTGTCCCCCAAAACACTTTAGCTATTTTGACACTATTATACTGTCATTATCTTGATGAACTCTTACATCTTATGCTATTGGTTTTATAAAACATGAGGCAAGTTCTTGTGACTTCATACTGAGAAAAGCCTAAAAGCATCAAAACATGTGCAAGGAATTAATTCTGTCATGGAAAATCAAAGCTGTCACCCATTACTCCAGAATTACCTTTATCCCTAAACTAGAAAAATCCAGCATATCTAACCCAGTGGGGGGGAAAAAAAAAAAATAGAGTAGCTAAAGTACAAAGTAGATTCTCTAGTTAGTTCCCTGTTCATTTCTGAGTTTATATATGCTCAAGGGACTATTTCAGTGTTAAAACATAATTCACTGAAGACACAAGAGATAAAAGAAGCTGAAACATTCTGATGGAATATTTCTCAAAGGGAAAATTTGTTTTTGAAAGTCTCTTTTTAAGCCTTCTTTAAACTTTTAGGTCCTGTGCATTGTGCTTTTCCGTAATTTTTTCCCCATTTTGATTTTCACTGCTGTTTTTACAGGATGTGAACTCTCTTGAGCATTTCAGATCTGCCTTCTTCATCTTTTTTTAACCCAAGAGCTTTAAAACTCTAGAAAGTGAAAAAAATAAAAAATAAACCTGGAGACAGACAAAGGAACAAAAAAGGCCACAGGGTGTCTTGAAGAAGGTGGAAAAAGAGATGATTAGAGAAGAAAGAGAAAGGTGGTAATTCCAAGAGAAATATGCAGTTACCCAGTATTTTCATCATCCAAAAGCAATGTATTTAAGGGCAAAATTCAGATGAAATCATTATTCTGAAGTTGTTTGGGTAGTGAATACATTTTTATAGACTCCTGAAGAGTTTCTGATATTCCATCTTCCATGTCTCTAAGCCACAAATATCCATGCAACTCCCAAACGAAAAAATATTATCCTTCATTATCATTCACCTTTTATTTATGTGAATTTATTTATTTGATTATGAAAGAACAGCCATAACCACCTGGCTAATTGGGAGACTAATCTGAACTGAGTCCCACATCCCTGTGGTTTTGCTGTCTGTCCCTCTGGGACTTCCAGTCTGGGTTGCCTGGCTCACACTTCTCTGTTTCAGCTGGAAATCCAGAAGCCTTAGTTCTACTTAGATGTTGGATTTTAGCTCTCAACTCTGTGGCAAGAAGCTGGAGACCCAGAGATTTTGGTACAAAAAGCAGCGCTCCAGAGTTGCAGTCCTCGTGCTGGGCAGCCAAGAACACGCCCTGAGGGTCTGCAGCCCCTTGTTTCAGTCAAAAGTTGCTGGATTTTAAGGTTATCCTTTCCTGCAAGGATGAAGGAATCCTATTTCACTTGGAAACAAACAGGGAAAAGGAACAGGGAAATTATGGTATTTTTCAAATTTTGTTCCCAGGTAGTCTTTTCAAAACACCATTGCTTCTCATAGAAAAGAACTTCAGAGTTTTCAGAAACTTCAGTTAAAATTGACTAAAATTCAAAGGCTTTAAGGTTCAAAAATCATTTGTTAAGCAGCCATCAACTCTTCCTGCTCTTCAGCAATCAGTTTCACGGCAGGTTACTGATACACTGCCTTGATTAAGCTAATGATGAAATGGAGATCGCTTCTTTTTTTTGCCTCTATGCTCAACTCTAGAAGGAACATGTGATAGCTGTAAATTATTTATTATTTGGAGGGGAGGGGATGGCAATCAGGAACTGCAGTTTGTACAGATTATTCTCCTCTGCTTTGCTAAGGTCTAATGTGAGGGATGTTTGATTATTTGACAGATTTTCTCAAATGTGACTGTGTAAAACTGTGCAAGACTCATTATGTTTGAGAGTGTGTAAGATCTACCAAATTAGCTCAGGACCACAGCATGAGAAAACAACATAGGTCTTCCATTATAAGAGTAAAGCAGACTTTCAAAATAGGAATATTCAGTCGTAATAACCAACAGTTTAAGAGATATTCTTTTCTTGCAAACAGACAAATATCAAAATTCATACATCGAACTGGAACATTATGGTAGAAACTGTAGAAAGCCTCTCTCTTTCTCCTTTATGAATTTTGACCCATCAGCAAATACCACAAAAACCAGAAGTTTTTGCACATCCCCCACACAAATGTCACTGTTCATCTTTACAGGGCTCATGTGTCCCCTTCTTTACCACACTGGATGTTTGGGCAGCCGCCCATCCCTGACAGTGGGGCCACCCTGTCTCCCCACAAATCCAGGAATGCTACATGGAACACATTCCCCAGCTAAGGAAGACAAGGAAAGCAGCAGCACTCAGTCTGCAAAACACGTGGAGCAGCTTTTAGGCATGAAAAAGTTATTCCTCTTCATCTTAGAGTGACTTTACTTGTTAGAAAACCACTTATGTGATATAATAAATTGTAATTCCCAAGTTTTTCGATGAAGGGCGGGTAATGGTAAATTCTGAACTAATTCTGCTAAGAGGTTGTGTAACTCTGTGGCACACTTCCATACATTCATAAATAATGACTGACAGCATCTAACTAACCCAAGAGGAAAAGGACAAATGAACCACAAGGAAATCCAGGTTCATTTTCAAATTCCAACAGAAATTTCTCTAATGGCACCTCCATTTGCCCATGAATGACTTAACTATTGTAAATTACATAATTATATTTGATCATTACTTTTGTTGAGCACAGTACCACTAAAAGAAAACCTTTTTTGCTTATTTAGAAGAACAGCTTAAAAAGTTTAATTACCTACAGCAAACAGATCTGGAGGTCTTTCAGGCAATGAATGACTTGAATTCTCAGACAAGAGTGAAATTTTTCACAAAGAGTGGAAATCTGAATGAATTTATAAGTTATAAATTAAAATATTTCCTGTCATTGTCTTGAATATATTATATTAGGGTTACAGTTCCTGAACATGCCCACAAGAATCCATAAATAAATCGATAAACTTGGTTAAAAAGTTCTAATTTATTTCCAGTGGGAAAAAATGTTTTAGCACACATTCACAGTTTAGTCACCAAAACCATTGTGATTTCTAAAGCATATCAAGGGAATGAAGAAAGTAATATATTTTCATTATTTTCTGAATGGAATATCATTGGGTTCAAAACTGGTTTACTTTTTAAAATGTTTATAAATTTATCCTCGAAAATAAAAAAATAAAATTATGTATTTAATTTATTTAATAATAAAAAGTGTTCCATATTACCTAGCACCCCACAATATTTTGGTACAACAGTTTCCAAGAAGAGTTAAAATTTTCATGAGAATTTCAGACTGTAATGGCTGAACATCACAACCACACAGAATTGTAATTTTTTGCAACAAATCATTTCAAGGCAAGTTAAAAATAGGTTTCAGTCTGACAACATATGGAAGAGTAAATTAGCAGATGAAGGGCAACAAGCACCATTCAGCTGCTTTCTCCTGACACACAGGGCAGGGGCATGAGCCTGGTCAAAGGAATTTTTAGGAATTCCCTTCCCATTTCTGCTGGAAGCGATGCCCTGCTGAAGAACAGAAAGTCTCCCACGTCCTGTGTCTTCCTGACCCACTTTCTTTTTGAGATAATGCCAATTTTTCAGTGTAAAATAACGGGGGATGAGGGAAAGGAAAAGAAAACAAGCCCTTCTACTTCAATGCAAGGCTTTCAGGGAGATGTAGCATGAATATTTCATGCTCCCAGTCTCATCTATATGCTCAGCTTCCCAGCTGACACTATAGTTTCCATGATGTCCTTATAAAAATGGAAATGAAGAGCACAAATATAAAGCCTCGTGGACCTACTTGGTCAAAGTGCTGCAAAAGGAAACCTACTCCTGAATTAAGTTTAAAAAAGGAAATGAAGCTGGAGAATTTCAGCAACATTTGAGGGGGAAAAAAAAATAAAAAAGCCCAAACTAACAGCATATTTAGTTTGAGATGAAAAGTGAGATTTTGAGAGATTTGACTTTAAAAAAAAAAACCACAAAACTTCATGAAAAACCGTAGGAAAACAACTAACAGGACATTCAGTTTAACATTTCTGACAAAGAGCCTGTCTTAAATAGTGCCTCTACATATTTTTTCTACTCTGTGTAAAGCAGAGATTGATCTTGGATAACATGGACAGAAACGGACTTTGATCTGACTGAATCAAGCCTACCTAATATGTACAAAATTTAATATATTTGATTTAATTAATAGGAAAATACAATATGCTAGAAAATGTAAAAAACATTAACCAGTAAACACATCCATGTATGTCCTGCAGAGCTCTGACCAAAAATATTAACTCAGATTTAATTAACACATTCTAATGCTTGTATCTGTCTCTGATTTTTCACAGGAAGCATTGCAGAATATAATTAATGTTCCAAAAATAGATGCAAGTTCAGAACACCATTATCTTGAAGAACTTAATTGGTCTTACTATTTGATAAAGTACAGCAAAATGCCATTTTTTCAAAAAAAAGTTTAAGAATGAAAGACTCTCTTTCCAAATCTAATTATAGATATTTAAAGGTGAGGTAAAGGAAAGCAGAGATAAGACCTGTATTAGAATAAAATATCCCTATTGGTATATTCTACACACAGTAATTGTCAAATGAGACAGGTTTTCAATAAATGGTTAACAGAATGAAAAAGTACCTTATATAATTTTTATTTTAGGAAAGCTGAATATTCTCATCATGGGTGCTTCATTGTAGCAATTCCACACATTAATCTCAATCTGACCCTGAAATTAGTGGGACAGATCCTTAAAATAAAGCTTTTTCCACTGAGATGAGCAGTGCGAATAGAAACATAGAATGTCCCACAGCTCTGCCTGCTTTTGCCTCTGTTGTGGCAGGAGAAGAGATTTTTGGGTGTTTCACTGTTTACCAGCTTCTCCTGAGAAAATTATTGTACCCAAGACTGTAAAAAAATTATTGTACCCAACACTGGAGTGATGATTGACCCATGGCACTATTCCACACCCAGCTAGTGAAATAACACACTCTATTCTTTTCAAATCCCTCTGAAACAGTATTTTGGCATCAGTAGTGAAGTGACAATAACTGCATTAGAATTGTCCACCAGAACTTTTATATCCAGTCTTTTTTCTTTCAAAATACTTCAAGCTACTGAAGTGCCTGTGAAATGGATTGTCCTTGAGAGGTTAAAATGGATATGTAAGCATGGTGCAGTAATGGAAACACAAAGATAACATTCTGTACTCTCATTTGAAACACTGTTCCTGCAGCACCCTACCTGGTCCCTGCAAATTTTGCTGACAAATTGAAAAAATTAAGGATATTTCTTCTACAGTGTCACATATAAAATAAAAGTGAGAAGTGGGTGGATTCCTGATCATAAAGAGTTCTTCAGGCAAAGGCAGAACAAAATCCAGATTTTGAAAACATGAGCCTTTTATGTTTAGATGTAAAGAATACATATTTTGTGTGGATAATTGACTATTAAATTGGGCATACAGGGAGGCTTCATCATTTTATGCCTTGAAAAATCCTCTTGTCTAGCTCAATTAAAAATTATGTGGTTGATAAAGGAACAATTTATCAAATTCTAGTGGTTCTTACTGAGCAGGTTGTCACACCCAGATTATTTTAGAAGGGTGTCCATCACTGGAGTCTATCAAAACCTCTGTGCCCACAACACACATACTGAATGCAAATCAGTGAAATATTGTCATAATGCCATAAGGATTCTAGATATCAGCCTTTGCCATGCTGCATCTGATGCTTGACACCATAAATTCACATTCAGCTGACCTTGGGGTTTCATTTTGTCTAGAACAGAGTTTGGCTCACTGACATGAAAAGACACAAGACACCATCCCAAAAGCAAAAGCAGTGTGGGTGTCCCCTTCATGTCCCCACTTCTGCTGAATGTAATTACCTTGAGACTTTCCAGATAATTTCACCGGAGAGCAAAAAGAACAAGATGTCTTAAAAAAAAAAATCCAAAAAGATCTGTGAATCCTTGGGGCTTTTTGGCTTACAACTGCTTTGTTTTATTAAAAGTTATACATATTTACTTGCAAAAGTTCATATTCTGGCTCCAGGTAAGCTTAGGTCAAGTTGCTCAGGAAGAAATTTGCACTTAAACGAACCAGCCTTTCAGCCTGACAAAGATGAAGACATCCAGCACTGGCACCTCCCCAGTGGGGCTGGGATCAGCAGCGAGGGGAGAGGCAGTGCCATTTCCAGGTGCCAGGATTCCTCACTAAAGTGAAGACAACTTTCTGAACAAATACATTCAGTAGAGCAAGAGGGAAAAGAAAACACCACCACCAACACAATCCTGATCAAACTAAAATCATCCCACAGGCCTTAGCAAGACCAAACTATCCAAATCCCACCTGAATGAGGGCACAGAAGTGCAGAGGAAAAAAAAAAACAACTCCTGAACTTAGGGACTGAATAACTAGCACCATGCACTCATAAAGGACAGCTTGTGCTGTCATAACAGCTTTTCAGAGAACTTTGCTTTGAGGAGAAGCATGCAAAAGACAGAGAGGAAAGGGAGAGTGGGAACAGAAGGACCAAAGTATTTATGATACTAACCCAGAAATCACAAAACCAGCCTCTGACCAACATATTGCCTTTAGGAAATGCCAAGGATCACTTTAAATGCCTAATTATTTCCTCTCTTGATTACTCAGTTCAATAAAGTACTTTGTGCCAGATAAAACTGTCTTCCAGACATCCCTCCTATTAGATAAGAGGGGAAAAGGAAATGCATGGAAAGGGAACTGCAGCATAATGTATGGCTTGAAAAACAAACAAAACAGGCTTCAAATGAAACTGAGATTAAGGAAAACAGCAATGAAACTAAGGAAAAATTCATTATAAGTCGTCTAATTGGTCAAATCTTTAGTGACCATCTGACACACTGTGATACCCCAAGAGGTCCCAGAGCACTTCCCTGAGAAGGTGAGTGCTCTGTTCTCCATCCAGCAGGTGTGATCCTGGCTCACAGGGAGCTGAAGCATCTTGTGTGTGTTTGCAGTGCAGGTCTGTGGCAGGGTGAGGGACAGACCCTGAACTCCCACACCACAGCACTTTTCAGGGACACCGTGCACAGTTTTTCCTAAAACACTGATGACAAGCAGGAGTCCCAGTGAAACACAATCACTTCATGCAATCACAGCATACCTATGAAAAGTATCTCAGACAAAAATGTTTTTTTTCCCAGCAACCTGAAGTCTCATTCTGTTGGTTTGACCCAGAAAAAAGCACACAGTATTCACCCAGTTTTCACATTAGCTCAGTACCTGCATTAGAATCACCCAAATTGCACCAATATTTTTGTTCCATATCATATCAGGTCCATATTCAGACCTAAGCTCCTTATTATATTGTGGCATGGTAAACCAATACTGTGTCCCATATTGCAACTGAGCATAAACCGAGCTTTAAAAATACTGTGTTAATATAATTAGTCTTTCAGGATACTGTTAGAGCACATAGGAGGAAATCACAGGTGAAAGGACAGCACTTTTTGTTGTAAATTATCTGATTACAGCTCCCCTATAAATCTGGGGGCTGTACAATTTTTTTCTGATGAATACACCTGAAAACAGTCAGAAGAAAGCTGCAGAGTGCCTCACATCATCTCTTACTATCAGTTACTAAAGCCAGATGTCATTCTGACAATGGGCTGGCTGAAGCTGAGATACTGGAGCTCATTATCACAGAGAATTCTCCTGAATTCCCTTCAAGGTGTGCAGGAGGTGTCACAGAGCACGTTGGTAATTACTTGTGCCACAGCAGTGTGGTGTGTTCTACAAGGGGCAGTCAAGGGCTCAAGGAGAATACCAGAAAGGACTTGTTTTGATGTGTTGCCAGTTTAGTTGAATTTAAGAACACATACAGGTGAAGAAAAAAAGGTCCAATTATCCTATGGGGATGTGAGAAGAGGTGTAATTAGATTCTTGCAACGCCTGACTACACTTTTGGACTTTCCAATTTAGGTTTGATTACCTGATGATTAATAAAATCTCGAATTTCAGTTCTGATCTTCCTCCATAGTTTGCAAGTAGGAACAATTTCCACGACTGTAGGAGCAGCTCAGCTCCTCCTGGGGAGGGGCAATCCCTCCACAGGAGCAGGAAAGCAAAGCCCCTCACGCCCTGGAGCCGTGCAGGAGCTGTCAGGATCACAACCACCACTGTTCATGACCTCTCTTTAGTCTGTAAAAGGGATAGACTACTCAGAGCTCTAAACTATGCTTCTAGGATCATTCTGCTAGGGGATGTTCCTCCTCCCTGCACTCTGGAGGTGCTCAGGAGACATGAGGCTTTCTTTGACAATCGTTCCCACTCCAAATGTCCCACCCTGTGACCCAAATGCAGCCCTAGAGGGAGGCAGCTGCAGCCCTGCATCCAGATGAGCCACAGCCTCCAGAGAAGGAGATCCCTGCCCTAAGGAGCAGCCTTTGGGGCACCCTCATCCATGCCACATCAGGAGAGTGATAAACCAGCCCAACAGCAGACAGGTGAAAAAGCAGGCCAAGATAACTTATGACACCCAGCAGTACACAGCCCTCATTAAATTCACACAGTCAAGGCTGGCTTGGGAGCTCCAAAGGATTTAATGTACAGCAAAGGACGTATTCCAACCATAAATACACAAGACAAATGAAAAAAAAAAAGACAATCCAGTTAAGGCAGGATGTGGAGAATAAGATGGTAAAAAAAAAACTAAATGGCCTTTCAGCAAAATTTGAAAGGGGAAATGGTAGATAGACAGGGAGGGGACAAGAGAAATACCATGAGATAATTATTATTATCAAGGCCTCAAATCAGTAAGAATGGTCCAAGGGAGCATAAAATTCAAATAGATGAATTTATCTGATTTTTGGTCTTCAGTCTGTGTGAATCATGGAAAACAGCATAAATTTGATATGGAGAGAAGCAGTTGTACACTAGTAGAAGGACAGAAAAAAGACTGGAGGCAAATCAGTGTCCTTTCTATCATCTATCCAACAGTGTTACGCTGTTAACAATGCAAAAAAAGCAGCATTTAATGGACTAGATGGAAAAACAGAAATCTAAATTTTCAACAGTAAAACAAAGCATCAGAAATGCTGGATGAAATACAGGGAGATAATTTGGTTCAGCTTTGTTAAAGCATGTACCAGGTAGAACTGAGAATTTCCCTACAAGACACTGCTCTTGGAAAGTGACTGAAACAACTCACAAAACCTGTGTAAGCCTTGCTTGTTACCATGAATTTTGTTTATACCCTGTATACACACGCACACTTAGATGCTCATAAGAAACCCTCATCAAGAGGTACTTCTACCCATTATTTTTATTTACATATGAGAAAGTCCAGTCTCTGCATGTAGCAAATGCTTTGAATCATGCATTGCTCTTCTGAGCTATGTTGCTGTCACAATTGCAACTAATTTAGGCACTAGAATGTGCAGTCTGAGATGTCTGTTAATCAGCATCTCTCAAATCCTCTCCCCTTGTCCCCCAGAGCCTGCCTGCAAGGCTCAATGCAAAACTAAGTTTACCTCGAAGCCAAATTCAGGGAAAAATCAAGTCCCACTGTGCTGTGAAGAAGAGCAGGATATAATCCCTTCTTTAAAATAAGTACTACTTTATGCTGGCTGCTGTAGCTTTGTTTTAAAATTTACCAAATCACTGTAGAAAAGAACAATGAGGAAGACCTTTCAGCTCAGAACACAGAGCACAAGCAACAAGTTTTTGGACATTAGTCCAGTTTAAATTTAGTTTACCAAGAGACGTCGTTATTTTACTTGTATTATTTTTTCCTCCTCGCAATATTTGCAAGGCTCTTGCAGTGGTGCCAGTCTTCTACCTGAGCCACCTACACACCAACAAAGATTTGAAATGTGCAGGATGGGAATGGAGCATGACTGCGACTTTTACTTCGTGCCAGGGGTAACTGCTGTAGAAGAAGCATGTTACAAAGAAAGAATGATATTCTCAATTTACCAACTGTCAAAGTATTTGCTAAGGAACACATAGATGAACATAAACATCCAGCAACATCTCTGAAACTTGCTATGTTTGGAACGGCAATGCAAGTAAAAAACAAAAAAGCAAAGACATAAAAGGCAAATCCTCCTTAGCACATTGCCTCTTTCAGAAGGCTGGTTCTCATTATGTTGAGCCTTCTGTTCTAAAATTCAGAACCTGAAAAAGCTATTTAATTTATAAAAAAAGAAAAAGGGACTAGGTTTTTCAGCTTAAAGATGATGAATGCATCATTTGCTGTTAGAGGTAATGAGGATTTCAGTTACTTTTGGCCCCTGTAGGATTTTCTGGGCTTTGCCAAAATGAACAAACAACAATCTATATTAATGAATGACTCCAAAGGCTTGGATAAGATGCATGGCTCAAATTCACATGGAACAGCACCACCATAAATCGTACATATTGTGTGTAACACAGATTTAGGTGGCAGACAGATGTGCTCTAATGCCATTTTAGCTCTGTCTATACCATAATTCTGTAGGAAAAAACCAGAAGCCTTTGGCTGAAGGACAGATTTCTGCTCCTTCACCTCCTAAAGTCACTGCAGCACACACCTGCTCCTCCCCAGCACGGCTGCTGCTTCCCTCAGCAGAGGGGGAGATGGAGGCAGAGCATGGGCTGCCTTCAGCTTTGGAAAGCTCAGCGTGTGCAGTGCCCTGCACAGGGTCTGTGAAGGCACCCAGAATGCCACAAAATGCTCCTCTGTGCCCAGTGGGAAGCAGATCATCTCTTCTGCTGGAGTGGGTCTGTCTCAGCTGGGTGGGTGGCAGTGAGAGCTCCATTGCACAAGGCACAGGTAAAACACCTTTCAAAGAACACAGCCTGCTTTGCACAACTTGCAGGGCAACACCACGGCTGGGTGTGCTTTAAATTGGCCTTCTTGGGAGCTAGTGAATGTGAAAGACATTGATTTTACCTTTGTACACATCCACACAAGAATACCCACGTGAAACAAGGTGTAATACAGCAGCAGAGCCCACCCAGACCAGGGGCATCCAGGCAAACAAGGGCTGTGGCTGTTTTTCAACAGAGTTGAGTGAACCTGTTTGAGAAGCACAGAGCCAAGGACCTGAGAGAGGAGAAAGCCAAGGACATTGGAAAATGCAGCTGTTGGAATGTGGCCCAAAGCAAACTTCTGTCAGAGGATTTCCAGCATAATCGCTACCCGAAAGATGAGTGACGAGCAAAACCCCACCTCCTCCTGCGTTCAGAGGAACAACACCTTGTCTCTGCAAGAGTGTTACCCCCTGTGCTAAACAGGTCGGGTAACACTACGTTACCAAGTCTCAGCATTAATTTTTATAACTAAAGTAAATTTTTAGGTCCTGACTATGCTGAGTTTAAGAGCGCAGGGCAGCATCTTCCTCCCCACTGATTAGTGCTCAGGTATGAAGTTCATATGTACAGAACACATGCCATGCAGGACACTGAAACTTCTGAATTTCCCATCCTCTTACACGGTGGGGTGAGCACTGGTTGCAGTTCCTTCAGTCTGCAAACAGTACATGCATCTTTCTTCTAACCATCCCCTAATTATGCCACGTTCAGAACTGAATCCTATCAGCAGCATGATGAGATCAGTCACCTGAGAAAGGGCAGCTGCCTAGCAGGGTAAAAGTCAATGATTTTTAAAAGGTGAAATAAAACTATTATCCAAATAAACAAAATCTTCCCCACAGAGAGGGAGGCAGACTCCTCATGTAACGATTGCTCCATGTGCACATTGCTCCTGAACTAAGTCCTTGCACGACAGGCAACCAGATAACTTGGAAGCAAAATAATGAAAACCAAGCCCACAGTACTCCTCTTTATTTATTTTTTTTTTTTAAAGACAATTGTTTTGCATAGTACCACAAGAAAAATTTGTGTCTGACTTCTCTGCCCTTATTTTCATATGATCAACTGGAGCTTTTTATTCCAGGGAGGGGAACTGAAGGAGAAGGAGGTGGCTGACGGGTCTGTAATTTACAGATCCATATTTCTTTTATACTGCAAGTATGTTCCATTTGTTCTGAAAATATGTAATGATCTAAAATGGGGACAATTTTAATGAATTGGGTTCATAATATTTCATATCTTGCTGCCAGACTCTTAGTCAATCAAACTAATGTTATAAAGGAACAGCCAACAGCCAATTTTGACATCCTTTAAGCAGGTCAGTTATAAGCCAATTAGCACTACCTACTTGGTCTCTGAGGTCTGAATAAAAAATAGCCCATTTTGATTAGAAGCACTACTTCCACCAGTGTGCACATGTCTTAAAATAGACTGCAAAAATCCTTAAAGCCCCATGGAATTGTTAAAGGAAGTCTCGATCCTACTGAAGTCAATTACTGTAATACAATTTCTCCTGACTTCTCATAGATTAGGAGAGCTCCCAGATTCACACAGTGTCATTCCAGTTTTATTGGAGAGCAGAAAAACTAAGTGCTGCATTCATCAGAGCCCTTCCATCTGCTGAATACAACTTTTCTGCAACGCAAGAAAAATTGAAAGCATCAATCCTGAATTCCAGCAAAATTCCTGGTGAACTAACTTCAGCAGAAGGAAATCAATCAGGGTTGCATTTATATGCACCTCACATTAATTCCTCCTGTTTATTTTAACACAATTTTCACATTATTTATAACTGTCAGATCCTCCTTGAATGGTTTGACAAGAAATTGAGTTATTAAAACTGGGTTAAATAAGACTCATCAAATTATTTCAAGAATAAATTTTGCATTAACTTGAACTTATAAATTTATTTTATTAATTAGTAATTTTTCTTTCTGGTTAATCATGTAATATTTAAGAGTGGAGGAAAATATGGATGTTTCTTTTCCCAATATTTTGCTTTACATTCCTTAAAAAATGGGTGGGTTTTTTCATTAATAAGGAATCTCCCCAATAAGAGATAATAATTTTCTTTGGAACAATATTAATAAATAGGGAGTGCTAGAAAATTCTTAGTTTATATGGAGTCACACATCTCTTGCAAAAATATTCCTGTCATTCATTGCATTTTTTACTTAATGTAGACTGAACTTCAGAACAGCAGATCTGATTAAAAAAAAACACCACACCCACAACAACAATAAAAAACAACCAACAAACAGAACCCAAAACAACCAAACAAAAAAAAACCCCATCAACACCTAAAATCTCCAGCAGCATACAGAGAACTTGGCTAAATTTGTTGGAGAATCTCCAAACTGGGGAAGATCCTTAGAAATCAAAATGCCTCTGAAATTTTACTTTTATCTTCCTATTATTCTAATACACTAAAAAGGACTCTGCATGTAACGTATGGGCAATGTCAGGGGTTTCTTTTGTTTTCTTTGCTTCTGCATAAGCCAAATTTACAAATAACAGAAGCTTTTATAACTACACCAGCAACAAACCCATCCTCCCATGTTTCACCATGTTTGCTTCTGTAATCACACAGTCAGTGAAAAAATTAGGAGGAAAGGGGTGAAAAAAAGTAAAGAAAAAAGAAATAAAGATGCACGGCTAATAATCCAAGGGCACAAAAAGCAGCGAGCCCAGGATTAAGAACCATCTAGAACTGCCAGAAAAGCACATTATGAAAACCTAGAGGGGCCTGACACCCAGCTATTGCAAATGGCACCAGCCATATGAAGCCAGGTGGATTCCAGCCAGGTTGGCCTGGCCAAATGCACAAAGACATAACATGAGTTTGAATCCAACCTGAGAGGATTTCATTGACAGGAACTGGAATTAAGATCATACAGAACAGCAAAAATGTAATATTGAGGGTTGTAAAATGTACTTATGCTCAGGAGTACAAATAAGCACTACTAGAGTAATTTAAAACAAAGATATAGATGTTTCTTACTGTGAATAGGGAAATATTGAAACCCCTAACAAGGAAAGGAGTATGACTTCCTTGATTTAATGGTTAATTATACTGCACCTAATTATTAAAACTCATGATAAGTAATGCAGCAGAAGCAATTGCATCTGCCTTCTGAAAATGAAAATGTCATAAACATTTTCTGTAATACACTACTTTTTCAGTTTTCAGATGGTTGCCTGTCCTATGTCCATTACCCTTCTGCATTTCCACTGAGCTCTAATTAGAGTTGAAGTATGTCTTGATTTGCTGATTAAACATCATAAGCAATTTAAAAGAAAGGGTCATACTTTTAAATATGCAGGAAACTGCATTTAACCCATTTCGCAAAACACAGCATTAAATCAAGTCGTGCATTTTTTAAGAGAAAATTTCTGATCATTTCAGAGTATAAATTAATTTTTTACTGGAGCTGGGAAAATCTGAGCTGTTCTTGAAAATGAACTGAGGGAGCAAAGGGGATGTCGACTACATGGGGGCATAGATGTAATTTGCAGTCCAAGGTGCTTGTACTCTAATGGGTACAGAATAGATGGGATGGCTGGACAGTGTTCACACAGGAATGGTCATTATTTCCATCCCAGAGAGACTTGCTTCAGCTTCAGAAACTTATCCTGCCTGTCTAAACCAGCACCTTTGGTCTACAGCACGTATTTACCTTGAGGATAAAACCAATATCACTTGTAAGCCATCTATATAGATATAAATGTATACACACTTTAATTCTTCTTCCCTGGTATGGAAAGGTGAGAAATGTATGCACTGGTTGTTTCTTAGCAGGAGAATTTTTGTGACATCTCATTAATAGTTTTTTGTTAGTGTGAGAGCAAAGGATCTGTGGAGGTGGGTGCTTTAATACAGGTGCCATTTTCCCAAAAGGTCATTCATTAAAGAGAAGGAGCTGCTACCTAGATGTTTGTGCATTTTACACGGAAGAATCTTTCATAAGCTGTTTAGTTTTTCTTACAAAGAGCTGTCATAGCATCATTTCATTAAGAAATCAGCTTTTCTCTACTCACACACAACAGGCATTGCAATTGCTGGTTACTGGGTTAATATAGAAAAAAAAAATCTTTGTGGAATCAGAGACATGGTATAAAAGGAAATATTTCACATGAAAATAAGATGACGTGCTTAAAGAACAACAGAACATTCATACCAAATTAGATACACAGTCCCCCTACCTATGAAGAGTTGTGCAAATGTTTAAAAGAGCAGCACCCATCAGTGTAACATTAAATATCCTTACATTTTGCAGAACTGGGGTTGTGTTCTATGGTTACATAACTCCATAAATTACTTGCTTTTTGACAGTCCTTAAGTCATTTATTTTAGTATCTGAATGTAGCTACAGGAATATAAATTTGAAAGTGTGATAATAGATCACCTAAGGCCAGACAGTGAATCAATGTCTGAGTTAGAAGAGGAAACCAGGAATCCCAAGTACCTGTTGAAAGACAAGGTGACACTGCTCAGTGTAGAGAAAAAAAAAAATTTCCTTTGCAGCCTATGCAAATATAAAGCAATTATGCTCCCCAAACTGGAATTCTCTCCTTGAGATAATGTTAAACACATTGTGTATTCCTTTACCATCATTCTTGCAGAGGTAGGTGTGGAAGGATTAAAAGCACAAAAAGCCAAACCTGAAGCTCAAAGCATTCTTCACTAGGATTATATCACTAATTGCTTGCACTCTTCTTGCAGTGGTCCTAATTACATTGTAAATAAGACTATGTACAGTATCAGCTGAATTACTTAAACAGTTTAATTACCCTGAAAAATGCTTATAAGTAAGAAGTCTATAAGAAGCCAACAAAGTGGCTTTGTAATTAGTGCACAAAGTTAAAGTTGTGCTGAACCCCCCATATGGAAAATTTCACATTTAGAATAAACATGGTGCAAAATTTTTGGGGGTGTCAAGGTGAAGGCAGATTATGAACTACTTTTTACTCTTATGAACTTCAGAAAAGCAATTTTAAAGAGTTCAGTTCCTCTTTTCCTCACCACTGCAACAATTATTCCCCTAGCAAGCATCAATGGGACTAGGAAACCAGAGAGCAGGGAAGTACATGGCAAGGAATCTATAGTTTCAAGGACCCTAAAACCGACCTACATGAGAAATTTGTCAAAGGTTCAGCGGGTTTCCACGTTTCCGTTTCAATGAACCTTCATTTTCAATAGAGGCAGAAGCCTTCAGAAAATTTCCAGCCAGATCAACAACAGCTGCTTCTTGCTTTTCAGGTAGAATACAAAGTCACTTTAAGAACAGTTAAAAACTTCTGTGGCTTATCATCATCGGCTGGTGCAATGTGAACTGGGAAGCGAGAAAACCTGGTCACTGCCTGAGCCTGAGCTATGAACCTGCATGAGAACTCAGTCGCTGTTTCTTTGGTGGGGATGAGTAAAGGAGGAAGAAAAAAAAAAAAAGAGGAAAAAAAAGAATATTTTCTGTTTCTGAATATCCCAAATGTTTCTAGCCTCCTTTGGGTCTCAAATTACTCATTCTTAAGTCAGACCTGTGACCCTACATTGTGGCACCTGTGATTCCCAACAGCATCTGGTGCACCCACTACCATGCGGAAATAAATAAGACTTACTTAAGATGCCCAAAGGACGGTTTTTGGCATTCAAAGAACATCTCAAATAAGTGGAAAGACAGCAATTTTTGCATAATGCTGAAACATCATTTCTTTTTTGTGTGCTACATTATGTATTTCCATTGGTATCTGATAATAGCAAGAGATTGGTAAGCAAACTAAATACCAAGTCTTTACAGAATTCAGGAGGCTTTCGATACATCCCAGGAGAGACGTGGAAAATAATGCTTCACCTTCTGGAAAGCGTAATGTGGTCTGCAAGGTAGGACATTTGAGGTACGATCTCTGCATTACAAAACAGCACATTTGCACATGAGGCATCACCACTGATGCAGCACAAGCAGCCTCAAGGTTAAACAACAGTGCTGAGAGCGGGGGCAACAGCTATGAATTACAGCTGGAGCCAAGCTGCACTTCCCTGGAAGTGAGCTGATGGCCCTCACAAACACAGAGCACTGAAACGAATCCATTATGGAATTATAACGGTGTTTCTGCAATTCCTGCAATTTCTAAACTTCACCAAATTCATAATGGATAAATTTTCATCTCGCATAATCAATGAGCAAGGACTCACCTTGTTTTCTTGGAAGAAGAAAGAAATGAAGTTTTCTTGGAAATGTCTCTTACGACCTTTGGAAAGTCTAGGCAGACTAAACAAGAACAGTGCACAGTGGTCATGAGTGCCTGACCACGAGCAAAGAGAATGTCATCCTTCCTAGGTGGGAATGAAAATCCAAAAGTCCACAGTGGCAAAATGTAAATGAACACCAGAAGCACCAGATGCTCAGAGGGCTGGATCTCCTCTGGTATGGACACAGGCTGAGAGGACTGGGGTTGTTCGCCTGGAGAGGACAAGGCTCTGGGAGAACCTTATAGCACCTTCCAGTACCCAAAGGGGGATACAAGAGTACCAGAGAGGGACTTTGGACAAGGGCATGTAGTGATAGGACAAAGGGAAATGGCTTTAAACTGACAGAGGGCAGGTTTAGATTAAATATTAGGAAGAAATTCTTCCCTGTGAGGGTGGTAAGGCCGGAGAGATCCACATAGATGCTGCAATTAGGCATTTTAAATGTGCTCATTTCCAGTTTAGAGCAGCAAACAAATTGGATGGCTCATATTTGAGCACATACCCTTAAGAGATTTGTCGGGTTTGGACTGTGCATCGAGCCTTCAGAATACACTGGGACTCCCACCAATGTAAGCTGCATGTGCAAACTGAAGGCAGCTCATGGTCCTGTGAGATAAACCACTTGCCCTTTTATATCCTGCAGCACATAATTTGAAAAAAAAAAATATCTGCTTTGCTTACTGCAATTCAAAACTGCAGTGTCCCTAACGAGTTGGATGTTTGAATCACATCTTGTTCCTAATGTCATAATTCTGTACTATCAGAAGTTCTATTCAATGATTCTACTTTGATAACAGCCAAACCTCTTGCCCTGAAGTATCTGATACAGATGTGAGCGCTCCAAGATGCTCACCAGGTACTTCAGAAAGCCCAGGGGAAAACGATACCTGGGTGATGACAGTGGCTGTTGTGGGAGCCCAGCATTCCCTAGAAGAACATAAAGATGCAGGCAGAGCTGGACCTTAAAGCAAACCAGAAAATTTGCAGTCCCTCTAAGTTCTTTTCCTAACAACAACAACAACAACAACAAAACAACAACAAAAACACAACAACAAAAAACCAAACCCAAAAAACAAAACTCAAAACAAAACCAAAAAAATTCCTCATGGCCAATAAAATTATGTAGTTGTCAGCAGAGGCTTGTGCTAGATGCAGCCACCAACTACCTGCACTGGAACTGCCTAAGAGCAACCACGTGCCCCCCTCAGCAGCAGCACACCCACAAGCCTGACAGTGGAAAATACAGAAAACAGCAAAGAAAAAGAGGTATGAACAAATCTTTCATCCTGTTAATTCCAGTAGATATCCACTAGATATGTGGAAATCCAAGACTGAATTTGGTAATAATATAAAGACTGCCTTCTATATCCTAGACAATAATCTAAAGTCTAACACATACACTTGTGTTTTTAAAAAAGCAGCTTTGTGTGGTCTCAGGAGATGACAGCATTTAAACGTGGTGCATTTAGCTTTACAACTAAAAGTCAGAACAGGTCATGTCCATAGAGCCCAGTTTTCAGAAAAACAGGTATTCAGCACTTCCAGCAAATGAGGCACAGTTCAAAGTATCAGATCCCAGCAAGTGCCAGTCATGTTAGGAAACCCTGGCCTAAATATTCATCGAGGCAACTATGGGTCTGCTCCATTAGGAGTCAGTATCTGGTGCCTTTTCCACTCATCACAGGGAATGTTCAAAATCTCACCCAAGTCAAATAAGTTTCAAATGATTTAGAAACCGGGGAGAAAAACTTGAGTGACTTGGAGGAGGGAGTGGATTTTGTTTTTAAAGGTAATGACTGCAGTTGCCATTTGTCCTCCGAATCTCCCATTCAGATCCAAAGTCAGTCATACAAGGGGCTTCCATGGGGTGGGCTCTGACCTACACATATCTCGAGTACCAGGCATCTTAAAACAGCGACACGATTTCACGAACAGCAAGCATCCAGATAAATTTACATTAACTCCAGATAAAATCCTCTCATAAACCAAACACCAGCTCCTGTGGGATTTGCTCATTGCCACTGCCAGAGTGTCCTGTAACATGCACCCTGACTCTGGCTGTGCAAGCTAAATTTGCTGTGATTAGTAGGGCTGAAAGAAAAACGGCTGCACTAATATTCAAGCTGTTTGAGGAGAGGTTTACTGCCCCCCAAAGAATCATTTAATTATAACACACCATTTTCTTTAGATCTACATATAAAAGAGTTAATTTGCCTAAGCATGCACCAATGGGGCTAATGGATAAAGGTTTTTATTAGGGATGTGCCAAATGGTTCAATAGTTATTTGAATACTGTAGAGACCTCTCAAACATGTAGCTTTGGTGTGCAATAATTCTGTTCAATTAATGGGTTTATTTCCTTCACAGATACTCTTTCAGAAGTGCTCCATCATCCATGCAGTGCTGTTCAGAGACAAGTTGTAAACATTTTCTCTTTACTGGTAAGTTTTAAGGACATGATGCTGTTCTATCACACTGCTGTACTTGATATAGGAAGAAACCTGCAGAGGAATGCATAAAAAAATACTGTACAAATTCTCTTTGGACCCAAGTTAATTTGTGATAATAATATTGTTGCAACCAATGAAATCACATCAGCTTTCAAGCAATCTCCACCACCCTTTTCTCCATTTCAGTGTGGAGCTCTACATGGCAGAAGGTGGCACACTCAGCTTCCCTTCCAGCATTAGTTACCAGAGACAGTCACCAATACGACTCTAAATCTCCTAAAGTAAATGCAGCCCTTGAGTCTGTGCACTCCAGCTGAAGCTGGATACCTCCACATATCCATTAATTTGAAGTTTTAATAGCTGTCAGTAATGACTTTAAAAAAGAAAAAAAAAAAGAAAAAGTCTTTCTTCACCAAACCCAGAAAAATTAAAGGAAGGTACAGCAATGTCCAGTGCACACATTGACAGATATCCCCGATCTGAACCCTCTTCTTTTACTTCCTTTTCCCCTTCAATCTGAACTCTAAGCAATTCTGCTGATAGGGCTGGGAAAAAATGACAGACCTGATAAGGCCATTGCCATCCAGCTGGTAGCTGTCCTTGAATGGTCTCTCTCTCTGCCCTTGACCTTTATCCAGATGGTTTATTTGAATGTTAGAAAGCAGCAAGTTTGTATGTATAGACCTTCTTAGATGGTCATGAAGTCCACAACTTCAAAAGCATTTCATTGCCTATCTATCATGGGAAAAAAAGAGTATGGTAACTAAATATTTATGCAAAGCTGTCTTTAGGCATTATTTATTAAACTTCTTTGCCTCTGTTACATTACAAAGATGTATTAAATCTTTATGTAAAAACATTTTTCTTATTCAAAGGGATCTTAGTTAAATTTATACTACTTGTGACTTATCTGCTCTGAGTTTAACATTGTTAAGTTACCTTGGCAATTTTTTTCTTGCAACAAATGGAGTTGCAAATAAACAACGTGAAAGGCTGCATGAGTAGCTCAACATGTATTGACAGAGAATATGAACATCTGAATAAGAGAAAAGTTTGAGATTCCCTCCAGGATAATTCTTCTATCTCATTAATCACGTGCGTCATGACTCCAGNAAAATTCAGCAAAATTATAAAAAAAAAAAAAAAAAAAAGAAAAACCATAAATTTGAAAATAAATATTTCTGAAGTTAAACTCTATAGATTCCCATATGTATACTCCTGTGCCTTCCTCTCCCTTTCTGGTTCTTGGCTGTATGATCCCCTTGCCAGCAAATATCTCATTTTCTGTACTGCATTACAGTTCCTGCCATCAACAGAGATATGCTGAGATATGCTGGCATCCTGCTGCAGAGAGGGGACTCTGCTTTTGCACAGGGTTCCATGCTGGCAATTTTTCTCTTTAAAATTCACTGGCAGCATTTTTGATATGATATTGTGGAGCACACTTTTAATATTCTTCAACAATTAGCGGCATAAGGGACATGATGCAGACAACTTAGCTAGCGAAAGTCAATACTTCCCCTATGGTGTTTCAGATTTCTTTGTTTTTCCCCTCCTTTTATTCCTCACTTTTCCATTTCTGAGTGTTGGTGGTTTTTTTCTCCTGTTACTAACACAATAACAAAAGGTGGTGAGGACAGAAGTCATGACTAGAAAAGACCATAAATATTACAACATTTACAAGGTGATATTTTTATGGTGGCCAGATGATTACTTAATGACATCTCCAGAGCTCCCAGAGGTTAGATCAGTCAGGGTCATGAGACAGTTTTTGCTTTCTTCAGCTACCCAGGGTAGAAAAGGTGCACAAAGGAGGCACCTTGCTCTTTCTCTAATAATGAGCTTTGCAACTTGAGATGGAGGAAACAGTACACAGGTTCCTGAGACTGAAACTAATTCACCAAAATAACACTTCTGAAATTGTTTTCCTAAATTATGCGATAAGAAGACACAGATACAGCTTTGTCCTGTTTGCCCTTCCTAGTAAGGATCTTTTATTTCCTAAACAACAAGGGCATCATATTTAAACACAGCAACTCTTTCAGCAGTTGGAATTGAATACCATTGAATACATTGACCTTTACAAAGATTTAAAAATAACCTTGAATACTGTCTTGCATTAGCTTTCATTATTATTCGATTGCATCTGATGAGCTGGCAGTAATTTCCACTTCTGGTTGCTATTGTTTTCTTGTGAAACAAACACCTTCTCATATCTACAGGGCAAACTATATGTGGAAAAGTGTAGAAAAAGCTCCCTGATAAAATTCAGAGAAAACGTGTCAGTGCAGTGGATGGCTGGGGCTCTGGTCAGAGCAGCAGCTCATTCACCCACCCTCAATACAATTTACACAAATTTCTGCTGATTTCTCCTATTTTTGTCCTCATGCCATCCAATATTTTCAAGAGCATTTATTTAATCAGAGACATATTTTCTACACACAGAGAATTCAGCTATGTGCTGAAAATTACAATAACTCAAATCCTTTTAAGATTTATCGCTTTTAGAGAGACGAACAAGACAGGTTTGCTCTTGGCCCACATTTGTATGGGTAACACCTGTTCCCTCAACTTCATTCTACTTCTACTTGCACCACATGTCAAAGTAAGTTTACAAATGAGTGAAATATATTGCTCTGACCTACTTGTTAGCCACTTAAATACTTTCAAGGATCAAGGAACAAACAAACTTAACTATTTTAAAAAGCACAACACAAGGTAAGAATATCCATTGTTCTCATTCCATCAACACTCCCCAGATATCCCACCTCTCTTGACAGGTGTTTAAATACCTGCCTGGAATGTGACAAATCCTGCACACTTGAAATGTGATTAGCAATAAGGAGTCTCAGACAGTCTTTTTGTGGCTCTTTCCTGCTACTTAGCTACTTACAAGCCTTGCAGCACAATATAAGAAAAGCTACAGACTTTTAATTATATCTGGAATGTTATGCTGTTACAACTGTTATGAGGCACTTTTTTGAGCCAGCTGGACTCTGTGTGGAGAAATATATGATACCAAAATGCAGCTTCATAACATGAATCCATCCTCAGCTGCATTTTAAATCCCTGATGAAAGGTGTGATAAATAAATATTTAAAAAAAAAAAAATTGCTTTTCCCATTCTTTTGCTTGTAACTTTTAAGGAAAAGCAAAAGGTGGAAAGCACTAATTTTTCTTTACCTGAGAATATATTTTGCAAGGATGCAAATGATGGTTTCAAAGTTATATTTACCTCCCTGGTGTAAACAAAGTAAAGTAATTGCAAGTAAATAGATTTTCCTCTACCAACACAGTCTGATACTGCATTCTGACTTTAGTAAGACTCTGGCAAACAACCCTAGTGGTCTGCACTAAGACCTTAACAGATCCCTCAGGTTTCGTCTTGAATCAGCAAAGGTGTTTTCTTATTTACCCACATTCTTGAAGAGGGGAACTTCAAATATAAGTAAACATTCATTTTTATAAACTGCTTGCATTAATAATTCATTACACTGCTATCAGTGACTTAATAATTCTTTTTAAACTCTTATTGTGATGATGTGAAGCTGGTAATAAAAGCTTTCTTCCTGCCAACACCGCTCAGAAAAATAATTACTCCTCTCTTGTATCTCCTTTCTGGACAGCACCCAGGTTCTTGCCTCAATATTCCATGTGGGGAGGAGTTTTTGCTTATACCTGCGCTGCAGGAGAACATGCAACAGACAGGCAGGAGAAGACCTTTCTGCAGAAACCCCTTTCCTATACTTTAATAATGATCTCACTGGAGTACCAAATGTTCTGTTCTTTGCAGCTACAAAATAAATTGGGAAATCAATGCTTCATTACAGTAGGAACTCTTTATACTGATGCCAGTTGCACCGACGAGCCATCTTTGCCCCACTGGTTTTAGTATTATGTCAAAAATTCATAGAGATGCACTTATTTCTCCTCTACTTCTCAAAATACACAATCAAGACCAGTAGCAACGTGCAACAAAGCAAACAGGTCATTATTTACATGCTTTGCCAGGTACAGTCCAGGCTCACGCTCTCCAGAGGACAGTCCATTGCATTTTGCCCGACAGCCCCATTTCTGGGTTCAGTCAATAATGCAAGGCCTAATTCCAAAATGTGCAATTTATTTTCACTCTGCGAACACAACATCACTCTTTTCATAAATAAGTCTTTAGGTTTCATTTATGTTTAACTTGAACATCCAGGCCCCAGGTTGCTGGTACACAGAAAAATGTTCTGGCCGAACAAGTAGAAGTTGTGTGGCTGAGGACGCTTGGGATTCTACCAAAGTTTTCGAAGTTATTTTGCAGTTAACAGCTTCTGTGCTAGGAATGGTTAAATACTGTTGCATGGGACAACAAGAGGAATTTAAGCTTACAGATTTGTCTTCCTGGGAACGCATTTTGTCCGATGCAGGGCTGCATACACGTGTACCAGGCCTGCTTTGCTAGGGCACAGGAAGCATGGAAATAGAGGTGAACGCTGTCCCTTGTGGCTGCTGCTGTGTTTTCCTTGCTTGCCATGCAACACCTCCCAAAAATGTGTGTAAGGCTCTATTCACAAGGCTGTATTTTGACAGAGATAATGTACAAAGCAGCATAATGCTAGAAAACTCATCTAGGCTGTGCTTCATCTGAGACTCCAGCTCATCTATATGCTAATTCGGATGGGATGCAAGCTGGATTCTCCTGAAGACCGTGCCCCTAATATCCTTTTAACACATAATTTAATATTATTATTTGGGGACAGGCAGTAAAAGTTAGTGCTCTGTGTTGTTCTGTAAATCCACTGATTGCTTCTTTCAGGGATATTGCACCAAGCGTTGGCTTTTCAGCTGAGAGGACAGCAAGGTCTGTCAGCCTGAGCTGGCTCATTGTGCTACTGAGCCACACACACAAAACACTGAAGAGCATTAAATAACACTTCACACATGCTAATATAGAATAATAAATGGCATGGTACAAAGGTATAAGGAAGTGTCTATTTTTATTCTGGCAATTGAACCACTTATTGCTGAAAAGGCCATTATTTGCATGTGAAACTTACTCTCTAACACTTATTGTAACTACTGACTTCTAGACCACAATAGCATAGAAAAATAATAAGAACAAAAAACAAAAAAAAAGAAAGAAAAAGAAAAAGAAAAACCAGCACAAATGTGTGAACTGAACTCTAATGACTCCAAGAACAGGAACTATTTGACTCCACATGAAAGAAAAAAAAAAGAAGCTGTTAAGGTTAAATTCTCTTCATGATAGAAAGTTGCTACAAAAATGCTCTTTGTAGTTTCATTTTTTAATATTATCTTATATATTTATTATAGTTTCCTTGTACAGATAAGCTACAATGGCTTTTATCAAAGGTTTCTTGTGGAGTTCAATTTTGCCCTTTTTTTGAAATTATTGTTGTGCTTTAAAGACACAGTTGTTTACAGAAGAACATGAACCACAAGGTTCAGAACAGACGTTACTTGAAACATTATTTTTAGTTAAATTTCCTAAAAATAATCAGAACAATTAATTAAATTTTGCACAAACCCCTATGCTTTGTGATACCAAATGGAAACTTGAGTAGCGGTGAAGGACTGAATCTACACTTGTATGTGTTTACAGTAACATCAAGGATTTTACAACAATGACAAAAAGCCTGCTCACCAATACAAATAATTCAACTGATTTAATGGAATATCTCCAAGTCAAATTTCTCAAAAAAAAAAAAAAAAGAAAAAGAAAAAAAGAAGGAAATATAGGAAATTTTTAACTAGTCGCTCATCTAATGGTCACAACAAACTCAGTGGGGTTGCCAGATGCCTTATTTAAAATCCTAAGCAGGGATAAGCCTTAAAAAACAAGGAAGAAAAGGATGATTTTAAATCATCAATATTCATACATCATCCCTTACCTGCAGATAACAAAATACAAGGAGGCCACAAATGGCTACCCAGTACATCCGCCTTCCTTCTAGACAATAACTTAAAAATCTTTAATTCCTTTGATCTGATAATTTCCAGCACAGATCTTATAGGAAAAAACAAGTTTTGTAACTCAACTGGACTCTGGAACTAGATTTGTCCCAGCCAGTAGGTCAGTATCATCCTTTGGAAGTGCTCTCTCTGTGACAAATCATGTGAGGCCAGTATTTTCCCTTCCTGCCCTCTGTTTGCAATCCCACGGTTCTGTCAGGCAAACACCCTGAACACAGAACATCCTCTGTTTATTTTACCTATATGCAAAAAACCGTGGTTTATAGATATTTGATCTGTAATGGTGTGTATAGGAAAAGAACTCGGGGTTGGTTCATCAGGACAGGAGGCTGTTCCCAGTGGCACAGAGCTCACACAGGCTGAAATCCTGGGAGTTGTACACATAAAACCAGACATAAAGTGCTCACTGGCGCAAGAACTACAAACATAAACCAAGAGCAGTGGAAAGCAGAGAAACACCTTTATAGCATCCAGGTCCTAATGTATATTGAAAATAAAAATTTAAAATATCCTTATGAACAAATTGGTATCCTTCAGTTCTTTTTGTAGGATTTCAAGCTGTGTTTAGAAGGTTCAAAGATTTAAAAAAGCACAGTTGTTTTTATGAGCTTATTTAGTTTTCATCAGTTTCCGAAAGCATAAAATATCGAGCTCAATGTGTATATTATAATAGCTTGCCATAAATGAAATCAAGCTTGAAATCCCTGCATAATGAGAAGTGTAATAAATAACTCATTAAAAGGTGATAGACAAAAGAATTTATACATATTTTGACTCTTCTTATACTATCTGATAATCTGTATCTACTTTATGTTTCAGGAAGCCAAACTCAGTTAAGCTATAACAAAAATAACATTACTAGAAGCTTTTCTTTCCCCATCAACACTAGAGTAATGCACATGGAACACAGAAGGATCAGATCCCTTTTTCCACACAGCCTCAAATAAACTGTAGCAAAACTCAAGTTATAGAAATTGTCAGCTGCCAACCCCCCCCGCTTAGGGCCAATGCTGACAGGTACCCAAACACCATAAATTAATAAACAACATCTCTAAGTCGTAAACCAACATCAGTGCATTTGCATCTACATCCTGCAACGCTTGACAGAAATTTGGGCATGGAAGTTGAACTGATGCTAATCACAATTTAAGAGTTCATGCAAGTTTGAGGAAATAAAAGGTTTCCAATTCTTTCAAAACCCTGCTCGGATTTCTGTATTCAAGGGAGTGGGTGGTTTGAAGTCAGTGGGTTAGTCTCTTGGTGGTAGAAAACATTTGAGCAAAACTCTTCAAAAGAACAGAAAGTTACCACATAAGTCAGAAGGCCAGGACATAATCCCTGCAATAGTAACAACAAATCATGGTGATTTTTATTGCTATTTCATATGCTGTTCATATTCTTAGAATACGGTTTAAGGCACATTTTGGTTGCTCTACAGAACCAGACTGATGGAGTTAGAACTTTCCTAAGAGGATCTATCAGTGCCACTGATCCCTAATAACTTCCTGCTGCCAATTGCAAATATTAATATACAAGTCTTATCAAAGCAAACGTATCAAAAGAGTATTCAGGATTAACTGTGACAATGAGTTAAAAGGCTGATGGGGAAAAAAGTCAACCTGTTCTTCCATGAAGGAGGGATAACCCTGTAGGCTGAACAAAATAAATGCTACCTTTTTTGACCTAAAAATAAAAATTATCTCAAATATGCATATCTGGTAGGGAACTTTAGAAGAGTGGAATCAACAGAATTCAGTATAAACCTGTTGTTGGCAGCTGATACAACCACTGCAGCAAAATATAGCAGCCATGGGAACTGTCCATGAGGTACCACAGCCAAAGGCCCACCTGACAATAAAAGTCTAAACACTGAACTTCAGACACTGACTTATTGCAAATATGCAAATTATAGCACTTACTGGCTAATAAACACTATGTAATCAATTTAAATACTATGTTAGCAGAAAAAGGAATTTAAAGTGTTTTGACATACTACTTATTTCCTTCTCATGGCAGTTTCTGTGAGCATCACTTTGTGAATATGGATCTGAAAGATAAATTCTTGAAAATATCTGCAAAGCTTAAAATCCATGCCCTGCTAGAAACAGAAGAAAACCACTACCCTGTCAATATCAAAGACTAGATACACCAAATGAATTATACATAAGGAAAGGAAAGTCAAACGTTGTCTTCGATGCATGGGCCAAGCCTTCAGCTTGGTATAAACTCATACAGCAAAAGTTTTTTGTACAGAGAAAGGCAGTTATTCTAATAACTCTTCAAAATAATTTTACTGTAGGCATTTGTAGCCAATCAACCTTATCCAACAACTTTCAAGAAAATCATTCACCTGTATTATTGCTCATGCCTTGATTACAGCAGAACACTCTTCAGATTAAGGAATATTTCAAGGAATAAGGTCATTCATAAACACAGCTAATTAGGACAAAGAAAGAGATATTCTGGAACACTTCTTTGTATAGATAAATATCCTCTCAAATTGTTGATGGATGTCCCACCACAGGATCAATTTCTCCCCTGTGACAGGAATCACTGAGACCAAAATAATCAAATCATGAAATAAATCCTGGCTACTGGATATGGGTTTACCCAATTGAAGAGCCCACAGAAGCTTCTGTCTCAAATATGATCTATACCCATGTTATAAAGTAATGGTCCTGTGATATTTCCTAGTCAAAGCAGAAGAAAAGAAAAAGAATAAGATTTCAGTGTCTACATTGCCCAGATATGTGTGTGAAGACACAGTAACTTTTTAAGTGCAAGTGCTGTTCAAAGGCATTCACGGCATCTTGGAGGAACACTCAGGAGTCAAACAGAATGCAGCAACACTAAAGAGCAGACTATAAATAGGATACCAACAAAAACTATGAGGACTTCCAGTGGCAGAGAGTAATTTTTTCTCTAAGCCCTTCTCATATCAAAGTTGAATTCAGCTCTGCATTTGAGGAGGAGATGACAGAGTTCACAAAAGCAGATGCACTGCATCTTCACAGGAGCCTTGCAGAGCGGGCCACGTGGAGCCGGTAGACACATTAAAATGAAGAATAGGTCTGAGCTTCAAAGCGAAGAGAATCACTCTCAGATTTACAATAATACTGTCATATAACATCATATTTAAAGAAGACAACATAAAAGGAATCAAAATACATTTCTTGAAGTATAATGGGCTTTATTCCTCTAGCTTGGATGTGGAAAAAAATGGAAATAGAAGAGGCAAATGACACGAAACTTTCACTGGCTTGGGGAAGGTGGTCTACCAGTTTTAAAAACTTTTCTCTGGCTGAGAAAATTTAAGATATGCATTTATCAAAGTAACTCTGAACACAGCTTAGAGTCCATGGAGTTTGCTTCAAACAGAAGAGACACTTTTAAGCTGCCAGTGCACTGTGTTGCTTGTCTACACGAAGACTTACTACAAAGCCCAAGAGAGAGGTGCTGTTACCTCCTACCTGAGTGCAGCTGATTAAGCATGTCCTTGACAGAAATTGTCTGTCTAAGTGACTTTTAGCTTCCAGGAACTTAACCAAACTAAGAAGTCATCCAACAGGCAACAGGGTAGGACAAAGAAATGATAGTTCTTTCAATTTTCTTCAAATCCAACTCTTCAAGAGAGGTTTGGCAGCTCCAGGGAACAAAAACATGAAGTCAAATGATTGTACATTGCAGCACTCCTTGTCTACACTGCCCTTCTCATCTTCTTTCTTCTGGAGTCACAGGTTGAGATATAACCATACCAGAAAGATGGGAGGTATCCACTGGTGTGCCTGGTTTATCCTTTTCTTTCCTCCCCTCTAGGAAGTGCACTGCAAGGTAGGCTGTCACACATGTTGGAGAAACAGAGGATCAAGGACTATTGTATTAAGTGACTGCAGACTCACAGAATCCTCTGTGAACAATGTCATGAGTGCTGCCTGTGTTTAAATAGCTCAGAGAAGAGCTATTTTCAGAGGGTTTTGTTATTACTGTGTTTTTTCCCAGATCACACTAGGAAGATGTCTATTTTAGGCAACTGATACTTTATGCAACCCGGTTTAAAGTGGTTATTTTGAATTATTTTTCTTCCCCCACATACTTTTTATTGATAAGCTACATCCACCCATGCCTACATCTAAGGGCTGTGAAGAAATGCGGTCTCCCAATTAGCTTGGTATGAATAGCTACTTTGAACATCCCAAGAGAGAGGGCCAGTCAAAAGATGTATTTTGACCACTACCCTGCATGTGACCTGCATAGGCAGAAAAGTCTTTCAATTTGTGCAGTCTAATAGCCAGCACACAAGAGAAAAACATCAAAACTGGACAAATTAGCAAGATACATGTGAAACCACTAAAGAAAGCTTTCTAATTAAAAAGCTAACCTGCTGATTGACTTGACATGATCTTGGTTTTTTAGTTTGACAGTTTTAGGGACATTTTTAGATGCTCTTACATCTCTATGTAGGTTAGAAACCTGTTTTCTTAATTCATTGAGGCATCTGATGAATCAGATTTAATGTAGGCCAAACTTTGTTGCAAACATATGTCAGGACGCACAAAACAATTAGGGGAACTCTCACACTATGTGTGCAAATTGCACTCACCAAATTTCAGTGGTGACAGCATTTGCTACACTGGTCTTATTGTCACAGTTCTATGTACTGCAGTTTTCTCTTATGTTTAATGTGTGTCCTTTTCTGTCCCAAATTTTTTTTTAATTCAATGGAACAATTTTAAAAATAATTTGTAAACTGGGTTGTCGCTTTTAAAAGCTAACTTCTCTTTTGTCTGTTGGGGTTTTTGTGAATCAAACACAAAATGGAGGCCAAGGACAGACTTGATACAGATTCTTGGCAGATCATGGAGATTTCACATAAAAATCTCACTTAAAAGACTTTGTTTTAATTACTGTTGTGGGATTTTTAATTTTTTTGTCCTTTAGTCTGCCCACAGTAATTGCAGTTAATTTCTTTAAATTTAAGCTTGAAGAATTATTTGTTAGGAAGTGAATAAAATCTCCCTGCCTATGAGGGGACTAATATTTTTACTGATATTTTCCAGTTAAAATACTGTAGAACCTGCATCAAGTGCAGTAAAATCAGATAAGTGCCCCAGTAGAAATGGGCAGGACACCAGTCTGGCTGTTCTTAGGTAAAGCCTCATTTGAATTCAGTTATAAAGTCTTGAAAAATAAAGTCTTCATCCCTGTTTAGCCCTGGTGTAACAGAAATCAGGTTGAATTGTATTCTAAACCAAAAACCACAAGTGATACACAGACTATTTTAATTATTAACAAAGTTTGCAATGCTAAGGAATTGTAATCTGATAAGGTTATAGGCCCTTTCTGCATTGGAAAGAAAAACAATAAAGGAAGCAATTTTTTGTCTTTGAGGTAATTTGTCAAATACATTAAATTCAAGCAATGTTTTTTTTATCACCTCTTGGTTTTGGTGTACCAGAGTTTTATTATATTCAAATCTTTTGAGTCATACAGATTGGAGATAAATACATGTAATGGAATAGTGTTAACATCTCAAGAACAAATAAGCATTTCTTTTCATTTTCCTTTTCATTCCTCAATTTTTCTTCTTTAATCCAGTAAAGAAACTGAAGAAAGATGTCTGCTTCTGTAAATATCTCATTTCTCTATCCCCAATAGATTTTGTGTAATCCTGAAACAACAGCTACTTCTGGTAAGAAACAGAATGACTAACAAATTATAAACATAATAAAACTATGCAGTACCAGAAAAAATATATTATGTATTTGTTCCCTGGGTCCCCAGGGCTTTTCTCTTAAAAAGAAAAGAAAAAAGAGAAAGACAAAAGACAAAACAAACAAAACCCCCTATTTGTTTTGCAGCTAAATAAAGGAAAAAATACTGAGCTACACGTTCATTTCTAAAATGAACAAAGTACACTTACCAGCTGACCTAAACAGTCCTTAAAAAAACACCAAAACCAAATAGCTGGGTAGCCAATGCATAAATCCATAATAATGAACAAGCCAAGGTGCATCCTCTGGTTAATTCTGAAAAATACTGAAGATTTTTTGCTAATACTGGAAGACGTTAATAGCCACTATTAAGGAAATCTTTGATCAATATATATTATTAGAGTCCAGTTCAACTCAATTAGGTGCGCTAAGAGCTCCTTTCAAGTCCAAAAGAACAATGAATTGTCCTTACAGCACAGAGAGACTAAAACAACAGAGCAGGTTAATATTTTTTCTCTCTTTGGTTCTCTATATCCAGGTTAAAATGTCTATGGTGTACCTTCAGATTCCATCTTTTTCTCCTTACAATCCCACCTCCCCCATGCAAAAATCCTGCTGCTCCTTTAAGCGACCGTGGACTGAATTCCAGATCTGTTTTTGCTTCATGGAAGTGTTTCAGCTGCTTTAATCTGGCCATGCCACCATTTTGCAGAGCGGCTACAACTGGAACATGGCCTGAGTAACAGGAAACTCACAGGAACCCTTCGTTCCCTTCTCGCCGTGTTTCATCTCTTTTTGAAGATTGTGTCAACTACTACTTTCTCCTGAAACCTGCACTGGAATTTGTAAGGGAAGCTCATACACAATCCTCAAACCACTGGAAAACCACCACTGACACGAGGGTATTTGGGGTGGCTTTACACTGAACGAAATAGAACTCACAAGGAAAGGTGTTCAAGCATAGGTGAAGCCTACAGACCATACAGAGGACAAAAATCACCCGCCTAGACACATCCTAGGGTCAAACAAGCAGAGAGTGGGCAAAAAGCGATCAAAGATAGCTCAAAGAAAGATAAATAAATTAACAGAGAAGCAGACCTCAGCCTGGAAACCCTCCCCAGTCACTTCCCTGAGCATGAAGGGAACAAGAAACCAACTCTGCAGAACTTTGTGCTTCTCAAACTCCAGTCACCAAAGCATCTCCAAATAACTCACAAATAACAATTCAGAACCACTGCTTGCATTCCTTTGAAACAGCACACTATCTATTTTACCCCCTTTTTACAGATAGGGGAAAGAATGCAGGGACAGACTGAAGTCAACTCAAGGAATCTGCAAACGTGCTTTGTGTTACCCATGCATTTAACCTCTTTAATGATAAGAGGTCTTAGGCAAAAAAAGTCTAGTTCAGTTTTTCAATCACCTCATGTGCTTGATATAAACAAAGTTATAACCCCCCTGCTCCATTGATTCATATCACAGAGGTAATTCTTAGCCAAAGGAATAGTTTCTCTTGACGTAAATGGCACGGCTTGCACAAAACTGAAAACCAGGGCTGCTCCTGGCAAGGCAGCCTCAACTGTTTTAGTAAAGCAGCAAACCAATTTCCTGAAGAAAGTTGTTTTCTGATTTATAAGACCAATCTTTAAATGATATCTGAGTTTGTAGATAGAAAAATACATACTTTTAATCTTGGGTGGGTTTTTTTTTTGGTCAAGGCCAGAATCTTCAAAAATCTCAAGGGTTTACATAGTCATATATCAACACACATAAATGACAGACCATGTGCAGCCATCTATATGTGAATTTCTGCTTTTGTTTAATTAGTATGGAGCTATTCTGGCTACGGCATTCCAGAAAGCAGTTATGTTTTCTTGGAAAATTTAGTGTTTCTTCAATGCAGTTGACTGCAGGAACTAAATTTGTAGAAGTGGGATGCTTGTCACCACAGTGCATAACAAACAATGCAGTTTCCTACCTTCCCAATGCTTGATATTCAATACCTAATTTAAGCCTTGATATTCCAGTCTGTAGTCAGATTGTCTATTAGAGCAATTGTGCAGCAAATCATTGAGAAAAATGGTCTCCACCTCCATGTGCATAGTCTTTGCCACCAGAGGTCAACAATTAGTATACAGATCTATTATTAATTTTAATTAATTTCTAGAAATAATATTTGTGAATATGATCATTCACAATTTATGAGCTGATATTTAAAATCTGCAAAGTAGCCCATTTGACACACCTCATAAATTACTCAGTACATTATTAGCTCATGAGAGGAGAGCGTATGACTTAGGATAGATCGTGTGAAATGCCATATATACCAATTTGAAATTCATCCTCTATTAATATTCTCTAATTAGTTAAAACTTGCTGCTTATGAATTTCCCTGCCAGCAAAATCACGGAACATATGCAAAAAAAAAACCAAAAACAAAGAGGGTGATAGCAGTTTCAAAGCAAAACCTTTTGAAATTCAAATCATTATTTGTGGAGTGAGAAAAAACCCAAAAAATCACAGTACTCAATTACCCTGTGGATGGGGAGATGGAAAAAGGCAGGGAGGATGGTGACTTGCACTGTCTGAGGGACATGCAATGGCTTCAGAGTTGACACATATTGAGCCACAATTAGAAGTGAGTTTGTCATTCCCAGTCTCTCTCGTAACACCACAAAATCGCTGTTTCTTCCTAGTACATGCACGAAGAACACAGATATCCAATTATTGCTAATTGGTTTTGGTTTTTCCTACAACCTTATTTACACAGGGCAACCAACTCTCTTCAGGTATACCTAATTTTCTGTTGCATTCATATACAATATCATTAATTTTAAATCTATAAAATGCATTGAAAGTATCCTCAGATGATAGAGGAGTCATTCTAGCTGGCAAGATTAACCCCTCCCCCAAATATTATGTTTCAGTAAACATTTAAATAGGCATTTTCTATTCTATTTTCTCTTTTCCACCAAGATAAGTCCGTTATGGATGCTTAGGATAGAGTGGTGGTTTTTCCTACAACCTTAATACATCAGACGCAGGGCTGTGATTTCATCTGATTGTGACAACTGCTCTTATGTCGTCAGTGAGAAGGCCAAAGGTGACGCCGGATTTACAACAAATTCTCGCCCCATTTCACTTGCACCAGCCCCTTACCCACTGCCTTCACTGTCTGGAGGAGAGGATGACTGGAATCCCTCTCCCTGCTTTGGGAAAGGACAGTACAGGGGTTTGAATGCCCTTCTGTGTGCTCTTTTTACTTCATTGTACAAAACTTACTGAACACTTCTGTGCTATGTACGAGAGGCAGAACCTCTCTGCACTGTTCTCCTGCAGCATTTCGAAACAAACTGGAAAACAGGAGAGCTGACCAAAACATTTGGATTCAATGCCTGCATTTAAAAGTTAATACGTTTCCTTTGATCACTGTTTAGCCTTCCAATATATATTAATTGATATGCCCTCCATAAATATTTCATTTTCCTACTCCAGAAATTTAAATCAACTGATAGCTGCACTCATCTGACAGCCCAGATGAACTCTAGAAATTCGGTGTCTAGAGAATTTCTGAGAGCAGTGTTTACCCAAGTTAGCTCACTGTTCTGGACAAGGTTGGACTGTGCCAGTTTGATTCTGCCAGCATCAAACTACCAAAGTGTCTAGGAAAGCACTGGGAGATGATGTATCAGCCTTTCACCACAGATGGTGGAACTATAACTTGGAGAAGTGCAAGGGTGGTGGTGTTGAGGCACCGAGCACTGCCCAGAACACCTGACAGAGCTTCCCTCCAGGAGGCTGGGAGGCAGTGCTCCATGACCCCCTGAACGGCAGCTGAAGCTGCACCTTTCCCTCCCAAGAGGAAGGTATTGAGCTTTCAGTACGGAACACCCAGACCACTGACAAGTCCAATTATGGCAAAACAAACCACCCCCTTCTCTCCAGGCAGCACTGACTCCTTCCTCTGCAGCCTCCCTTTCTCAGGAAGCTCTAGTCCCTGGATGGGTGCCGCTGTCCACCTTGTGCCCTGCCCAAGCTCCTCAGTCTTGGACTGTCCAGGGCATGGCAAGCTGCTCTTGGGAAAAGCTCCTTCCCACTGCCCTGCAGAAAGGACAGCTGAGACCAGACACTGCCAGGCAGCTTTCTTTGTTCCACCCAGCCTTATTTACTCTTTCAAACGTGCAACCCAATAGCCGTATTACACTTCAGGAAAAGCAATTAGGCTCTCTGTCACACAGCATAAACCAGAGGTCGTGCCATATAAAGAAATGTTATGAACTCAGCAGAGAGGACAAAGGCAGAGGCAAATTCAAAGGTAGCAGCTGCACTGGCCACCTGAAAACATGCTTTTAATTTTGTTTCTGCTCAGCTATAGGCTTGGCTACCTCTGAGAAGTGTTGGCTCAGTGTACAAATGTCAGTGTTCTCCACTCCCAAGTTCCTTTTGGTGTATGCTCTCCCATAGAAGCAGATACCTGTTCATTTAACTCATTTAATGCAAATTAGTCCATGCAAGTGCAGTGGCTTATTCAGAAAAAAAAATAAATTGAAAATTCAGTTCTATGCAGCTAGCAGATATAAGGCACAGTATATTTTTATTTTAATCTTCTTAAAGGTAAGCATGATGGTTCACAGAATTACCTCTTTTTCTAATTTCTGATATTATACTCAGAAAGTACTTCCATAATAAAAGGTCCCATACTTTTTTCTCTCTGAGGGAATATAATAGTTTCTCTGAAGAACAGCAGTTTGTTAATTGTTTCACCATTAATCATCTATGTAGCACACTCCCCTCCCTTGTGGTCAATAGCACTGTCAGGGAGACCCAGCTTAATTGAGCAGATATTGACAATCCCTTTATTTGAATTGAGGGATGCAGAAGTAATTTTCAAGTACTGTTGATAGCATTTGGGTGATTAACATCTCTGGGTGTCTTTCAAAGTCCCATCATTATTTTCTCTTCCAGACTTCACTGGGATGAAGTCAGGAGATACAGATCCTGCCTTCAGTTCTGCTATTACTGTGTTCATCTCCCCATGCATCCTGATCCTTTAATTCTGGTGTGTGAGAACATTTTAAAATGAAATTAAACAATCAAAATCATTGGCCTGTGAGAACCCTTGTTGCTAGAACTGATTGTTCATGATGATTGCACAACACCACTTGAAGGTGTGCTGTTTTGAGGAGCCTGATCTCCAGTGTACCAAGAAACTCTGTTCCTTTGTTTCTCTACCATCAAACCTGTGGATCCTCCAGATCACACACCAGCTCTAGCATGAGTTCTGCAAAGGTTTGCTGGCCAGTCTCTCTGGGCAATGTTGGGCTGTACAACAGCCCTGTACAACAAACACAAGCGTTATTCAACCTGATGCACCCTTTAGGTGTTGAATGAGAAGCCCATGTCAAAGCACTTCTATTTAACTTATTTAATGTTGAGCCTTAGAAAAGAAAGAGCAAGTCGTAAATTTTTAAAAAACAAAACCACAGGTTTAGCTGAAGAAGTCTAAGAGATCTTCCCTTTGCATTCCTACATACCCTTGGGGCTCCTGACACCTACCCGCCCAAGACTTTGCTCTGATCCTCTCTAGTTTCCCTGCCCTGGTTTTCAGGGATGCTGTTGTTGTGCAGCTCTCACCTGTCAGTCCAATTGCCTTTTTCTTTTAGCACCCATGAGTTCCCTGTATAAAACAGCATAAATGCCCCCCGTGGGAGTCACTTTCTCATACCAGGAATCACCTGTCACTCTAGTGGAAAACATTTTGTGGAGACTGACATCCCACTTCCCTGTCATCCCTCCACCAGGGAATTGGGAGGGAACTGTCAGGTTGCCTGCCTGTGGGCAATGAGCTCAGCAAGGCTGCCTGTTGCACGTGCAGAATTAGATGGAAGACAGAGAACCCATGAGGACAAGGTGAAGGGTACAGCAGGGATACAGTCCCTGACTGCCCTCTGATGCATCCAGCTTTGCTTTGTGTCCTTCCAAGTGTCTGACATGGGTAGACAAGTACAAGTATGAGCTTTTGCAGGCCTTAGTTTTAACAATTAATCAATACATCCTTAAAATTGCATCTCCCTCATCCTCGCAAATACTGGAATGACAGACTAGCTCAAGGTGGAAGGGACCTTCTGAAGGTCATTCAGTCCAACCCCCCTGCAAGGAGCAGGGACATCTCAGAGCCCCCTCCAACCTGACCTTGAATGTTTCCAGGAATGGGCCATCTACCATCTCTTTGGGCAACCTGTGGCATTGTTTCACCACCCTCACAATAAAAAACTTATTTCTCATATCTAATCTGAATGCACTCACCTTCAGTTTAAAGCTGTTACCCCTTGTCCTACCAAAGAGAGATGATACAGCTCAATGCTGCCTATTGAAAATCAGCCACAGAGAGTTGTTCCACAGCTAAGCTGTCCTGACAAAATAATATGAGCAAATAATTAACCAGCTTTTATTAAGCCATGTGTTTCAGCATCATTTTCTACTCTTGTGTGGCCCTAATCAAGAGCCAGGGCAGGGAATGTCAGTGAACTCCAGACTCAAGAGACCAGTTAGCATTTGAATGTGTGAACCAGACTCTGAATTTCCCAGTTTTATGTTCAGTGACTCTCAGTGGCTCAGGTCCAAGTGCTGTGCAATTCCACTGACTGCAACAGTTCCTGTGGACTTATCCTGGGGAGGTATTTTGCGCAAAAGGATTAACTCAGAAGGGAACTTTCCCCTGAAGCTAGTGGAATAAAAGAAATAGTGACATGGAAATCCTATTAGTGGTTCCTGCCATTATTAACAGGCTAAAGACAAACACCTTCTGTTTATCTGTTTACTAAAACCTAATGGTTGCTTCTCTTCTGGTTCACATGGGCACTGATCCACGTGGGGAAGGAGCTGCACATCAATCCCCTCTGGGACCAAGGATTGTTCCCGAGTGTTCCCTGTTTAGCAGGTTCCAGGGGGGCAAGGTCAAAACCCCCAGGTAGTTCCAGGAGGAGGTGTCTAATTCATGGTACTGAGTAGAAGTCAGAAGTGAGGTATTGGAGCATGGAATATGCTCCAACAATTCAGAGCAATAACTCACCAACCGACAGTCCTGTCCATAGGACCAGCTGACAACATTGATGTCAAGAAGTGAAACAGTTCTGTTTTCATTAACAGATACAGTATTTTTCTGAAGAGGCATTTAGAATACAAAACATCATCAGTAAAAATTTGCATGGCTAACTACAACCTTTTATGAAACACGATGTTCTGCATTTTCAAAATGTCACAGAACAACGCTTTTAAAAATATAAAAAAATAAAGCAAGTAATAATGACAATAAGCTTTCTTCATCATGCTGAAAATGAGTCTACAAATATTTAAAACATCTGCTTTGGTCTATTACATTTATTTTCCAAACAGACCTTGGTGCCAGAGAGAGTTCTTAAAGGCTTTCTGGAATAGAAACCAGCAAAAAAGAAAAGCATAGCCATGTGCATTTAATTGTAAGTTATGCATGTTTTGCACTTTAAAATATGCATTTTCAAACAGATCTTGGAACACTTTACATTGTTGATACTATTCAAAAACGAATATAAATGAAAATGGCACTATAAATAAAGGATTTTTGCCAGCCACTATTAATATTTAAAAAACATATGTGGAGTTTTATTAACTTGAATAAGGACTCTTTTTTTAAAACTTCATTTGCATAAATTAAACACTCCCTTGCTATTGTAGCTACTTTCCCTTTCTGTGCTTCAGTTGTCTGATTATCCAAAAAAAATTTTAAAAGGGGGGGAAAAAAAGAAAGAAAGAAAAAAAGAGAAAGAGGGTGAGGGGCTGGAGCGCAGATAGATTTCCTGCAGACAAATTCTAATAGGCCTTCCAGATATATAGCATCTTGTTAAAAATTCATGCAGGCCAGAATACTAGAAGGTCAGAAAATGTCTTTGAAATTCTGCCAGAGCTCTTTTTGATAATTCATTCAGGTTTTAAAAGGGAAAATTCCTCATTAAAAAGAACCTAATGCTTATTAATTTATACTCCTAAGGCAGAGGCTGAATATTAAGTGGTGGACTCTGTTAATCCATTTATTAAATATCAAAGACCATATGTTTTCACCCTGTGTCCTTGCTTATTGATTAATTGCCTTAGACCTATATGGGTAAAAGCAGAACAAAGTCAGTCTCTAGACACTTCCTTAAGCTGGTGGAAACTGTACCACTCTTTTGTGTGGTAAATACCTTATAGAACTCCATCTCCTCTGCCTTCAGGTACACGTCTGTAATCTACTGGATTCGGCTGAATAAAAGTTCCCTTTGCTGAAAGTTATCCTTTTGTGCCAAAGGGCAAGTAAAATACCTCCCACAGCACTGATTTCTGGTTTCCTGGTGAACACATTCATGGACATTAAGGAACAGAAAGGCTTCTCCATGCTCCAGAAACAAAAAATAGTTTCTCTGCTCTGTGCTGGCACAGAGAGAGGAACCGAGCACTTTTCCCACTCTTACCACCCTTTTCAAGCACCCTATTCAACTGCAGGGTTCCAAGCACGGTTCAGATGTGTCCTGGTTTTGGCTGGGATAGAATAAAATTGTCTTCTTAGCAGCTGGTACAGGCTGTGTTGTGAATTTAGGATGAGAACTATGTTGGTAACACACCGATGTTTTGTTGCTGAGCAGTGCTTACCCCAAGTCAATGACTTCTCAGTTTCCCATGCTCTGACAGTGAGCAGGTGGACAAGAAGCCTTTAGGGAGCATGGCCAGGACAGCTGACTGGAACTGGCCAAAGGGATATTCCACACCAGAGAACATCAGTGTATAAACTGGGGGGAGTTGGCCAGAAGCAGTCCATCACTGCTTGGGACTGGGCTGGGTGATGGTCAAGTGGTGAGCAACTCTTGGGTGTTATTTCTCACTCTCCTTTTGACTAAAATTATTACTATCCTTATTATTTTTATTAGCATAAGCATTATTATTATTATTATTATTATTATTTTTCTCTTATCTCAACCCATGAGGTTTACTTTTTAATCTTCAATTCTGTTCCCCACCACAGGGGTGGGAGGCAATGGGTGAGGAACAAGAGGCTGCATGGTTCTTAGCTGCTGTCTGGGGTTAAACCATGACAAGATGGAGCCCAGGTTCTGGTTCACAATTAAAGCTATAAATCCTGTAAATGCTTCCCCCCCCCCCCCCCCCACTCACAAAACAC